>RYFJ01003910.1:0-215991 GCA_003991445.1 Oryza meyeriana var. granulata | reverse complement strand
TGTAATTGTTTGCAAACGGGCTTTTAGCTTCAATCCACATTGGTGAATTTATCCCACCGCGGACGAAAAAAGTGTAAAACCCTGGCGCTTTCTTGAAAGCCCGACCATGTCGAGCCCCCATACTGCGAATGTCCAGGAAGCAGGGATAGTTGGAGTTCCTGGGCTGCTGAGATTCTGTTTGTCTTGCGTAAGAACTGGCACCCTCGCACTGGCCGACAATGTCCTGTGTCTGTTACTGCTGTGAGGCCAGAAAAATCCCTCCGGTAAGCCTTTCCGACTAACGATCCCTGGATCGCATGCGTTGGCCACTATGCCGAGTTGAAATCGAAGCAGAATGCTGCTTGCCTCCCCGTGGTGACCTAGCCACTGGAGGACACCGGATTGCGCTCCTCATACAGTTCTCCCGCTAGTAGGAAGCTTTTGCTTCCCCGAACGCTTGATCTGCTCGGTTAGACCGCGATCTCTCTGGGAGTTCATCTCAGAGAAATTTGACAACAGGAGTCTCAGTCTTGAACACATGTGCAGCACCTTCGTCTGTGGCGGAGTAGTTCCTCCGGACTACTCCGGCGCCGGTTTCTTCTTGACTGATGGCTCCATTAACTTCTCAACAACAAGATTCCAGTCGAGACTCTTCTCGCTTGATCCACATGTTTCCAGCTCGTCTGCCGCGTGCGTTGTATGACGCAGACATGTTAGATTTCTAGCCCGTCGAACTTGTTTTCCTAGCTTGCGACCTCGATAGTATGCCGCCAGTAATTGTGTAGACAAGTCCAGTCTTTCAGACTTGGTTCTACCACGAGTTTAGATCCCCGCGCACAACCAGCTCGACGTATGCCGAGTGAATATAAGCGATGCGAATCCGTTGAACAAGTGCCTCGTACTCGACGACGTTGTGGGAAGCGGGAAGTGGATTTAGACGTACTTCAGTTTTTTCCAGGGGCCGGAGGTCATATACTCCAGCCCCGGCGCCGTCCGATCCGGTAAGAACCGTCGAAGTACATTTGTCCAACTCTAGCTTTGCTGTTGGTTGCCAGCTGAACTTCTGTCACACTCGGCACGAGAGTCGGCTAGAGCTTGAGATTAATTGCTGTCTGTGCTGAAAAGTGCATGTCGAACGCCATCAACTCGCAGTGCTCCATTTAACGATTCGCCGGTGGGAGCCTCGCATTAGAAGGACATCTCCGAGTGGCAATGCTGTGACCACCGTGACTTGGTGTGCTTGAAAATACACCAAGTTCCGGACTGTGATATAGGCCATATAGCAACTTTGGCACGCTGCGGATATCTCGCCTTCGAGTCGGCAAGACCCTCGCTTAACAAAGTAGACTGGCCGTTGTAGTTTCTGAACTATGACCCTTTCGGATCTCTCGACCACAATACTGTGCTGACATAAACCTGGTAGTTCCGCCAGTATAGCATTAGCTGTTCTGGCAATGGTACGCCAACATGGGAGTGATGTGAGAATTGTTTAATCTTCGAAGCTGCTGGGCTTTCGGAGTCCATGAATTGTCCGCCTTTTTTGAGGAGCTGAAGAGGGCCTACCCCGTTCGCGCCCAGTCGGGAAAATAAAACCGGCTGATCTCCATGTAGCCTGCAGCTTCTGGACGTCTTTAGAGGATTAGTCGGTGCCTGTCTTCCGATGGCAATTGACTTTCTCGGAGATAGCTCATGCCGCTATGCCGACACGATGAAGCCGAGTTAACTTTCCGATGCACACCGAAGGCGCTTTTTCCGGGTTCAACTTATCTTATCTTCGAAGGTTTGGAAGGTTTTTCCATGTCAGCGATGAGGTCTTCTTTGGACTTGGTCTTGATTACCACGTCGTCGACGCAGGCTTCGACGTTGCGCCCGATCTGAGTGTGCAGACACCGCTGAATGGCCCGTTGATAGGTTGCTCTAGCATTCTTCAAACCGAACGGTATTGTGATATAGCAGTACGCTCCAAACGGCGTGATGAAAGATGTCTTTAAGCAGTCTTCCTCCCTCAGGCTGATTTGATGGTATCCCGAGTAGCAGTCGAGAAACTGAGTAGGTCGCACCCGGCCGTGGAGTCAACCACCTGATCTATCCTGGGAAGACCAAATGGGACCTTGGGGCACGCCTTGTTGAGATCGGTGTAGTCGACGCACATGCGCCATTTACCCTTTTTCTTCCGGACCAGAACTAGATTTGCCAGCCAATCCGAGTGATAGACCTCCTTGATGAACCCGGCTGTGAGGAGCTTGGTAATCTCCTCCCGAATAGCATCCTTGCGGTCTTGAGCGAAGTGCCGCAGCCGTTGCTTGACTGGCTTGGCGTCTGTCTTCACATTGAGGGCGTGCTCGATCACCTCCCTTGGTACGCCCGGCATGTCGAACGATTTCCATGCGAAGATATCTTTATTGGCTTGTAGGAAGGTGACGAGCGCGTCTTCCTATTTGGGGTCGAGTCCGGTCCCGACTAGAGCAGTCTTGGAGGGGTCGGAAGGGTCCAGGGGGATCTTCTTCATGTCAGAGTCCGCTGAAATTCCCGACTTCGCTGCTTTTTTCGCCAGAACTTGATCCTCCTACTAGTCGGAGAAGACCTGTACCGAAGAAGTGCATCCGGTGTCCTCATGCGCTGCATCACCACCGAGGAGGGCAAGCAGATTCTGCATTCAATTCACTCGGGCATATGTGGCAACCACGTCGCATCCAGGACGTTAGTCGGAAAGGCTTACCGGCAGGGATTTTACTGGCCCACAGCAGTAACAGACGCCAAAGACATCGTTCCCAAGTGCGAGGGTTGCCAGTTCTACGCAAGACAAATAAATCTCCCAGCCCAGGAACTCTAAACTATCCCCATTTCCTGGCCATTTGCAGTATGGGGGCTCGACATGGTTGGGCCTTTCAAGAAAGTGCCAGGAGGGTTCACACATTTATTTGTCGCGGTGGATAAATTCACCAAGTGGATTGAGGCTAAACCCGTTGCAACAATTACAGCGGCACGAGCAAAAGACTTCATCATGAGTATACTTATACCGGTTCGGGTCCCTAACCGCATCATCACCAACAACGGTACTCAGTTCACGACCGGCGTATTCCAAGACTTCTGCGATGATTTCGGCATCAAGATCTGCTACGCATCTGTGGCACACCCACGGAGCAACGGGCAGGTCGAACGGGCCAACGGTATGGTCTTACAAGGCATCAAGGCCAGGATATTCGACCGACTACAACCATATGCGGGCCGATGGGTACAAGAACTCCCATCCGTTCTCTGGTCTCTCAGAACCACGGTTAGTCGGGCAACAGGGCAATCCCCTTTCTTTCTGGTCTACGGTGCTGAGGCTATGCTACCTACAGAGTTACAGTTTGGCTCTCCGCGAGTCCGGGCTTACTCAGAAGATGACTCCAACAATACCAGACTGGTCAAACTAGATCAGCTGGAAGAAGCAAGAGACACTGCAACAATCCAGTCGGCAAGGTATTTGCAAGGCCTACGTCGCTACCACAATCGCAATGTCCGTGGCCGCGCCTTTTTGGTTGGGGATCTCGTTCTGAGGAAAATACAAACCACCAAAAACAGGCATAAATTATCCCCAATCTAGGAAGGGTCGTTCATTATAGCCGAGGTCACGCGGCCAGGCGCCTACCGACTGAAGACCGAAGACGGCGTTCCCATCAGCAACTCATGGAACATAGAACAGCTACGTCCTTTCTATACCTGAGTTCTATAATTTTCATGTGTATAGTTCTTCTGACTCACTACGCCGCTTGTATCAACCGAGTAGTGAGTTAGGGGCTGCATGTATATATGTGTCTTGTCAATAACATACGAGCTTATCTTACTTCGGTTATGAAGCCTTATTACGACTGTCACGTTTGCCCGAGTACAGCTTCTTATTTTGAACGTTTTTATTAAGTTCTGACAGACTAACTCGGTGCATACTACACGGTCGAGTAAAGCTAATGACGACTGAGTAATGAGCTTGGCGGCACGGCACACATATTTACACATGCTTGACTAACAAAAGTTTATATACACCGACTGCATAACATGTTGCCCTTACAGACCCAGGTCTCGGGTAATAATTTTAGCAGTCGGCTTCGCCCGGGCAATCAGCTCCAGCGCCTCCTTGGGCGTCGTCTCTTCGGCAAACCCCTCCCCGATGGCTTCAATATCCGCCCTTGGGTAGATAGACTTGGTCATCGCCAGGGTCTGGGCCACACTGGCGACAACATGCTCATCCGAGTACTTTTTCAAGGCACTCGGTGCATCCTCGAGACGCGCCTCTATCTGGGGGATTCTGCTGCAACTAGTCCCCACAGGACGGGGATCTATGAGGTCAAGGAGCCCATTCACGGACCCGACGAGGGCCTCCCGTGACTCCCTGATTACTCTTATCTCCTCTGTCTAGAACCGATGCTGGGCCTGGACATTGGCTCTCATGGCTGCCCAGGTCCGCCGGCAAGTAAACTTGTCAGATTCGATTACAAATGGAACGAATAATGGATTGGCTAAGATCACAGTCAGGTTGAGGACTTACTTTCGAGGTTGGCCTCCCACCCGGCCACGGTCTTTTCCAGTTCGGCTTTTTTCTCACCGAGCTTGACGACGGCCCCCTTCAACTCAGCCTTCTCCCGTCAAGCTCGGTGTTGGCCTTTGTCAGGTCGGCCTTGACCTTCTCAAGCTCGGCCCTGGCTTCTTCGGCCTCCTTCAGCTGCGATTCCCTCTCTATTCGGGTCTTCAACTCCGCTTCGAGGGCTGCACCACAGATTAGCCAAGAGCTCAACCATGCAGTCATGACATAACTGGGCAGTCGGGAACAACACAGCTGGATGAATGCATCAACGGTTCGGTCGGGAAGATATATTCGGGGATCTTACCTCTGATCTTTCTGGCTAGGGCCCATGTCTCCGCCCTGAGCTGATCGGCACCACTCTTTAGCCAGGCCTCCCTCCCCGCATGACTCTCCTCCATCTCGGCCTTCAATGCCTAGAGCTGCTCCAATTCTGCGAGGTGGGGAGCTACCTCGACCAAGATTTCCGTCATCGCCTCATTGCGGTCGACAAGCTTCTGCTCAGGATAAGAGACAAACCAAGGACGGAGTCAGATGTCAAAACAAGAAGATTGCCAAGGCTCTACCACAGGAATCATACCGCGACTCCCTTGGACCCGCTGATGGCGGCGCGAAGCAAGCTTTCGCGCTCTCTCCTCGCGACGACTTCATCAAGCCTGAAGCTCTTCGTTGTCCCATCAGGAGCCGTCCATGTGAATGTTCGGGGCATCACGCGTGGAGGAGCTTCGATACGGGGCAGATGCGGGATCTCCGGCGGCGGCGACGATGACAACGACGACCACAACGGCGATGGGGTCCTGGCCTCAGCGCCGCCGTCCCCCGTGACCTCGGGGACCGGCTCAGGGGCTCCGGCCGCGGCCTCCACGACGAGCGATGCTTCGGGGGCTAGGGCCTCAGCCTCAGCAGCCGCCTCTCGGTCGGGTGGCGGCAGCAACCCTGCAGTCGGGACCACCTCGGTCTCCGTGACCAAGCTGGTCACTGGCTCAACAGGTGTGTCCGCGGTCGCCGGCTCGGCTAGGGCAGGTTCATCAAGGGGAGCGGTCGGGTCGACCTCCTTGAGATCGATATCGGCCCGCTTCCTGCACGACGAAACAATGCATCACGACACTGCTTCAACACACAAGGATTTCAGAAGACCCGGAGCAGCGCACCTCTTGGAGAACTTCAGCTTCTTGCCGGGTGACCCGGTCCCCGGCGGAGCGCTAGCTCCGGTAGTCGGCTCAGTCGGCGTCACAGTCGGCGGCGGCGCATCAACCCGAGTCGGCCCCGACTCCGGTGTGGTCGGCTTGGGTGCCTCCGCCCCTAGCAGCGTCTGCTCTAGCTGGCCCCTCGGTGGCGCCGCGGCCGGGCTCAACAACGTCGGGCTCGAACCCGCAGGTCTCAACCTGGGACTTGACAGCTTGGGCGTCGCGGCGACGGCGTCCTTTATCTTTAGGCTTCCGGCCACGGCGCGCGCCGTCATGGCCCCCTCGCCCCGATATAATATCGGCTTCTTCCCCGCTCTCTTGGAGTCGGGTTGGGTAGCAGAGGGACTTCTCGGCCTCTTCTTCGACACGACGGCCGACAACGGGCGGGAGTCCTCATCAAACTCCACGCACCACTACAAGAAATTCAACAACATACATCATATACTGCCGGGGACTTAGACATCCGAGTCCACGGGCATACGCTACGAAGGGAAGACGGATGTTACCTCGGACCGGGGCTAGCTGCGCCTGTAAGACGCAATGCGTCTCTTCTTGTCCTCAGTCTCAATTACCCCGTTGGAGAAGTATCCGAACAGGGTCTCCGTCACCTTCCGCTCATCGGCCGATTCCCGGCTGACCCGGTCAGGGTCATGTTTTCCCTGGTAATCCCAGGCGAACGCGCTCCTTAGCTTCAGGGGCTGGAAGCGCCGAGTCAGAAACCGCCTGGCCACCCAGGGACCAGTCAGGCCGGCCTTCTTGAAATTGTCCAGCTTCGTCAGCAGTTGGTGCACTTGACCCATCTCTTCGTAGGTCGGGTCCACCGACCAATTCGGCAAAACTACCGGCGGCGAGCCGGTGAATGGCCGCAAGGAGGGAGCCAGATCTGCGCAATAGAACCACTCCTTGTGCCAGCCCTTCAAGGAGGATTTCAAGGGAAGATCAAGATATGACTTTTTTCTATCACTCCTCAACTGAAGACCAGCCCCCCCAATCACGCTGATGCTATTCTTGGAGGGCTGAGGTTTGATGTGGAATAAATGCCTAAAGAAATTGAAATGAGGCACCACACCCAAATAGCACTTGCACAGAGTGACAAAGATAGAGATCTTAAGAATCAAGTTGGGATTCAAATGCACCAACTCTAGCTTATAGAAGTCAAGGATGCGGTGGAAGAAATCAGAAGACGGAAGGCACAAGCCTCGATCGAAAAAAGAGGCAAAAACTACCGTTTCACCAGGTCAGGGATTTGGGCTCGACTCATCCCTGGCTGACCGCCAGCGAATCATCTCCTGACTGGGCAACTTCAATTCGCTCTCCAGCCACCTCAGCTTCACCGAGCCACAATCCGAAATTGGCCAAGAACTCCCCGGCGTCCCCGCAAGATCCGAGGCTTTCGGCATGACTGGAGGCAGTGAGATTTGGGGAAAAGCAAATCGGGGACTTGGATCAAACGAAGAGGATTGGAATCGCCCAAGTTCGGGTGGGGAATGGCAGCAGTTAACCCTAGCCGGGCGGGAGGCGAAAAGTTGGGCGCGAAGGTGGAAGACGAAGCGGTTGGCTGATTTGGGGAAGATGAAGAAATCTTTTTCTCTCTCCCTGCTTTTATAGAGCCGATGCCGACTAAGATAGGCTTGGGCCTACACAGTCCGCACTGGGCCACCAAGATATGAGTTCCTACAGTAGCATGCTTCATGTGGGCCGCTCGCAAGCTGAGTTAAAATTATAGCGCTGGTGCTACTAATAGGAGCCAATGAGGTAAACAAATATGCTTCATGAGAGCCTTATTGCTAAACATATATGTTTGGGTATTTGTTTTATTCACCAGGCCTCGAAGATATATCCTTACAAGGATCACGACCTGGTCTTCATTAAAATTGGAGATGCAGGTATCTGTCTCGGGTACACCTGACCACGCCGTGGATTTATTTTCATAAAGTGGTACTCGGCCTACATGCGTGGCCATCAGTTGCCATGAGCAGCATTTTACCCGCTAACATGATGCGGAAGAGTCTAACTTTTGAGTAGTTCACTACCCGGGAGAGACTATAAATATATTTTCCCGCTGACATGATGCGGAGGAGTCTAACTTTCGAGTGGGACGCCACTCGGAAAAGACTATAAACCCCTTTTTCCAGCTGACATGATGCTGAAGAGTCCCATATACGAGTAGCATTCTACTCAGCAAGACTATAAACACATATTCCGACTGACATGAAGTCGAAGAGTCCTACATACGGGTAGTCTCCTACTCGGCAAGACTATAAAATTTATTCCAATTGACATGATACCAAAGAGTTTCAAATACCAGTAGTAATCTACTCGGGAAAGACTTCTAGGTTAAAGATCTTTGACTTTATGTTTAATTGTCTTACAATTAAGCACAAAGTCGGGGGCTACACCTAATAGGTGCGCCTATTCGGTGCACACTATTCATATATCTACATGAAGCCCTTCATAGCCTCGCTGCCAGCTGACATGAAGCAGGACTCGAAAGAAGACTTACTCGGACAAAGAGTACTCGGGGGCACTGCACTCGGGCAACCTTCACCGTGGAGGACGAGCACTCGGCATCAGCTGTGACTCAACTATGAAGGTCTCAGGGGCTACTGTGGAGGCCATAGGCCCCGGGTACCTCATTACTAGTACAAGGGCCACTCGGATAGAGGATGGGCCGAACCATGTAATTAGAGATAAGATAGCACCCGACAGGCTGTGCCTTGTATGATAAGAAAGCATAGTCTTAGTCGGATAGGACTCTATCTCTAAGAAGGAAATCCCTTGGCCGTATCCAGTTAGGATCCTTATCATGTACCCCTGTCCCCTAGTACATAAAGGGAGGCAGGGCGCCCCTTAGGGCAAGGACAACAAGATCACCGATCATCAAACACCTCAGAGGAATAACACCTCAACTGGACGTAGGGTATTACCTCACATCGAGGGCTTGAACCAGTATAAACCTTCTGTGTTCCTCTGCAATCCACCGAATTCACCCTCGCCGAGTAGCCCCATAGTTTCATTGCCGGTGCAAAGCATCGACATTACTTGAGACCCTGTTTATTTGTTATCCAGTCCTTGATAACCTTGGGTGATAATCTAACTAGCTTAGGTCTCATTGGATGACTTGGCTAGAGATAGGACCTGCTTAGCCATGCTTAGTATCACTAGACCACTGAAGGGATAATCACATTATTTCTATATTTGGTAACCTAATGAGCCGCGTGCTCGAGATGTTTGACCATGGTGATTGGTCGTAACTAATCAACTAAAATGTGATCTAATGGTGGGCTATGGGTGCATGGTCTTGCTGGTCACACCTATAGCAGTTAAGGACCGGTTCACGGGAACCCCTTGAGCAGATTTTCGTACAACCACAAGCCAGCGTGGGCAACAACTGGGCTTGTAGCGTCTCTTCTCCCTCTCCAAGGCACCGATGGTGAGGATGGACGTGATGGAGTTGGGTCGGCCCGGGGTTGGGTTGATCGGCTTCCGGATCTATCGTGGCGCAAGGGGGGTAGCCTGGCTAATATGGGGTGTCCTGTCAACAGGTGCAACCTCAGCGTGGTGTGGATGGTTAGGGAGAGGTTGCGTGAATGGCCCTGTCACGGCACCTTTACCGTGAGTTACGGGCACATGGAGACATGTGCGGGGCTGTGTCATGTGGGTAAAGTTGTACACCTCTGATCAAAGTAAATCTATTCGAATAGCTGTGCCCGTGGTTATGGGCGATTGGTCAAGACTCACCATGATTAATCTCACCCTTACTTAATTAACTTGACTTTATGGAACTGGTATAGTTTAGGTGGATGGTTTGGGCCTGATCAACGTGGTGTAGCATTATTCAGTGATGGATTAATACCGATTAAAATAACAACCATTTTACCTATTTTATAACTACCACTATTTACAACTGCCTTTACGCAAATGAGCCACCAGCCTCCCTTTGAAATCCCATGCACAAATGCATCATTGGTGTGGCTTGCTGAGTATGGTGGGTGGTACTCAGTCTTGCTATGTCCCCCTTTTCAGAAGAGAAGACCTTGGCTTATACCCCAGTTAAGCTTGCCGGTGGAGTGGAGCTGAAGTCACTCTAGTTTCACCTTTCCGCTGCTGTTTTCTTCCGTGTGAGGACTAAGTGCCTCTTCTGTAAGTATTTACGCTTTATTTATGTTTGGATCTGTTTATTGATTTGTCATTTTGTCTACCCTGGCTTGATTCCTGGACAGGGATTTTAATACACAAAATAGTCTAGAAATTGGCTAAATTTCTAGGAGTAACACCGTCGATCCGTAGATATCCGTCGAAGTACATCGTCCAGTACTCTAGCTTGTCCGTGTTTGTAGTCGTCTGGACTTCTGTCCACTCGGCCACGAAGTCGGCTAGAGCTTAAGATTTGATTGCTATCCGTGGCTGAAAGATGATGTCAAACGCCATCAACTCGAGCGCCCATTTAGCGATTCGGCCAGTGGCCTCGCGGTTGTGTAGGATGTCCCCGAGTGGATTTGATGTGACAACAGTGACTTGATGCAACTAAAAATAGTGCACCAACTTTCGGAAAGTGATGAGTAGGCCATATAACAGCTTCTGGACTTGAGGATATCTCATCTTAAAATTGGTTAGGACCTCGCTAACGAAGTAGACTGGCCGTTGAATTTTCTGTATATGACCTGGCTCCGCTCACTCGACTACCAGCACCGTGCTGACTACCTGAGTCGTTGCCACCAGGTATAACATTAGTGGTTCCTAGGGCATAGGCAATGCCAACACTGGTGGTGATGTGAGAAATTTTTTAAAGTCTTTAAAGGCTTGCTGGGCTTCGGGTGTCCATTGAAAATTATCCGCTTTCTTCAATAATTTGAAAAAGGGCATGCCCCATTCACCAAGTCGAGAGATGAATTGGCTGAGTGCCGCCATGCAACCTGTCAGCTTTTGGACATCCTTCTGGCTAGTTGGGGGTGCCATGTTCAGGATAGCGTTGATTTTCTCTGGATTGGCCTCGATGCCTCGATGTGATATGATGAAGCCGAGTAGCTTTCCGGACGGTACACCGAAGGAGAACTTTTCTGGATTCAACTTCATCTTGAATCTCCAAAGGCTTTCGAATGTTTCTTCCAAGTCGGCGATAAGGTCTTCCTTGGACTTTGTCTTGATCACCACGTCATCGATGTACGCCTCCACATTGCCCCCAAGATGAGTATGTAAATACTGCTGAATTGCTCGTTGGTACGTTGCTCCAGCGTTTTTCAACCCGAACGGCATAGTGACATAGCAATATGCTCCAAACGGCGTGATGAAAGAAGTCTTCAGGCAATCCTCCTCCTTCAAGCTGATTTGGTGATATCCCGAGTAACAGTCGAGAAAACTAAGAAGTTTGCACCCTGCAGTTGAATCCATCACCTGATCTATTCTGGGTAGACCAAATGGGTCTTTGGGGCATGCCTTGTTTAAGTCGGTGTAGTCAATGCACATGTGCCATTTACTATTTTTTTCTTCCGGACCAAGATGGGGTTTGCCAGCCAATCCGGGTGGTAAACCTCTTTGATGAACCTGGATGCAAGGAACTTGGTTATCTCTTCCCGACTAGCATCTTTGTGGTCCTGTGCAAAGCGCCATAGCCGTTCTTTGACTGGCTTGGTGTCCGGCTTGACGTTGAGGAAATGCTCGATCACCTCCCTTTGGTACACCAAGCATGTCGGAAGGTTTTCAAGCAAATATATCCCTGTTCGCCTGGAGGAAGGTGACGAGCTCGTTTTCCTATTTGGAGTCGAGTCCGGTCCCAACAAGAGCAGTTTTGGAGGGGTCGGAAGGGTCCAAGGGGATCTTTTTGGTTTCAGACTCCACTAAAATTCCTGACTTGGCTACTTTTCTCGCCTAAACTTGATCGTCCTCGCTTGCTGTTGTAGCGGCTAGTCGAATGTTGTTACGCCCGACTGCCGCTTCTTGAGATTGGGCCAGCTCACAGCTCTCCTTGTCGCAAGTGAAGGCTTGCTTGACATCGCTGCGAAGAGAAAGAACTCCAGCTGGACCTAGCATCTTGAGCATCATGTAGGTATAATGCGACACTGCCATGAATTTGGCTAGTGCTGGTCGTCCAAGAATCGCGTGATACGCGGTCTCGAAGTCGGCAACCTCGAAGCAGATATTCTCGGTGCGGAAATTATCCCACGTGCTAAAAGTAACTGGCAGAGTTATCTATCCGAGTGGAATCGAAGACAGGCTAGGGATAACCCCGTGGAAGGGCGTTGTACTCGGTCGTAGCTCAGAACGAGGGATTTTCATCTCGTCGAGCGTCTTGGTGAACAAAATATTGAGAGCGCTTCCTCCATCGATAAGAACATTCTTCAATTTGATGCTCCTGATGACCGGGTCCAGGACGAGTGGATAGCGTCCTGGATGAGTAACCCGATCGGGGTGATCTGTGTGGTCAAATGCGATTGGCATTTCTGACCAACGCAAGTACTGGAGGGTGTCTGCTACAGAGACCGAGTTGACTTTGCAAATGATTAATATTTTGTGATGAACAATTGGCTTTGCAAATGATTTATTTAATAAGATTGGTTTGAAAATGATGAGGACATCACTAGCTCGGATATGACCATAGCGACCTTATGTATTCATCAACCGAAGGTGATGGCAACAGGGTGCCCGATCTTCCGTTAGGTAAGGATAACTTTTGATTTGGTGGAGAATTGACACTCACGATCCGGCTTCTGATCACCAAGACCCGAACCCTGCAATCGCAGCACCATGACTCCTCTCGTTATCAACCGTGCACTGCCCGGTTGACCTCGCCACGAAGGCTAATCCCTGCATGCGAATCGAAGAACACAAGCAAGAACAAGGAAGATTGCAACTCAACTTACAAATGAATGATTATACTCTCGAAGTTATGGTCTCACAAGCCAATAAACGGCGAAACTATTAACAGACAGATTAATCTAAGCAAAACCCACTCTAAATGGTGGCGGCTACTGAATATATATGAGTTAGGACGTCCTAGGGTGAGGGTTTTCCCTATGAGGGGCACACTCCTCATGGGTTTAGCCCACTACACAAATACAAAGCCCAAAGGCCCAAACTGACTCGGACAGGAAAAATAATGCAACTTGTTTCGATGATTCTGGACCGCTCAGGAGGAATTTTGGCATGAAACCAAAACCATCTGGAAGTAGACTTCATAAGATTTCCAACAAGTACTTGTAGGTCCTGTAACTCCTTCTGGATCAAAAGTTATGGCCGTTTGAAGTTGACGCTGTCTCCCAACCCAAAACTAAACCAGTCTCAGAAATAGGAGTTTACTTGCACTTGTTGTCTCCACTTTAATATTTGGTTTCTTGAGCTATTGTCCATGGTCTTCTCCCAAGTTTCTAATAACAATAAAATCATCACAAGAATTAAATAGTATGCCATTCGTAGAAATATTTCTTTGTAAGCTTTGGAACGCAATCACCTAGCGATTAAGTTGATGGGCACGTGCGCGAGTAATTATACTTGGATCTGTGGCGCATCTTGTTCAACATGAGGAGGTTGTAAGTATGTATCTAAAGAAGTGATGTCCTCATCAGAAGGTGCATGCTTTCTACGTAAGATTTACGTGATATATATTTGAACAGGTGTTACTGCACCATGAGTTTTGCGTGTTCTCGTTTGTAGAGATACTTGCTTGGGTGAAGAGAAAAAGACCGAGCACAAGGAACGCATGGATGATCAAAGAAGTTGATTGGTGACCAAACCAAGACCTTACCCAAGTTTACTCCTATATCACCACGTTACTTTTGGTCCATAGAAGGCAAGAGATGAAGTTCTGCATGTTTTGGATTCGGATTCGGGCCTCCTGACAGCATCAACTTCAAACGGATCTAGCCGCTGATCCAGTAGGACTCTCGGGGCCCATAAGTACTTGTTGGAAAGCTTATAGAGTCTACTTTCAGATGGTTTCAGTCCCACATCAAAATTCCTCCTAAACTATCCGGAATCATCAAAACAAGACACATATCTCTTCTAGTCCGAGTCTGTTTTGGGCCTTGGGCCTTGTAATTATGTCGTGGGATAAGCCCAAGAGGTGTGCACCCTAGGGTTAACCCTAGGATATCCCAACTCATATATATACAGTAGCCGTCATTGTTTAGAGTCAGGTTTTGCTTAGATGATTCTGTCTTTAAACAATTTCACCGTTTATCGGTTTGTGAGACCCCAACTTCGAGAGTATAATCATTCATCTGCAAGTTGAGTTGCAATCTTCCTTATTCTTGCTTGTGTTCTTCGATTCGCATGCAAGGATTAGCCTTCGTGGCGAGGTCAACCGGGCAGCGCACAGTTGATAACAAGAGGAGACGTGGTCTGCGATTGCAGGGTTCGGGTCTTGGTGATCGGAAGCTGGATCGTGAGTGTCAATTCTCCACCAAATCAAGAGTTATCCTTACCTAATGGAAGATCGGGCACCCCGTTGCCATCAAGTGGTATCAGAGCACAGGTTGCCTGATAGGTATTATCTGTTCCCATCTATCCATCTTTGTTTCCCTTTCCTGAGTCCAGAAAACCCAAAAATTTCTTACCACCGTGTTCTTCGTAGTGTTAGGTTTATCCCCTGTCCAAATCCCTTTGTGCCTTTGCAAAATTTATTTTGGTTTTGCTTTGTTGAGTCTGTGTCCTAGATGAAGTTAGTGGTCGCTGGTTTAGAGTCGTGTTCGTGGTTCTAGTTCTAGCTGTTGTGTTGCGCGAGAGTCTGCCTTGAGAGATCGGGTTCTACTCTGTTTCAGACTGCAAGCCGCCTTGAGCTTTTTACCCGCTTTTGCAAGCCTTTTTAGATAGGTCGCAAGCCACCTTGTGTCAATTGCCCTGCATCACTAGCCTCCTTGTCAGCCCCACTTGACCTATTGGCACTTATACTCTAGCCGGAGCAATAGGGTTGAGCCGCGAAACCCTAGTTCGCGATACATTTGTTAAAACAGCCATAACTTTTGCATACGGACTCGAAATCGGGAAATTTTATATCTGTGGACATCTACAGAAAATTTTACATCCGTTTCTCCCCCACTTTGTTGGGTTTAGCCAATCTAAAATAGTGAAATTTGGCCTGCAAGACTGAGTTTTTTGAGCCCGAAGTTCTAGCACGAGTTTTAAAGCATGCTCACAAATCTCTCTAGGCCACATCTTACATCGGCTTGAGCTGCTCCTTCCTGAGGTTTTGCTGTTTTTGAGTTCCTAGTTGAGAAAAAATATATCAAAAAAAGAAAGAAAAAAAGAGAGATCAAGTAAAAAAAAGAAAGTGATAAGCAAAAAGGAACAAAAGAAGTGTGCAGACTTGTTGAGAGAGAGCTGTTTTCAGTTAGCAGTCTTGCTAATCTTTCGAGATATTTGAGAGACTTGGTGAGAGAGAGCTGTCCTAAGTCCTTTGTTTCTTACTCTCGCTTGTTAGGCTGGTTCTAGGAACGTGTCTCGGCTAGCGACTGCCACAAGTATTTGGGACACTTATTCAGCTTTGCTATTCTGTTATTAATTTTTGCTAATTCTTGCTACCATACTTTTGAGCCTCCCAAGATCCACAAACTTCTTATCAGTACAAATTTGATCCGAGTAATCACAACACTCACCGCTGTCAACATCCCACCTCTCCGGTCGTACCACCTGCTTCAATCGGAAAGAATATCATAAGAGTTCGGCAAGACGCTTTTGGTTGCTTGAGAGTGTGTGATTCCACCGTCCACTACCTAGTAGTTGATAGGGATAATGCTTTTATGTTGTTTTCTATTTTCTACTAACAGTGGCAGGAATGTGATGACATAGCATGAACTCTATACAACAAGACCTTCAGGCGATAGCTGAGAGCACGAAAGGTCTCCTTAGTGAATATGAACAATTAAGACGACATCAGTAGCCAGCTACTGTTTCTTTTTGTCTTCCACTAACTATGATAGTTCACACCAAGGACGAAAAGGAGACGAAGAATTTGGATGAGAGCCCTACCATAGCTGCCACATCACCTTCGACAAGTGAAGGTAAGAATGTGTCATATCCCCCCTTCATATAATGTATTTGGTGCTGAAGCATACATGAGTTGGGAAGTTGCGATTGATAAAAAAAATTTTCATCGTCATATGTGTGATAAACGAAAGATTAAGAATGCTGCTAGTGTTTTGACTTCTCATGCTTTAATATGGTGGCAAAATTTAATAACATCTTCACATGATAGATTGCCTCAAACTTGGAACGATATGAAAATGTTTATGCGAGAGAAATTTATTTCTCCATCTCAGAATTTTGCTTACAAAAGTAAAGTGTGTCATTTAGAGAAGCAACCCCTTGTTGTTCCTTCATCTGTGACTAACCTTTTGCAGGATAATGAGAGTATTTTGGTACAACAAGTGCTAAGTTCTCAAATGAAGAAAGCGGAGCAAAATCAATGCCACAATTTGTTCCAATCAAGGTTTTTGGTTATGAATCGAGCATGTCGTATTATCATTGATAGCGAGAGCTATAGCAACTTAGCAAGTTCAGATATGGTCAAGAAGCTTGGATTGCCGACGCAACCACATCCACGGCCTTATTACATCCAGTGGTTCAATTCTTGCGGTAAGTTGAAGGTAAGTAAAATTGTGAAAGTGGAGTTTTAGTAGGCAATTATCATGATAGTGCCATATTCAATGTTGTTCCAATGCAAGCATGTTCTCTACTTTGGGGTAGACCTTGGGAATATGATAGAGATGTGGTGCACCGTGGTAGAACCAACACGTACACTTTCACACATAATGGCAAGAAATTTAAGTTGCTACCTATGTCCCTTGCTGAAATTTTGAAAGATGATCTTGAGAGGGAAAAGATTAAAAACCATGAGGTTTTGAGAAATAAATATAATAATACTAATGTTTTGATGCCTTCACCTAAACCTAAGTTATTGCAAAATGAACGTATTGCTTTGGACACTATAAAGTGTTCTCCGTATTTAAAAATTTCAGAATCCAACCATATGCACAACACTACCTCACCCTATGTTGTGAAAGATAAAGATAGCTTAATGACAAGGTGAAACCACAGACGGTTTCCAATCAAGAAGGGGAGGATGATGAGGACATCACTAGCTCAGATATGACCATAGCTACCTTATGTATTCATCAACCGAAGGTGCATACTTTCTACGTAAGATTTACGTGTTATATATTTGAACAGGCGTTACTGCACCATGAGTTTTGCGTGTTCTCGTTTGCAGAGATACTTGCTTGGGTGAAGGGAAAGAGACCGAGCGCAAGGAACGTATGGATGATCAAAGAAGTTGATTGGCGACCAAACCAAGACCTTACCCAAGTCTACTCCTATATCACCACGTCACTTTTGGTGCATAGAAGGCAAGAGATGAAGTTCTGCACGTTTTAGATTCGGATTCGGGCCTCCTAACAGCATCAATTTCAAACGGACCTAGCCGCTGATCCAGTAGGACTCTCGGGGCCCATAAGTACTTGTTGGAAAGATTATGGTGTCTACTTTCAGATGCTTTTGGTCCCACATCAAAATTCCTCCTGAGCTTTCTGGAATCGTCGAAACAAGACATCTACCTCTTCCAGTCTGAGTCTGTTTTGGGCTTTAGGCCTTGTAATTGTGTCGTGGGCTAAGCCCAAGGGGTGTGCGCCCTAGGGTTAACCCTAGGACGTCCCAACTCATATATATACAGTAGCCATCATTGTTTAGAGTTGGGTTTTGCTTAGATTATTCTGTCTTTGAACAGTTTCGCTATTTATTGGTTTGTGAGACCCCAACTTCGAGAGTATATCATTCATCTACAAGTTGAGTTGCAATCTTCCTTGTTCTTGCTTGTGTTCTTCAATTCGCATGCAGGGATTAGCCTTCGTGGCGAGGTCAAGCGGGCAGCGCACGGTTGATAACAAGAGGAGACGTGGTGCTGCGATTGTAGGGTTCAGGTCTTGGTGATCAGAAGCCGGATCGTGAGTGTCAATTCTCCACCAAATCGAGAGTTATCTTTACCTAACGGAAGATCGGGCACCCCATTGCCATCAGAAAATAACTATAATATTGGTGTGAGTGTGTGTGACTAACGTCAGTCAAGTTGGGAAGAACTTGTTCTCAGATATGGTTCCTTTGTTTTTGCATGTGTAGGTGAGTCTTGAGGCCTCGGGAGTATTGCCGGTGATGGATCGGGAGTCGACTTGGGAGAAGTTGATGTACGGATGATCGGGAGATCACACAGGATACTAAAGACTAGAGATCAATACATATGGAATTAAAGATTCCATATGGCATAAAGAGGAATTGTGTGCGTATGGAAAGAAGAGTCGAGTTCTACTCAGATTAGAAGTGGAGTCCTAGTAGGACCAAGAGTGGAGTCCTACTTGGACTAGGAGTCGAGTCCAAGTTGACTATGGAAAGGAGAATTTGATTTGGTAAATTGTAAATAGATTTGGTAATTGACGGTTTGAGTCCTAATGGGACTAGAAGTCCTACTCCTACTTTGTGTAGAAGGTTTTAGATATAAATAGATGAGGGGTTGAGACCCTAGAGCATAACTATTGGAAGAGAGAAAAGGTAGGGTTTAGTTTTGAGATAGAGGAGTGCTTTGTGTGCACTTTGTAAACACATCTTGATGCAATAAAGCTGATCTACTTTGAAGAGCATTTTCAGTGTGTATCCTTCTGAATTCCGATGGTTCATCCGACAAGAGCGCGGCGGCGAGGCGGCGGTCAAACCAGCGCAACAAAGACAGGTCTGACCGGTGCACTCCATCCAGGTTTGAGGGTTTCTTTTATTCCGCAAAAAATGTTGGTTTTTGGTGTTCCTACCATTCACCCCCCTCTGGTAGGCTTGGTTCTTGTGTTCGATCCTACAAGTGGTATCAGACCCTTGTTTTCTCTTTTTGATCTTCACCAATCTTGAGATTTAGCCATGGCTGACCGATTTTCAACCAAGCCGCATATTTTTGATGGAATTGATTTTCAATTTTGGTGCAAAAAGATGCAATCCTATATTATGTCTCAGGGATACGATATTTGGCAAAAAGTTTCTCATCCTTATGAAATCCCTGATGTTATTTTTGCAGAAAATAAAATTGAGTTTAAAAATAATTGTAAAGCGCGCAACATGATTTTGTGTGGAGTTTCTCGCTCGGATTTTGATCGAATTTCTCATCTTGAAACTGCGCATGAGATGTGGAAGGCTCTATGTGATTTTCACGAAGGATCTTCTAACATCAAGAAAATTCGCAGGGATGTTTTCAAAAAGGACTATATGAAATTTGAGATGAAACCTGGAGAAGCTCTTGATGATTATTTTAGTCGCTTTAACAAAGTTTTAAGCAATCTTAGATCTGTTGATGATTCTTTTGATGTTAACTATCCTCAATCTGAAATTGCAAGACATCTTTTGATAGGATTAGATATGAAAGTTTGGGAGATGAAAGTTACATTGATTTAAGAATCTGTTAATATGACAACTCTAACTTTGGAATCTCTTTATACAAAGCTAAAAACTCATGAGTTGAATGTTCTTTCTCGCAAGTCAGATTCAAAAACTACTGCCTCAGTTTCTTCATCTGATTCTTCTTTTGATGGCTCTTCATTGAATTCTTTCAATGCTTTAAATGCCATTTCCGATGATCAACTCGAGCAATTCTCTGAGGAGGACTTGGCACTATTAACTAACAGGTTTTCTTGAGCTTTGAATAATGTCAAAACCAGGAAAAGAAGTATACCAATTCGGTGTTTCGGGTGTGGCTAGTTGAACCACATTCGATCTAAATGTCCAAAGCTTGGGAGATCTACAAAAGAAGATGAAGGAGAGAAGCCCAAAGATATAAAGAAAAAGCAAGCGTTCAAAGGAAAGCAAAGCAAGGATGATTTCAAGAAGTTCTTTAATCAAGTCTATGCTGCTTTTGAACAAGCTGGGACAAGCGATGTCGATTACGAGAGTGAAGATGGAGGCGATCATAAAGGCAAGAACATCTCAGGGGTTTGCCTCATGGCTCGTGAAGGATCAAGTTCAGATGACTGCTATTCTGAGTACGACAATGATGAGGTATCTACCTTTACTCTTTCCATTGAAACTTGTCAAGAGATGGTAGTTGCTTTTAGTCTTAAAATTCAGAGTTATGAGAAAAAAATTAAGAAAAATGATTTTATTGTTGAATCTCTAAAATCTGAAATTTCTAGACTAAGATCTTTGATTCCTGATAATGATAATTGCAAGTCTTGTGAAGTTTTATTCTCTGAAATTTCTGCTTTAAGATATGTAAATGCTGCTACATGCTTAAGACTTGAAAATGCTCACATTAAAAATAAAGAATTAAAATCTTGTTTTGCTCTTGGAACTATGCTGCATACTAGAATCTTGAATGAATTACTTTTGATTAAAAAGCTATTGAGTAAATATAAAATTGCTTTTGGTGCAAGTTCCATGTTTAATATTTTGAGTGCTAGAAAACTAAAACAACAAAAAGATGTTTCTGTATCTAAAACTTGCTCAACATGTTCTTTAAATGAGATGAAAGTAAAAAGTGCTTTAGGTCGTGTTGAGTACATGGAGGATATTGTGAAAAATCATGAGGTGCTTTTGTGCTCAAAGTGTCGCAAACAAAAATGCATTTTGGTTGATTGTGAATTGTAACGCCCAGAAATTCGCACCGAAATTCTGAACATTAATGTGTAATAAATCCCTGCCCAGAAAAGCCAGGGTACACAAACCAAGTTGCCATACAGAGTGTCTTACAAACAGAGTAAACTGTAAATTACATAAATGCAGCGGAAAAAAGGTAAAACGGAGTCTATAAACATCTGGCCAAGCAGCCGATTCCATTCCCACAGGCACCTTGACGACGGAGCCAGCCTATTCCTCAGGATGATCTTCATCTGACGCGTCCTCCAACACTGGGGGGGGAAAATTAGAGCAAGGCTGAGTACCACCCACAGTACTCAACAAATCACACCCACAAATATGCATATGCACCGGGTACAAAGATGGGATAGGGTTTATTTGCGGAAAAGCAGTTGCAAAAGGGAGTAGTTCGCAAACATTGAAAAGTTGATTTAATTAACAATATTAATTCACCACTGATTAACGTTACACCACGTTAACCAGGCCCAACCATTCCCAACTGATTGACGCTAAACCACATCAACCAGTCTCCACTGATGAACGCTACACCACGTTCACCAGACACCTCCGGGTACCGTTACACCACGTTACCCGGACTCCACTGATTAACGCTACACCACGTTAACCAGTCACCACCGGACAACGTAACACGCTGACCAGCTTTTCCCGACCAACGCTAAACCACGTTGACCAGGCCGCGCTGATGGAAGTTACACCACGACCACCAGGCGAAACTGATGAGAGTTAAACCACACTCACCAGTCTCCACCGACTAGCATTACACCACGCTAACCGGTCACCCCCGGTCAGCTCAACCACGCCGACCGGACACACACCTTCCACAACACCAGTTTGATAAAACCAGATTAATTATCTAGGGTGAGACTAATCACGGTGAGTCTTGGCCAATGTGCCCATTACCGCGGGCGCGGCTATTCGAATAGTTTTACTCTGATCAGAGGTGTACAACTGTACCACAAGACACAGCCCCACACACGTTCCTGTGTGCCAGTACATCACCACGATGTCCCGTGCGAGGCTGTGACAGGACCGTTCACGCAACCCCTCCCTAACCATCCACACCACGCTGAGGTTGCACCTGCCGACAGGGCACGCATATTGGCCAGGCTACCCCCTTGCGCCACGGTGAATCCGGCAGCCGATCAACCCTACCCGGGGCTGACCCAACTCCATCACGCCCACCTCTTCTTCGGTGCCTAGGAGAGGGAGAAGAAACGCTTCAAGCCCAGCCGTTGCCCACGCTGGCTTGTGGCAAAGTACGGGAAGTTGCCCAAGTGGTTCCCGCGAACCGGTCCTTAATTGCCATGGGTGTGACAAGCAAACCATACACCCACAGCCCACCATTTAGGTCAAAATTTTAGGAATTTAACAACAACCTATCCATGGTTCCATTTTTCCGACATTGAGTCGAATCATATAAAAAGACATTATTTAATACCCAGGTGAGCTATGTTGCTAAGCATGGCTAAGCATCCTAGGATCATATTCTACTCATATTATTACCCAGGTGACAAGGATTTAGTTATCAAGACTAAGGCTGAAACCTAACATTGTATAGGCAATACCAATCCACATGAATTATTGAAATAATGCAGTTTATTTGCGTAAACAAAGCAATTTAATGAAAAATGGGTACGAATTGATCAAAGTATCAGTGCGACTTGCCTTGCTCCGGCTCAAGTATTCGCTACGATCTCGAAATACGCAGGAGAATTACCGGCGTCGGATTCTACAACAAACAGTGCATAAACAATTAAAAACAGTACATGGGGGTCAACAAACATGGGCTGAAAGTATTTTTAATGGATTCTTGGCATTTTTCTGGATTTAATGAAATTTGAATGGACTTAATCAGAGTTCGCATGAAATAGTTATGATTTATTGAAGTTTACTGCTATTTTCAGAGTGAATATAATTAACCAGTGATTTAATGCGCATTAACCGATTAATGACGTCACCGGACTGGGAAGCCGGCGCCGACAGGCGGGCTCCACCAGCCAGTGGCGTGCGAGAGGCAGGCGCACGGCGGACCAAGTCCACCGCGGCCGAGAGCGGGCACACCACGCGGGCGAGCGAGCGGGCGGCCCCGATCTGCCACCCGGCAGATCGGACGGCCCCGGGGAGCGGCGGCCAAAGCCAGCCGTCCCGAGCGGGAGGCGGCGGCGCGCACGCGACCCGATGGTCGACGACGGCGACCACCCGGCGCGGCGACGACCACACGGAGGGGTGGAAATGAACGGGAAAACGGAGGGGGTTCTCACCGGCGGCTCACGACGGTGAGCGACGGCGCGAAGACGACAGTGGCAACGAAAAGGCGGCGGCGGCCTCGGGACGACGTCGGCGACGGAGCTCTGACGGTGGGGAACGGGCGAGAGGCGGCTGCCGAGGTGTCCTGGAGGATGAGGAGGACGGGAGAGGAGTTAGAGTGGAGAATGGAGACACGGCGCGGCAGGAAACATCGGCCGAAAAGGAGGCGGAAGGCCGATACTCACCGTGCGCGCGGGCGAGGCGGTCCGGCGAGCTTCGGCTTCCACGGAGTGGCGGCCGAGATGCGGCGCGGCGCGGCGGAGGTGCAGGCAGTGGCGGAGTGGCCTGGCGGCGTCCGGAACGGCGGCGAGCGGTGGCCGGAGGCGGCGAAAAACGGTGGAGCTCGGGTGCGCGGTGGCGGCGGGGTTCTGGGGCACTGGAAAGCTCGGCGTGTTGGGGAAAAGATGGAGGAGAGGGTGGAGATGGTTTATATACAGTCGGCCGGGAGAGATCGAGGCCGAACGGCTCCAATCGTGCACGGGAGAGTGGACGGCGGCGTGGGCATCGTGCGCGTGGTTCACGGGAGAGAGGGGACGTGGACACCGGAGAACTCGGGGGAGTGGGGCGGACTCGGTCCGCGACCGTTTGAACGAGTGCGAGTGCGGGAGGATGAGGAGGACGGCACCGGATCGGACGGCCCCGGGGAGTTTCCCCTCCGCCCGATTCGGACGGAGGAGAACGATGACGCTGACAGGCGGGCCCGGCCTGTCAGCGGGGGGGAGCGTGGGCGCGGGCGCGAGCACGAGAGAGCGCGGGGCGCGGGCAAGGGAGAGCGCACGGGCACAGGGTGCGGGGCGCGGGCGCAGGGCGAGGGCGCGAGCGCGCGGGCGCGAGGGCGAGGGCGCGAGGAGCGAGGGCGCGGGCGGCACAGGAGCGGGCCAGCGGCCCCGAGGGAGAAAAAGAGAAAGGAAGAAAGAAAAAGATTTCCAGGACGATGTTAATTCCGATAAGCGTATTTGATTTATTAAAAATAGTTCCGGCGCTCTGTAAATTCCACTAAAAATCCAGTTAATGTATTTTGGCACAGAGAATACAAGAAAAATATTCCCGGCCACGACAATTTATTATCTTGCATTTTACACCATCAATTAATTTCTCTAGCCATTTTAAAATTCCTTTTCTTAGGTATTTTCTCCGGTAAAGTTTCTGTGTGGCTAAACTCAGGGTGTGACATGAATATTGTGCTAATTTGACAAAAGAGGTTTCTTATTTAAAAAGTTCCTTACAAAAATTTTCCGATGGAAATAAGAAACTAAATATGATTTTGGATCAATCAAAAGTGAGCAAACACAACAGAGGTATAGGTTTTGATGCACATGCCTATTTTACTTCTCACCAACCTGCTGTTTTGGGTATCACTAAAAAGGGTGCGATTTGGACAAAATCCGAACCTAAACAAACCATTTTTAAATCGGCTGGGATTTTGTCTTCTCTTTCGACAACATGTAAAGAAACCAAGTCTTTGAATTCAAAACCTTTGGTTGCAAACTCATCTTCTCGTAAAAAGTATACTTACTCTTTTTGTGGAAAAGATGGACATCTAGTTGGTTTTTGTTTTAGACTTAGTCAAAAACAGAAAAAGGAAAGGAAAATTGCTTTTGCAAAATCTAAATGGCAAAAATCAGGTTTTGGGCCGAGGCTGGCAGTCAGACCACAGTACATCCAACGGTCAAACCGGCCTCGAGTAAATTTTTCTAAACAGGATAAAGCTAGTTTTGCTCGTGGTTATATGCCTGTTGGTACCTCTAGTCATGTATCTCAGTACTAGATTCCTAAATTTTTGTTATCTAACCCCAGTACTGAGACATCGACATCTGCTTGTGTGTAGGCTTTGGTGGTAAGGAAGGAGAACATATGGATAATGGACTCCGGTTGTTCACGGCACATGACCGGTGATAAAAGTTGGTTCTCCTCACTTCAATCGACATCTAAGACTAAGACTGAATCAATTATCTTTAGAGATGCTTCTACTAGTGTTGTTCTCGCTTCTGGATCTATCAAGGTAAGTGACAAGTTTGTTTTAAATGAGGTGGCTTTGGTAGAAAATTTGAAGTACAATTTGCTTTCAGTTTCTCAAATTATTGATGAAAATTTTGAGGTTAGATTTAAGAAAACTAGGAGTAAAATTCTTGATTCTTCTGGAGATTTTGTTTTGGGAATTTCTCGTTATGGAAGAGTTTTTAAAGCTGATTTTGAAAGTGGTGTTTCATCTAAGATCACATGTCTAGTTGCTAAATTTTCAAAGGACTTAATATTTTGGCATCGTAGACTTGGGCATGTTGGTTTTGATCATCTTACTAGAATTAGTGATTCGGATCTTGTTCGTGGTTTGCCTAAACTTAAAAAGGATGTTGATTTGATTTGTTCATCATGTCGTCATGCTAAGATGGTTGCTTCTTCACAGAATCCAATTGTTTCTGTGATGACGGATGCACCGGGACTGCTTTTACATATGGACACTGTTGGTCCAGCTAGAGTGCAATCCGTTGGAGGAAAGTGGTATGTGTTGGTTATTGTGGATGATTTTTCGAGATATTCTTGGGTTTTCTTTATGGCAACTAAAGATGAGGCTTTTGAACACTTTTGCAGTTTGTATCTTCATTTAGCTGTTGAACTTCCTGGATCTTTGAGAACTATTCGAAGTGATAATGGTGGTGAATTTAAAAATGTGTCTTTTGAACAATTTTGCAATGAAGAAGGTCTTGAACATCAGTTTTTGTCTCCTCGGGTTTCTCAACAAAATGGTGTTGTTGAAAGAAAGAACCGTTCTTTGGTTGAGATGTCTAGGACAATGCTTGATGAGTATAATACACCTAGAAAATTTTGGGCAGAAGCTATTAACACTGCTTGTTATATTTCTAATCATGTTTTTTTGAGATCTAAACTTGGAAAAATTTCTTATGAGCTTCAGTTTGGACATCAGCCCAAAGTTTCTCATTTGCGTGTTTTTGGGGGCAAGTGTTTTATTCTTAAATCTGGAAATTTAGATAAATTTGAAGCACGTTATACAAATGGATTGTTTTTTGGTTACCCTGCTCATTCTCAAGGATATCGTGTATTTGTTTTAGAAACTAACAAAATTGTTGAGACTTGTGAAGTCACTTTTGATGAGGCTAGTCAGGTACTAGACCAGAAATTTCAGGTATATTATCGTAGATTCAGGGGGAGACTAGCATTTTTGTGGAGGAAAGCGACGATGAGGACGAAACTGAAGTGGCCAGTCAGACCGCCGGAACAACATTGGTCAGACCGCCTGAGGAGCCACAGTCAGATCTAGCAGGGGGATCCAGTTCTGGTTTAGCACGTGCTGATTCTGGTGGTCCTCCAGAACCTACAACTTCTACTGTTCAAGGTTCAAAATGTGAAACAACTTCTGAAGTCTCTGCTCCTTTACACATTCAATGATGGCATCCTCTAGAACAAATAATAGGTAACATTGGTGAGCGTACTACAAGGTCTAAGGTAACTCATGATCATGTAAATTCTGTTTTTGTTGCTTCTTTTGAACCCAAAGATGTTACTCATGCATTAATTGATGAATCATAGATTAATGCCATGCATGAAGAACTTGAAAATTTTGAAAGAAACAAAGTTTGGACTTTAGTTGAACCTTCTCTTGGTCATAATATTATCGAAACTAAATGGGTTTTCAATAATAAACAAAATGAAGATGGTTTAATTGTGAGGAACAAAGCTAAGCTTGTTGCTCAAGGTTTTACTCAGGTGGAAGGGTTGGATTTTGATGAAACTTTTGCTCCTGTTGTTAGAATTGAAGCAATTAAACTTTTGTTGGCTCTTGCTGCTTCAAAAGGTTTTAAATTATCTCAAATAGATGTTAAAAGTACTTTTCTTAATGGTTTTATACAAGAGGAAGTTTATGTAAAACAACCACAGGGTTTTGAAAATCCTAATTTTCCCAACCATGTTTTTAAATTGTCAAAAGCTTTGTATGGTTTGAAACAAGCTCCTAGAGCATGGTATGATAGATTTAAAAACTTTTTGCTTACGAAATGTTTTCAAATGGGAAAGGTGGATAAAACTCTCTTTGTTCTTAAGCATGGTGATAATCAACTTTTTATTCAAATCTATGTGGGTGATATCATCTTTGGTTGTTCTTCTCACGCTTTGGTTGTGGAGTTTTCTGAGAAAATGCGTAGAGAATTTGAGATGAGTACGATGGGTGAGTTGACGTACTTTTTAGGGCTACAAATCAAACAGACACCACAAGGTATGTTTATACATCAAACAAAGTACACCAAGGATCTTTTACAAAGATTCGAGATGAAGAATTGCAAGCCTATCTCTACACCTATGGGATCTACTGTTGTTTTAGATCCGGATGAAGATGGTGAAGCTATTAATCAAAAAGAATACCGAAATATGATTGGTTCTTTACTTTATCTTACTGCTTCAAGGCCGGACATACAGTTTGATGTGTGTTTGTGCGCTCAATTTCAAGCTTCTTCACGTGTTTCGCATCGTCAAGCCGTCAAGTGGATTTTGAGGTATTTACAATACACTCTTGAATTTGGCATTTAGTATTCTACATCATCATCTATATGCTTAAGTGTTTATTCGGATGCGGATTTTGGTGGTTGTAGAATTGATAGAAAAAGTACTGGTGGAACATGTCATTTTCTGGGAACTTCTTTGATTGCATGGTCTTCTAGGAAACAATCAAATGTTGCTCAATCAACTAGTGAATCTCAATATGTTGCTGCTGCTAGTTGTTGTTCTCAGATTCTTTGGCTTATTTCAACTTTGAAAGATTATGGTCTTACTTTTGAGAAAGTTCCACTCTTTTGTGATAATACAAGTGCTATTAATATTTCTAAGAATCCAGTACAACATTCACGCACTAAGTACATTGATATTCGTTTTCACTTTTTGAGGGATCATGTTGAGAAAGGAGATGTTGAATTGAAATTTCTTGATACTAAATTGCAATTGACAGATATTTTCACAAAGCCTTTGGATTCTTCTCGTTTCGCATTTCTTCAGGGAGAATTGGGTATTATTCATCCTTTTGGCATGTTTTAAGGGGGAGTTTTTGTGCTTTTTATTACTTTAAATTTTCATAAAATAAAAGAAAACAAAGAAAGTTAAAAAGATGAGAAAAGAAGAGCTTTGACTTTACCTCTAGTATATTCTTGTACTTGCTAGCAATATGAGTGAGGTCTTTTGGTCGCTAGTTTAACTTGTGTGTATTTTAATCTTTATGTGAACCTTTGATGTTGCTTTTAAGGGAGATGATACATGACACTTAAATTCTTTTACTTGAATTAAGTAAATATGCAATATTGACACTAGTGCTGTTTTGAAGGAATTATGCTCATATATATGCTTTCTGAAATTTTCACTCCTCAAGTGCTCTAGAGATTTCTCAAGTAAAAAATATATGCTTATATGAGAGAAAAAAATGGATACCAAATCCTTGGAAATAGTATTCACGACAAGGACGTATCTGAAGTGAGGAAAATAATGGGTGCCGAATTCTTAGAAACAGTATTCACGACAAGGACGTACCCGAAATAATTGAGAGATTTTCTTTTGTGCTATTAAAAGACAAATTGAGCAGAAGCTCAGAAATAAAACTTGATAAAAATTCTCATGTAAAAGGCAAGTTAATTTGAGAAAGAGTGTTTAGTTCAGCTTGTCTGTGTGTAGGGGTTTTCTTTCAATCTATGTGCTAGTGATTATGTTGCATTATAAATTGCTCGAATACATGAATCTTTACTGCTGGTTTGAACTTATCTGTAATATCCATGATTCATGTTTATATTCTAATTCATACTTGTTAGCTAGTTGATCACTTTATCTCCCTTGTCGTTGCAACACATGTTCTTGAATTACTCTAGGTATACTTCAAATTTCTCAAACAAAAAAAAGGAATATGAACTTCTTGATGAAATCATTGTCAAAAGGGGGATAATGATACAAAATGATGCAAATTTTTATAAAAAGGGAAGGGAATTTCTTTCTTTTAAAAAGGAGGAGAAGTTTTCTTCTTTTTCAACTTTTTATAGCCTTGAGTGCTTTTTATCATTTTTACCAATTCTTTTGGTTTTTATTTTCAAACACACTAAATCACATTTTAAAGGGTTTGCCAATGTATTCATCAAGGGAGAGATTGTAGAATCATTGTCATGATTAATATTTTGTGATGAACAATTGGCTTTGCAAATGATTTATTTAATAAAAGATTGGTTTGAAAATAACTGTGAATATTGGTGTGAGTGTGTGTGATTAACGTGAGTCAAGTTGGGAAGAACTTGTGCTCGGATATTGTTCCTTTGTTTTTGCATGTGTAGGTGAGTTTTGAGGCCTCAGGAGTATTGCCGGTGATGGATCGGGAGTCGACTTAGGAGAAGTTGATGTCCAGATGATCGGGAGATCACGCGGGATACTAAAGGCTAGAGATCAATACATGTGGAATTAAAGATTCCATATGGCATACAAGAGGAATTGTGTGCATATGGAAAGAGGAGTCGAGTCCTACTCGGATTAGGAGTGGAGTTCTAGTAGGACTAGTAGTCGAGTCCTACTTGGATTAGAAGTGGAGTCCTACTTGGACTAAGAGTCGAGTCCAAGTTGACTATGGAAAGGAGAATTTGATTTGGTAAATTGTAAATAAATTTGGTAATTGAGAGTTTGAGTCCTAGTAGGACTAGAAGTCCTACTCCTACTTTGTGTAGAAGGTTTTAGGTATAAATAGATGAGGGGTTGAGACCCTAGAACATAACTTTTGGAAGAGAGAAGAGCTAGGGTTTAGTTTTCAGAGAGAAGAGTGCTTTGTATGCACTTTGTAAACACATCTTAATGCAATAAAGTTAATCTACTTTAAAGAGCATCTTCAGTGTGTATCCTTTTGAATTCCAACGGTTCATCCGACAAGAGCGCAGCGGCGAGGCGGCGGTCAGACCGGTGCAACAGAGACAGGTCTGACCAGTGCACTCCATCCAGGTCTTCCTCTTGGACTCGTATGCAGTCAGCCCTCCAAAAATGTGGTTGAGCTCAGCCTGGTGATCTTGGTAGTCGCCGGCTGCCCCCAAATCTGGCTTGTCCTTGTCTTTATTGTTGCCAGATGTTGAAGTCTATTCGGAAGCAAACTTTTGAGCATGAAGCAGTTCTTGGCCGTGTGCTTTCCCTTTGGATAAAAGGGGCATGGCCTGTTCATCACTTTTTGGTACTCATCTATCCTTAGGGGTCACGGCCGAGTACGTTCCACAACAGTCACCACGTTGTCCAACTTTCGCTTACGGTTGCCGGACTTATTCTATGATGGCTCGTCGTTGTCTTTCTTGTCCTTCTGCTGGGGCTCTTTCTTGTCGTCGAAGGCCTCAGCAATTGCGTCGGCCGAGTCGGTGTATTTGTTTGCTATGTCAAAAAGAGTCTTGACAGAAGTGGGAGGTTTCTAAGTAAACTTGGCAATGAACGGGGCATCTCTGACTCTCTTGCGGAAGGCGGTGATGACAACCTTGTCCTTGATCATTGGGATTGAATTCCTCTTCTCAGAAAACCTCTTGATAAAATCACGAAGAAACTCGTTCTTCCTTTGATGCAACTGATACATATCGTACTCAAAAGATGGCCTCTCATAAGTTCCCTAGAAATTGGTGATGAAGCGTTCCCGGAGTTCTCCCCAGGAGTCGATTGACCCCTTAGGAAATCCTGTTAGCCATGGCCTTGTGATCTCGTCCAGCTGCCTGGATCACCAGAATGTAGACTGTGAAACCTGACGTATTTTTTAACTCCAATCGGCTTGAAACCTGACGTCCAGTTGACCTGTTGTAGCTTATGGGTGAAGACTGGTACTCCTTCATCTCTATGAGGGTTCCGACTCCGACTACGGCGGTGAAACCGCTCATGGTGAAGGCTGAAGCGCACATTCTCATCTTCAAATCGACGACGCTCGTCTTCCTTGTGTTCGCGGCGTTGTGCGTTGATGTATTGCTGAAGATCACGTCGTAGTCGGCCTCAGATATCCTGGTTGTCTCGACAGTCGTCTTGATGTCGGCGCCGCCGTTCGTTATTATGGTTGCTGAGTGACGTGTGGCATGACTCTGTGTACGGCTGACTGGAGCTGGCCGCTTGGCGTCGCATTGAGGCAGATGAGACCGCCGTTGGAGAAGCTGACCTGTTGATCGGAATGAGAGTATCGCCCCACTGTTGACGCTGTTGACATGCAGCAGTGGCAATCATGGCTTTAATCCTTGCTATCATTAGGGTGGCCTGGTGATCAAGCCCAAACTGCAGTGTATCTAGTAGAGTTGCAGCGGCCACAATGTTCTGTTAAGGAGCTATGAAAACGTCGTGGTCACCGACTCGGGTTTGGAGGATCTCCCATTGAGCAGTGCACCCAGCCTTGCGCAGATTGTCGTTGCTAGCATCGCGCTCGGCCTATAGGCGTCTTGCATCTTCCTCCTGTTGTTCTCGTAGTCGGCAGGCCTCCTCCTCTTGTTGATTGCATAGTCGGCGTGCCTCTTGAGTGGGAATCGAGCCCTTGGATGCCATGAAGACTTCGCATGGTGGAGAGAAGCTTGCCGAACTGTTGTCCGAGTTAGAGTCGAAATCAAAGTAATTGATGAGGGTGATTATAACTCCGACCTCCCTAGATCCGATCTCAAGTGGCTCTAGGCCATATCCGAGTCGAACTCTAGGGGATCGGGTTTGCCGCATCGGATGTTGATTGAAGTTATCTACGGCGTCACCAAGTCCAAATGGGAGATTAACGATCTCCTACTTTCTTAGCCCGATCTCGGCTGGCTCGAGGCCGAGTCCAAGTCCGAGTCGAACACCGAAAGAAAGAGTTGTCCCAAGACCTGGGCATGTTGAAGATTGTCATAGCATGTCGACGAGGGTCGATGTAGTGCTACGTGGGCCGACCGGCGCAGAGTCGGCTTGGTCCCTGGCCGATCGAATCGGATCCGAATTGGACAGGGTGAGGTTACCGAACTTGTCGGCGACGAAGTCCAGGCTCCCGAAGGTGATTGTTTGCCCGGGGAAGAAGTTGATGCCATCGACTCCGGTGGTCAAATCCATCAGGCTTGTCGAAGATGATCTCACCAAAGCCCCTACCTAGCGCGCCAACTGTCGATGTTTTGTATCGGTAATGAGAATATGGGCTACTCGTGAGACCTAAACTTGATGGACTGTAAAGAAACACAAAACAATTTACACTGGTTCAGGCCCTCGAGATAAGGTAATACCCTATATCCAGTTGTGGTATATTGCTTTTGAGATTTCTCTGGTGAGGTTGTATGCGCTCTGGTGATTCTGATCTGCCCTCAAGGGACACCCTGCCTCCCCTTGTATACCGGGGGACAGGGTTACAGAGTAAGAATCCCAGTCAGACTCCGACTAAGGGATTTCCTTCTAGGAATACAATGTACCCGACTAGAACTGTATCATTTCCTTGTTGTATAAGGTAATGTATGCCGAGGTCTATTGTATCCTTAATTATAAGGTTAGGCCCCTTTTTTGTCCGAGTGGCACATATGCTTCTCATGAGGTATTCAGAACCCATGGCCTCCATAATTAATTTCTGTTCTCTACTTTTTTCATCACTGGTGGTACCTTTTTTACCGATCAAAATGGCTTTGAAGCTTCTAACTTTTCCCTCGTTTCCGTCAGCATGCTTCTCAAAACGTAAAATGATGTATTTTTTATAAAACTTTTTATAAAAAAAATATTTTAAAAAATCAAATAGATTTATTTTTAAATTTGTAATAGTTAATGCTTAATTAATCACTGGGCCTAAGCGTACAGTCCAGAGACATTCTACTGGGTCAGATTTGCGCTGAGCTTTAGGGGAGCCAGCATGTCACAGCTCAGATACGCAGAAGGTAACGATGGGGATCCCTAATGCACGACGCTTAGCGCGTCTCTGATGCGCGCGGATGGAATTTTTACTGTTACTAATTTAATTTTTTTTTAATTTACAAAACTAATTTTCGATTGGGATCAATTGCAAAACTAGCCTCTTGCCGCCCTGGGCCACGGCGGGATTTAAAAACCGCCGTGGCCCAGGGCGGCGAATGGCATCCCCGTCACCCGGGGCTAACGGCGCCGGCCGCCGTTAGCCCCGGGGAGGCCACATGGATTCGCCGCCCTGGGGGACGGCGGCGAATGTAATTTTGCATTCGGCCCCCTGGGGGCATTCGCCGCCGTCCCCCAGGGCGGGTTATAGCCATTCGCCGCCCTGGGGGAGGGCGGTTTTTTGCCGGCCCCTATAAAATCCCTTCCTGCAGTCGCCGCGCGTCATTTCTCCCTTCCGCCTCCAGCGTTCGTCCAATAGAGCTGAGGGAAAGGAGGAGAAGTACAGCGGCGAAGCCCTCACAGATTTTTTAGCCGAATCCAGGTATTTTTTTGATCTCCCTCTGTTATGTAGTCAATTTTTTAGACAAATGTTAATTAGTAGTAGACTTGTAGTGTAATATCCGATTATAGTATGAAAATATTAGCGGTTTGGCATAACCATCGTTAGTGTTAAATTTATTTGGCCGTACTAGAAGAACATAACGGAGAAGTAGTAAATTGTAGATATTTTAAAAATAAATATGCTCCGCCATGGCCATCGTTGGTATACGTCATTTTGACACGTTAGATAAACCTAGCGTATAACTTTATTAGCGCCGCTAGGTCAGTTTGTAAAATATAGAAACGGTAATAGTTTGACTCATACGTATAGCCTTTCTATGGAATGAATATTGATTAGTACAGATTAATAAAATCTTTTTTGTGAACAGAAATGGCAAATAGAGTTGTATTCGCGATATATCACGGTGAAGGAAATGTCAGACAAGGACAATATGGGGTAGATTTATCGGAGTTCAACGTAGCACAAAAGGGAATTATAGCTCCAGCTGAGAGAAGTTTTCCTGGAGTTTACAATTGGTTAATGAGGGGATTCGGAGTAGATCCTCAAGTAAATGCAATTACGGTGTACGCACTAGTTAGCTGGGCTGTGGAAGGTTTTTGGTGGGAATTGATGCCAATAGATTCAACGGCCAGCTGGGTATTTTTTGTGGAGAGTGCACTGCAGCGAGGATGGGCACCGAGCATCCTAGTGGTAGTGCATGACGTGGTCAGCATTGATCAGGCTGGTCCGAGTACAGCGGAAGGGCCCGATGAAACAGGGGAGCAAAATGAGGCAGAAGATGAGGGTGCCGGAGAGGAAGGAGGCCAAGAAGACATGGGACCGGGGGGGTTTGCAGATGAAGGGGAGAGACACCCAGGTCTAGTACAGGAGATGAAAATTGAAGACTCAGAACCTGAGCATATGGAGGATGATGATTCTTCGGAGGACGATGTACACCCGGCAGAATGGGACAACGAGGACTTCTCCGGACTCGTTGTCTCAGAGGGGCACACCGTGGCATGGGAGTATCGGCAGAATGAAGTGGTGCAAGGCGCTAGATACGCCGAAAAAGCACAGTTGACAGAGGCTGTGAAGATGTGGGCCGTGTCACTTGGGAGGGAGTTCTGGGTATCAAAGTCCACAAGAACGGTGTACGAAGTGAAATGTGCAAGTTCAAGCGATGGATGTCCATGGAGGATGTACGCATCCAGGAAGAAATATGACAACTGTTGGTCCGTGTCAATCGTGACGGAGCACAACTGCTATCTTCCGGGTGTTCAGAAGTACCACAAGAACATATCATCTTCATTCATCGCTTCAGAGCTGTATTATGCTGTTGTGGAAAACCTCCGGTTCGAGCCCAAGTCAATTATCAGCCGCATCGAGGAGAAGTACAAGTACACCATTACATATGCCAAGGCATGGAGGGCCAAACAGAAGATAATTGAAATGAGATTCGGTAGTTTTGAAGCTTCGTACAATAATTTGCCTCGTCTACTGCAAACCATCTGTGCAAGGAATCCTGGCAGCTACTCCGAAATCAAAAGTTTCCCATCGTTAGCAAGTCCTGGACAGAGCGTCCTTCAGCGGGCCTTCCTCTCTCTGCAGGCGTGCATGTTTGTATTTCTTCATTGCAGGCCCATTCTCTGCATCGACGGCACGTTCCTAACTGGAAAATACAGAGGGCAAATGTTGACGGCAATCGGAGTAGACGGGAACAACCAAGTGTTGCCAGTGGCCTTTGCCTTCGTCGAGAGCGAGAACACAGAGAGTTGGTACTGGTTTCTGAAGCTGGTTAAGGAAAAGGTGGTGGGGATGAGGCCAGATGTATGTCTCATACATGACCGTCATCCAGGGATGCTGCGTGCAATTCAAGAGCTGCGAAACGGCTGCGCAGACAAGGGATACCCTCCGGTGTGGGAAGATGTGAAGAGCAGATGGTGCATGCGTCACATGGGCGCAAACTTTTATAAGCAGTTCAGAAACAAGGAGCTGATGGCCATGTTCAAACGTTTGTGCGCCCAGAATCAACAGAAGAAGTTCAATGAGCTGTGGAGGAGACTTGATGAGCTGACAGCCAAATATAGACGCGAGAGTTCTGCAAGACCCCCAGCTAGAGGTGTTGACGGCTCTGAAGCTCTAGATGCACTTCCCACCGATGACGGTACATTCAGAAGGAGGCCCGGTTCCTCGGTTAGCAGATTTTCGCAGTGGATCGAGCACGAGCCGAAGGAGAAATGGGCATTGCTGTACGATGAAGGTGGAGCAAGGTACGGCATAATGACCACGAACCTTGCAGAGGTGTACAACTGGGTCATGCGTGGTGTTCGGCAACTCCCCCTTGTTGCCATCGTGGAGTTCATCCTACATAAAAGACAGACGTACTTCCACGACAGGTGCAGACAGAATGGCCCATCTATGGCCGATGGAAACCTTTGGTTCGGCACCAAAATGACAGAGTACCTTGAGGAGAAATGCAAGAAGGCAAGAGAGCACCGAGTCCGAGTGCAGAGCACACGAGAGCGTAGATTTGAGATATTGTGTGCCGACAGGTCCAGGCGTGGCATATTCGCAAGGAAGCCTATACAAGAGTGTGTCCTAAAGGAAGATGGGACATGCACGTGCTCCTGCCGAAAACCAAGCTTGTACCACAAGCCCTGTTCTCATGTCATTGCCGCTTGCGGGGAGTGCGGCATTGATGAACGCCAATATGTGTCTCCGTACTTCAAAAAGGAAGCAATCATGCATACATGGAGTACCGAGATCTTTGGTTTCGGCATCGTCGGCACTTTCACTGAAGACACAAGTCCAGTTTATTACATCCCTGACCTGACAAAGGCAAGGAACAAGGCAGGCCGACGTCGGACACGGAGGATACGCAATGATATGGACGAATCCGAGGCCGGCGTTAGCGCTCAACGTTGCAGTAGGTGTGGAGAGGAGGGACATACCTACAAGAAGTGCACGAAAGACGCCGAGGCCCCAAGTGCAGCGGAAGTTCCTATGGAAGGATCAGGCGCTGACGGAAGGCGGCCAACTGGGGAAGGCACCACTGATAGGCAGCGTCGTCGCAGGCGTCCTCGTGCACCTTCGGGTTATGTTGTCTAGTATAGCCACTCGTTGATGATGTAATCTCCCTGTAATGTGTTAATTTTCTGTTAATTTTCTGACTATAATGCACTATGTTTAATTGAGCTAATCCGTTCCACTTCTTTTTCCTTGCAGGTATGGACTACCAGACGCCTGAGCTGCTAGATCACGCCACCGATCAGTCCCACCGGTCGTTTCTCTCGGCGGTGCAGAACCTCGAGCTCGGTACCTTACGTCCTCGACCTTCCAGGCGACTACTTCCCGTGGACAACAGGTTCACGACTAGGTACGTACGAACGTTGTACTGTGAATCTGTATATGTCAACTTACTAACTTGCTTTGTTTTGATTGTCAGGTTGCGGGAGGCAGGCCTTCTGCCGCTGTGTAGGCTAGTAGCAGCCGCGGTGGAGCCGAATGACCCGACGAAGAAGTGGGGTATCGACCGGTCGCTGCTCACAGCTCTTGTGGACCGGTGGAGACCGAAGACGCACACCTTCCACCTCCCGTGCGGTGAGATGGCCCCCACGCTGCAGGACGTCAGCTTCCTCCTTGGGCTGCCTCTAGCAGGCGATGCGGTGGGGCCAGTTGACGGGCTCCAGGCGTGGCGAGAGGAGATCCTACAGCGGTTCGCCCCGGTTCACCGTACTCCGGGGCTTCCCCTCGTCGGCGACATCTCCCCGTACACGCATGCGGGCCCCCCTCAGGCTTGGGTATTGAGCTACACGGTAAGAATGCTTTCTTGTTGTTTTATGTTCGTCCTTCAGTCCATACTAGAATTACAGTGTCAACTTCGTTATATGTTACCGCAGTCTGATCAGCTAGCACCGGAGGCCGACGCGTACTCACTGCAGAGGAGCCTGGAGGCGTACCTGTTGTGGGTGTTCGGGTGGGTGATGTTCACCAACTCGCACGGCCACGCAGTCGACAAGGGCTTGATCCCTTACGCGAGGGAGATAGCCGACGCCGAGGACGGTGCTGTTCCCCAATACAGTTGGGGATCGGCAGTCCTTGCCGCCACGTACAGGGGTCTGTGCGACGGCTGTAGGAAGACCGAGCCAGAAGCGGTCTTCACGGGTTGTCCACTCCTCCTATAGCTCTGGGCGGCAGAGCGGTTCGTGATCGGCCGCCCCGTTGTGGACCACAGTCCGTACGAGGCGAGCCTGTACGTGGGTGTCCCACCGGAGGACTATCCGACGATGGGGACGGTGTGGTGTCGTCGTGAGGTATGTTCGGTGTTAGAACCGTCTCGGTTTTTTATGTTACTTGGACTAACGAGAACTCTTTTCCTGTTTGTAGCGTCGGTACGCTCACGTGCAGGTGCAGAAGTCGTACCCAGACTTCGTCATGGAGTTCGACAGGATCACGGACGACGACGTTATCTGGGAGCCGTACAGCGCCGAGGCGAGGGACGCGCGTGCGCCACACGGGCTGTTGTCCCTCTGCACCAGGGACCAGGCGTACTGGCTGACGATGATGCCGATGCTGTTCGACATTTCTGTCGAGCTGCACTGCCCGCAGAGTGTGATGCGGCAGTTCGGTATGCGACAGACCTTCGGCCATCAACAACGCAAGGGCGTACCGCAACACGTTCATAGGTATATGTGGAAATGAATATTCCGTATTGTTATGCATTGTGTCACCGGTTGTGCTCTGCAGGTTAAATCAGCGCGGCCAGGCCGCCGGTAGGCTGTGGAGACCCACCGTCGTCGACTACATCAACGACTGGCTCATAGCCACGGAGGACGTCATCACGGAGCTGCACCCCTACACAGCCGCCAGGTACGAGCAGTACCTTTCCTGGTACCAGGCCCGTACCAGACTACGGGTGACGTACACTCCTGAGGCTCCACAGGCGCACGTCGCGGGGGTGCGAGACGCATACCCGACGCACCGCGACCAGGACTACTTCCGCGCGGTGAGTCAATGGTTTTCATACTATTTTCAATGGTAGGTGCCACGCGCAACTAACCACGCATGTCCTGCTGAACAGGCGGACGATGCTAGGCAGGTCCACACGGAGCTGGACCTACTGCGGCAGCGCCTACAGGCTGGCATCCCTCTCACGCAGCAGGAGCAGACGATCACGTTCGACCGGATGTGCAACACGATGCGCTCGGTCATCCGTGCTCTGAGTTGTCGTCGTCCCGATGCAGTCCCACCGATGCAAATACATATGCGAGGTCCCCATGGTGAAGGGACATCGACAGGAGCGGCGGGTTCTGCAGGGGCCAGTACGTCGTGGGGAGCAGGTCCTTCTGGTACCGCCGGAGGATCGAGGTCGGCAGCCTCCACGATCGGGCGAGGATTGTCAAGTACGTCAGGATTGAACCTATTCTACATAACTAACTGCACTTTTTATGCGGCTAACGCGAGATTTTCTTTACCAGACCCACGCAGCGGATCTCACCTCCACCTAGGGGACACTGGGCGGGGATCTGCCCCGAGCACCTCTGCTTGGATCTCCACCGAGGACGACCTCCTTCCGGAGCAGGACGTGATCGGGTCGTCACAGCTTGGAGGTGCACCGCACACATAGCCGCACGACGCCGGTGCTTCCCCTACTGCTCAGGCGGTCCGAGCTACCCGTGGGGTACCGGCGGACTGCCTGACGTACTCGCGCGGGCACGTGCGAGCGCAGCCTAGGAGGACGAGGAGGCGTATGACCTAGGGGCTATTGTTGTATTTATTTATTTATAGGTCTCGCATTACTTGTTTAAATTTGTCATGTCCATATTCACCTCCTGTAGACTCGATTCCATCCTTCAGATACATTGTACTGCTAACAATGTAGTCTCGCTTGTTGTATTTCGTACTATGGGTGTCGCATTCATCATGCCGCAATGCGAATGGCTCGCATCTACCTATTATCATGTCATTAAAATGGACCGGCCTATTACCATGTCATTAATTAAGTTTTACCAAAAATAAACTTGAAAAAATGATCAGCACGGTTTTACAAACCAACGCCCACCATCGTCGGATTATAAAAAAAAACATACCCTAAACCACGATTAAAACTAAATTTTGTTAAGCGTGTAGGCGAAAGACGGGGAGGAGTGGATTGCGAGTGCCAATCCAGACATACGAGGAGTGGAATGCGAGTGGCGATCCGGGAATACCCTCAGTTTGACAAGTTCTTTTCACGACGTGAACAATATATGATATTTGGTTTTTTTTAAACATCGACTCAATAAATGCAATGGCACAATAAATAGAATTTAAGAATTTAATTTTGACAAATAAATTTTCAAAAATTTTGGGGTTAAAAATTAGCAACAATATTTTTAAATTTGGTAATTTGCAAATGGCTCCAGGGGGCCAAGGCCTGGGCTGGGCAATGGTCCGATCGGGAGGGAACGGTTCGATCGGACGGTCCGATCCCTGTGCGGATGGACCGTCCGATTGCTGGGCGGACGGTCCAGTGGATTCGCCGCCCTGGGGGACGGCGGCGAATGTTGCATTCGCTGCCGTCCCCCAGGGCGGCGAATGCAATTTTGCATTCGGCCCCCTGGGGGCATTCGCCGCCGTCCCCTAGGGCGGCGAATCCACGTGGCCTCCCCGGGGCTAACGGCGGCCGGCGTCGTTAGCCCCGGGTGACGGGGATGCCATTCGCCGCCCTGGGCCACGGCGGTTTTTAAATCCCGCCGTGGCCCAGGACGGCAGAGGCTAGTTTTGCAAATGATTCAAATCGAAAATTAGCTTTATAAATAAAAAAAAAATTAAATTAGTAACAGTAAAAATTCCGGGCGGATGCATCGCGACAAGAAAAGAAAAGCTCAGCCCACGTGCATCTGCTCCCCCGCGCGCATCTCTTCACGCTAGCCCAGTTAAGCCCCTAGGTTTTCCTTCCCCAGCCCCAAACAAGAAAAAGGTAGCCGGCATGCATATTCCCTTAGCCCAGTTAAGCCAACGAGGCGCAAGCCCAAAAAGAAATATTAAAACAATAAGTTTGGAAAAAATACAAAAGATAATATTGGTACAATTCATGGCTGTATAAAAAATTATGATTCGCATAAACCTTTATGCTAATACAATTAACTTTATACGCATAAACTTTATATAAATACAAATAACTTAGTGCGAATCAACTTTATGTGAATACAAATAACTTAGTGCGTAGAAACTTTATACGAGTATAAAAAAATTTTCTCGCACAAACTTTGTGCATGAAAAATAATTCTTTATACACATAAACTTTATGCATGAATATAACTATCTTTAAGAAATTTATGAAAAAAATATAAGAGACTATTGTTGTATCTAAATTTTGAGCACGTGCAGATGGAATATATCTTAACAGTAAAATTCATTGATTTGTATCTAGAAAGTTTATACTAGAACAAAACATAACTTACACATCCAGCCACGAACAGAACAAAAAACCAAAACCACAAAACCACATCCATGTATCTAGCCTACACACCAATTCAAAAAAGAGAAAGGAGTAAAGGCCAAATTACGAAAGCTTGTCTTGGCAAACACATGCATCCAGCCCAGAAAAGAAAAATGGGCAAAACCCACGAAACCACTTCCACGCATCTAGCCCACATGCCAATTCCAAAAGAAGAGAGAAAAATGGCAAATTGGGAAAGCTGCATGGATCAACCGATTCGCGCGATGTACTCGCACGCGGCCGTTTGCTTATTAGATATAGTGCCCAGAAATACATAACTAGAATTATGTATTAAATCTCTATCAAAAAAGTCAGGATACACGTAAATCAAATTATCATACGGAGTACGTCTTGATAACACCATAAAATTATTTTACAGACATCCAACGGAAAAGGAAAAATAAATCTATAAATAGCTAAGCCGCGCAGAAGCTTCCACTCCATAGACAGCTTGATGGCAGATCTAGCCTACCCCTCCTGACGATCCTTATCGGAGTAAAACTTCATCTCTGAGAGAGGGAAAGGGAGCAAGACTGAGTACTACCCACAGTACTCAATAAGTCACATCCGTAAATATGCACAATGTACGGGAGACAAAGAAAAGGCTTTGGAGTTTATTTGCGTAAAAACATTTGTAAACAGCAGTGGTTCAGAAACAAGAAGGTTGTTTAATTTAACAGAATTAAATCACCACTGATTAACACTACAACACATTGACCAGGTCCAAACCATCCATCCTATCTCTACACAACATTTTAAATTAATTTATTATAGTGAAACTAATCACGGGGAGTCTTGACCAAATGCCCATAACCACGGGCACGGCTATTCGAATAGATTTTAACTCTGGCCAAAGGTGTACAACTGTCCCCATAAAACACAACCTCACACACGTTCCCGTGTGTCGGCGTGTCACCACGACATCCCACGAGAGGCTGTGACAGGACCGTTCACACAACTCCTCTCCAACTATTCACACCACGCTAAGGTTGCACCTGCCAGCAGGCACAACATATCGCCCAGGCTACCCCTCTTGCGTCACGATGGATCCGGAAGCCAATCAATCCGACCCCGAGCCGACCCAACACCATCATACCCATCCTCGCCAACAGTGCCTAGGAGAGGAAGAAGCTATGCTACAAGCCCAGCTGTTGCCCACGCTAGCTTGTGATATGTACGGATAACTGCTCAAGGGGTTCCCGCGAACCGGTCCTTAATCATCATGGGTACGACTAGTAAAACCATGCACCCATAGCCCACCATTAAGGTCATATTTTAGTTATGTGATTATCTATGACCAAAGTTTCATCACATCGACACAAGGTTGATCATAAATATTATAATGAATGATTAACCCCCAAGATAAGCTAGTTTATTCTAAGTATGGCTAAGCATCCTAGAAATATATCATAATTATATTGTTACCCAGGTTACAAAGGAATATGGGTCATCAACCTACGGCATTCAACTATATTCTTATAGGTCATATTCCCTTGCCACATGAAATGATAAAACATACAAGTTTATTTAAATAAAACAAAGTATTTGGTATAAATTGGATGCAAATGATTAAGAACACGATGTAACTTGCCTTGCTCTGGCTCTGCAACTTCGGCAACCACTTTGTAGTACATAGGAGGGTCGGAAACATTGGCTTCAACAACATTTAAAGCGCAAACAAATAAAAACATTACATGAGAACACTAAAACATGAGCTAAAACTAATTTTAATGGATTCTTGTCATTTTTTGGATTTAATGAAATTTGAATAGAATTAATCGAAGCTCGTATCAATTAGTTATGAATTTTAAAAGATTTATTGTGTTTTTACTATAAAAAATAAATCCTTAATAATTTATTACGCATTTAAGCCGGATTATGGCGTCAACAGCCCTGGGGACCAGCGCCGACAGGTAGGATCCACAGGTCAAAGACTCAAGACGGCGAGCGCAAGGTGGACCATGTCCACGCACGGCCCGGCGCGAGCACACCATGTGGCGGCCGACGTGGCCACCACGGCGGACAAAGCCGCCGACGTGGCGCCCAGCTGGTGCGACATGGTAGGACGCGGGCACCTGCAACAGGCGCCGTGCGGACAGCTCTGACCTGCCGAGGCAGATCAGAAGGCCGAGACCGAACGGGGCTCCGCCTCATCGGCGCGCCCACGCCACGGCGGAGCACATGGCCCCATGGTCACCATCGATAACCATCTGACGCGCGGGGAGCAGCGGAGAGCAACAGGGAAGACGGAAAATCGGATAGGGACCTCACCGAAGGTTCGTGGTGAACGGAGTGCGGCGAACAGCAACGAGAAGTGAGACGAGGTAGCGGCAGAGCTTCTAGACCGCGACGACAAGGGGGTTCGAGTGGCGATCAACAGCGACGGAGGGGCAAACGAGGTTGGGGAGGTCCTGGCGAAGATGCAGAAAGGGTTAAGGAGGGAAGAGACCGAACGGACCGGTGAAATTTCGCGGCTGAAGGTCATCGGCGATACTTACCAAGGGGGATGACGGCGGAAAAGGGGTTCCGGCAGCGATGGGGTTGGTAGGGTTGGTGGCCTAGATGCTTCGGTGTGCGGCAGAGCTAGAGGAGGCAAAAGCAGGGCCTGGCGGCGGCTACAACGGCGGGAACGCTTGGCTGGAAAAGGCAGAAAGCAGCGACGCTTTGGGTTTTTCGTGTTGAGGGCACTAATAGGCACGGAGAGCGCGAAATTTTGGTAGAAAAGGAGCGTAGGAGCACAGAGACGGTTTAAATGAGGTAGCGCGAGGCGGAAATCGGACAACGAGATAGATCGATCCCCTCCGGCCGATTCGGCCGGAGGTTAGGGACAAATCCGACATATGGGCCCCACATGTCAGTGAGAGAGAGAGAGGAAGGCTAGGCGGGCTGACGGCCAAGCCCCGACAGTTAGAGAGAGAGGGCCCGGGGAGGGCGCAGCTAGGCCACGGCAGGCCGTGCGAGGGGAGACAAGGAAGGCCAGGTAGGCCGGCAGCCCAGGAGTGAAAAGGAAAAGAGAAAAAGGAGAAAACAAGAGAAAATAGATAGGAAAAAAGGAAAAAGGATTTCCCAGAGAGGATTTAATTCCAATAATGTGTTCCGATTTATTAAAAATAATTTCCATGCTCTAAAAATTTCAATAAAAATCCTAGTAGTGTATTTTGATAAAAAGAATACAAGAAAAATACTCCCAGCCATGATAGATTGTAATTTTATGACCATTAATTAATTCCTCTAGCGTTAATTTCATAATTTCTCTAGACATTAGGTTTTGTTTAAAGGGGTAAAACTCAGGACGTAACATTAGGTTTTTCGGGTAACGACAGCAAAGCGAAGGATTTTTTAACAGCAGTTTCAGCAACAGGTTGCACAACATACTCATATCTCTACCGTTCATTCCGCTTTAAGATTCGTGCTGCATATAAACCGTGCATTCAGTATATTTGGTTTTGTTTAATGGACACATATAGCTCACCATGTTAGTCCTCACATTAGCCGGGCCCAGGAAGATTCCAAATTTAAATTTTGAATCAGTGCTCTCTCCTATGTACTGATGTTCATTTAATATATATGCATATTTAAATGAAAATCTATATTGCACAATTACAAAAAATTATATTTTGCACAACTACATAACAAAATATATTTTGTGCAAAAGCTATATCCATGTTTTCTAAAAACATATGTGCATATTTTCATAGAACAAAATACGTTAGCACTTTTAAAAAAACTTATTTGCACTTTTTGTACATCCAAAAAATAAATGTAGGCATTTCCAATAAAAACACAAATGCACTTTTGCACTCTAAAGAAATATATTTGTACACTTGCAAAAAAATCTATTTGCATATTTCCATGCACAAAATAAATATTATTGCACTTTCCCATTAGAAAAACATCTACCCATTATTGCACAAAATTTATATTGCACAATAACATAAAAATTATATTTGCATAATTACAATATATATATATATATATATATATATATATATATAGTTTTCTTAAAAATTTGTATGTGCACTTTCCATAAACACAAAATACAGAAGTGCATTTACAATGCACAAGTGCAGATCTCCATGAGCACAATAAAAACATATGTGCACAATTCAATTACACAACTGCACATTGCCATTAAAAAATGTTGCAGTAAGCATTTAATTGTGCACAACAACGTTGCATTGAAGATTTAACTGTGCACAAAAATGTTGCATCAAACATTAATTTATTCCAATTTCCAATGAAATACATCACACATTTCCATATCAAAAATCATCTACACATTTCCATTAAAAATTCAAATAATATTGTCTACACATTTCCATTTAAAAATTTAAATAATATTGACTACACATTTCCTTTAATCATGTGCATATTTTCGTTAATCATCTGTATAATTTCATTGCACATCTAAAAAGAACACTTCGCACAATGTTTTTACATTGCACATCTCAATAGAAAAGGGGAACATATCTAAAAAAATGCACAAAATTGTAGTGCATTCCTGAAAAATTCCTGAAAATGGTAGAACAAGAGGTATACACATGCTGCACTGAAAATTTCTTGCACAAAATTGCATTTTCACGTTTCCTATACACAAAAAAATGCAATGCGTTCCCAAGGAAATATATGCACATTTCCTGCAAAAAAATATATCCATACAAAAATTGTACATTTTTTTTTATCATGAACAACTGAAGCAAAAGTGGCCACCGGAATTGCATTTTTGTCAAACCTGCAAAGAGATGGCAGGCGTGGAGATGTTCACCGTCGGGGCGCGGTTGCACCATCGAGTCAGGAGTTGTTCGCCGGGGGCGATGTGCACCATCAGGGCAGACGTGTTTACCAGCGACGGAGGTGTGCACAGTCAGGGCTGATGGAGGTATTCACCCCATAAGTCTCCACCGTCCTGAGCTCCGGCGCCGGTCACTGGATCTGCTGCCTTCTCGCTCCTCCGCCTGAGCCTACGCTACCCGGGGTCACAGCCATATCCCCACGCATTGTCTCTATAAGAGCTCCGGTCAGAGAGAGGGTGGCCTCAGAGATCTTGAGGAGAGAGCAAGGGGAAACGATAGAGGGGTGCCACCGCGCCCGAGCTCCGGCGTGACGCGATGCTCGGGCTGCACTGTTGTCCCGGAGCTCCGCCGCCTCGAGCCACCCGGAAAAGAAGGGGGGAGCGGCTCCGGCGATGGCAGATCTGGCAGTTCGTCACTGGATCTACCCCCCATGCCTCGCCGGCCATGGATCTGCCATGCTACGGCCTCCCCAGCGGCGGATCAGGTGGCGACGAGCACGGGACCACCCGATTCGCTAGCGACCGCACTCGACCGCCACGTCCACGCCGACGACTGCCCCACCACTGGTGGCGCACCCCTCGGACGCTGCTGCCGAGCTCCACCGCCTCACGACCGCCGCCGCCACCGGTCCGCCTGGACCTGGAGGAGAGGTAGGCGTGAGAGGGGGGAGGGGAGCGATTATTGCAATCCAATCGTATTCATACTGTGGGCCGCGTATAGCAATATTTCTATTTCTTTTGGCTTTTTGACTGCACAGATTTTGATGCGTGGGTATCCACATATCTAGAGTGTTACACTACACATACAAAAGAAAATCTTAAAACCGAATTTTACTAATAACTCCGAGAGAGGCTCCCTTGTATTGAAGTAGATCTACGACAGCCAATTTATATGAACACATATCTTCCATGAACATGATACCATAGCTAGTTTCTAAGAAATAACATACCATGGGAGCTTTAACATTAAGTAAAAATTTCTAATATTACGAACCTAAGTTTACTTTAGATGTGTATGTAAGTGTGGAGGTAAAAAAGTGTTACTTTCAGCCCATGCATACCGATATCACTTTGTACCTAAAAATCAACTAATACACAACAGTATAAAATACCTAGCAAGTATAATATAAAACTAGAAAAACAAACATATAAAAATTAGAAAAACAAACATATAAAAATTAGCAATAACAACGAATAGGAAAACATTTTATTTCTTTGAAAAAAAAGCACCATATTCCATGAAACAATAGTTCCCATAACCAGCATACATGAATAAACACTAGATTTCATAAAATAGTAGTTTTCATCCTGACAATCATGAATTAACATAGTAGTTTCTATCCTAAACAATCATGAATACATCCTAGCATTTACTGATAAAACTAAGTAAGCAGGGCCAATGCTTAAAGCTGAGTAAGTCGGGCCAATGCTTACCCACAGAAACATAAATAAAAAACCAAACTACACATTCATGACGAACCATAGAACTTGAATTATTGAACCAGAATAAGAATCGAGAATACTAGAACAAAAATAACTCCATGAATGTGAGATCAACTTAAAACATGATTGCAGTCACGTAGATATATAATCTATGCCACTTTAAAAGAGAGTAATGGTGGTAGTCGGTGGTGAATCTGAGGGAGTATGCGTAGGCTACGATAGTAGAAAACAAAACTTTTCTACCGTACACATCAGGACATCATGCGAGAAAGGGATCATGAATCGTTACCACTAAACACGCAGTGCAGTGGAAGAAGGGTTGGAGAAGTCGGTCCAACACACGCGCGTCGAGGTAGTAGTGGAAGTAGTCGATTTCTGCAAACAGACCACGATCAACCACACCACGCGCAGATCTAATCAGTGTCGATGCCAATCAACGCCGCAACGAGCAACGCCTCCATCGGTATCCATACGTCCGGGGCTGGAACGCCAATTGCGAGTGTACTAGCATTCGTGAGCGGCTAGGGTTTGGCTTGGGAGATGGCGGCTAGGATTTGGCTCGAGGTCAACCGAAAAACGTGAATCTCCTTGGCCCCTCGCCTCCCTATATATAGACCTCCTTCCTTGGGCCTCGTGGACCGAGACCCAATAAGAGTCTACTCGGATCTCTATCCGAATCGAGCCCATATTCGAATCATATTAGAATAAGTATTCCAACCCATTAAGCGTGCGACCCTGTAAGTTCACGTATATTTTGTCACGACCCGAAACGCCTTTTTAGTCACCCTGTTAATAGCGGCCTCTAGCAAGGCATATTAGCTCCAAAATATACGTAAAAATCATATCGGCTGAACTTGTAATGTCCTCATATACAAATCTCTTTGCCTCACGATATCGATTGAGCTCAAAGCGAAACTTGTGTCATCCTCTTAATAGTTCAATCACTCTCTCGATCCTGTGGCATTATAAAGATAAGGACAAAATCTATAACTTTTATTTAGACCACAGGACTTGAATCTCAATAGATAAATGCCAGATTTTGAAATATTATTTCAGCCTACCGGTCGATATATTAAAGGAAAATGCTTTGCTTCACACGTCCGATGGCATCGGACGCCTGCCCCAGCGCACCTGCAAGTAGACAGCGTGTGAAAATAAGAAAAAGAAAAAAAAGAGAGAAAGAAAAGTGTCTAAACAGGAGCTTTAAAACAATTTGTATCCTAAATTACTTATTCGATTTGTGATCCGATTATGCCGTTGTATTTATTTTAATTAAATCTTTATAAAAAGATCTTACACAAATATATTTTGATGATATATATATTTTTTTCTTTTTATCTTTTTAAAAGTTGCACACGGTGTTATTTGGATGTTTCAATAAGTATTTTTCTGATGCTTTACTAGGTTATTTGCAAATATTGTACATGATGTTCTAGTGGACGTTTAGCAAATATATTGGATATTTTAATAGTTGTAGGTCGATGTTTTATGTGTGATATAAAAATATTTTATCAAAATAATGTATTTGCAAATATATTGTAGGTTTCATATGTTTTTTTTGTTTCAGTTATTGGTACTTAATATTTCATGTAATGGTTTGTCAGTATTGCAATCATTATTTTTTAATATTTATCTCTCTGAAACATTTATTTCATAGAGTGGATTAAAACATTTGACAAAATAATGAAACATTTTTCTTTAAGTGATGAAACACCACTTGATTTTTTAAGATATATATATTTTCTATTAAAGTATAATCATGTGAGTTCTTATTGTAAAGATTTAATTACGACAAATATAATAGTACAACCGGATTATAGATCGGATAAGTAATTTAGAAAATAATTATTTAAAATTTATTTTAAATAATTATTAATATATGCTATAGGAAGGGGAGAGAAAAAGAGAAAAGGGAGAACTTTTTGCTGCTTTTTTTCTGCATGCAAGCAGCGCTACTGCGCCAGGAGGCCACGAGAGCAGCGCTTGGCTAGGACTGGAAGCGTTAGAGCGGATGCGGGCGTTCGATCTTTGCGGTTGAATCAGACGTCCCATCCGTAGTCTTTTTTTTAGTTAAATCTTTATAACAAAATTACATATAATTATATTTTAATTAGAAAATATCTATATTTTAACTGTTAATATTTCGATGCTTTATACGTGAGAAGCGAATATTTCAATTCAGATTGAAACTATGTTACACATTTTAAATTTTTCATTGCAATTGATTTTTTTTGAATGTTTCATACGGACATACGGTACTATTTGGATCTCTTAAGAAGTATTTTATGATGTTTCGTTAGTTTATTTATAAATGTTGTATGTGTTTTTTTGGATGGTGTAGTAAATATTTTGTGATGTTTTAAAGGTTACAATATTTCATGCCTAATATAAAAATATTTCTGTTGAAAATATAATTATATATTTTTTTATTATAATATAATTATGTAAGATCTTGTTGTAAAGATTTAATTATAACAAATACAATGATACAATTAGATTACAAATCAGATAAGTAATCTAGAAGGGAAATGGTTTAAAGTTTTACTTAAAAAAGTTGGTAGAGAAGGGTACATGTGTATAGTCGTACAGCATACAACACCAACAGCATGCATTCGCACAATAGCCTTATAGAGGTAGGAAGCCCAATTTTTATGGAGAATGCTTTGGCCCAGACGTCCGAGCGAGCGGCGCGGTCAGACGCCCGCAGAGCATAGAATTTTTTTCATTTTTATATTTATTTAATAAAATATTTACAAAACTATATTTTTATTTCAAACATTTACAAAAATATACTCCCGCCGCCCTCAAGGGGGCCGCCTGTAAAAATCCGGCTGGGGGCCGGGGGGCGCAGGCACGGGCGAGGGGCGCGGGTGCGGGCACGGGCGCGGGGGCGGGCGAGGGCGAGGGCGCGGGCGTGGGCAAGGCGAGGGCGAGGGGCACGGGGGCGGGCGTGGGCGCAGACGAGGGGCGAGGGCGCGGGCGCGGGCCCGACCGGATTTTTGCAGGTGGCCCCCTTGCCGCCCTCCCAGAGAGCGGCGGGAGTATATTTTTGTAAATGTTTGAAATAAAAATGTAGTTTTGTAAATATTTTATTAAATAAATATAAAAATGAAAAAAATTCCAGAGCCATACTGCAAGCCATCAACTGTGAGCGTTATCTCTGATTACACAAGCAGCATGTGCATTAGGCTAGGTGGTAGACGGTTGCATCACATATGCTACTTTTTAGCAATCTTCAAACATTATTTTCTCCTAAAGTAGTTGTTTGATTTGCAATCTGATTTTACCATTGTGTTCGTTTAAATCAAATCTTATAACAAAGATCCTAATTGATTATGTTCTGAATAAAAATATATGTTTCAACCATTTGAAATTCGATGGTTCATAAGTGAAAGAGGAATGTTTTAACTGTAATTTGACTATGTTGCATATTTTAAGTTAAATTAGGTTGTAGGTCTCCTGTATCAATGTTTTTAAAGTCGTACAATGTAAAAAAAATTAAGGTACTGAAATAATAGTTACAAATATAAAATGCAACACTGTAAATAAATAAGGGAAATGAAACACCGTTAAATCGTAATTGAAACATTTTATCACACATGAAACATCTAGTTGTAGTTGTTGAAACATTACAAAATACTTGCTGAAACATCCGAAGTACTTCACATGCAACATTTTGCAAATAAACTAGCGAAACATCAATAAATACTTATTGAAACATACAAATAACACCATATGCAAAATTAAAAAAATTCATTGCAACAATAAAACTTAAAATGTGCAACAGAATCGAATTCCAATCAAAATGTTCGCTTCTTATACATGAAACATCGAATTTTATTGATTAAAACATATATATTTTTTCATTAGAATATAATCATAGGAGATGTTATTATAAAGATTTAATTACAATAAATATAACGATATAGGTTGGATAAGTAGTTTAAAAGATAAATCATCTTATCGGTTGCTAACAACATATGCATGTGCATACATAAAGCCAGTACTCTTGCGTTATAGAGAAAGAATAAGAGGGGCCCGTGCGTGCATAGATAGAACTAGAGAGAGGAAAGAAAGAACGCAGGCAGAGGGTAGGAAAGAGAGAACGCATGCATCGATCATTTGTCTAAGTCTTGTGCTCCGCGTGGGGTGGGTGTCCGATATTTTACGCTTTGTCAGACGTCCGATCCCTAGTTGTCTTCTATATTAAATTCGAACTACCGTGAATAAAATTGATTTCTATTTTAATTAGATGCAACTAGGAACTATGTAGAGAATACCCTTACAGTGCGCAGTGGCGGATCTAGGATTTCAATCATAGGGTACGAATAAAAACGATATAGTTCATCAATATGGACATGACATAATTAGATCTAAACAATGATAAAATAATTACGATTATATATAGATGGAACAAGTTACATGTTTCCAACTTTCCATAATTCTAATACAAATTTCCACCTAAAGCTTCACACGCCGTTCCGCCATGGCTTGAAAGCGTTTAATGATATCTTCATTGCTTACTCATCGAAAAAAGTCACGCTTAATAAATGTGATCAAACAATCATTTAAGTATTGATCACCCATCTTATTCCGAAGCTTGGTCTTCACATAGTTCATTGCTGGAAATAATCTTTCAACACTTGCAGTAGTAACAGGGAGGATGAGGACCAATTTCAGCAATAAATAAACAAGTTTAAAGCGATCGTGCTTCTTTGTCTCAACTAGTTTGAGAGAGAGCTCATTAAGATTCTTCACTTGTTGAAACCTTGTGTCATTACGCACATCAACAATAAACATATTAAGTTGCGAAGATACTTGGACCAAATCTGTACTTGTAAAATCTTGAGGATAAAACTTTGCAAGTTTAATAAGTTTATCTTTGTCAAAAGAAACAAATGAATTAGCTGGATTCAGAGCAGCCATGCAAACAAGAAGCTCTATATTAACTTCATCAAACCTGCCCCAGTAAGAAGAACAACACTGAATTTTACCCCATCTCTCTAGCGGCGGGGTTGAGGAAGGAGCTGTGCCGCCGCCACGTCGTTTCGTTTTCGGCAGATCGGCAATTATACATCAACAAATACGTGCTGTACAGTTTGTAACTGGGCAGTTGTTGGGCCTAGAAAGCAACGAATTTAGAGTGTTGGGGCTGTTGTATGGGCTGAGCAGGCTAGCAATTGTATTTAGCTATGTATTATATATATACAAGGTATTAAAGAGTATATGTACTTGTTTTTTTTTCAGAAATTTTGGGGGGACAGCTGTACCCCATGCCCCTACTGTATATCCGCCCCTGACAGTGCGGTTCACTAAATTGTGACAAAATCGATTAATTTAGGAAATCCACCAAAATCCCCAAATTTTCTCCTCCTCCTTTCTCCTCTCTCCGTCCCTTGTTCTGTCCTCTTTTCCCTGGTTGGCATCAGCACAACAGCAGCACACGTACGGGAGTAGAAGCAGCAGCAGAGATCGATTAAGCAGCGTTAACAGCGACGAACAGAACCAAATCAGCAAAGTAAGACAGCAGATCGCAAACAAGAAAACCGGCGACAGAGCAAGGAAACAAACCGGCAGAACAGAGGAGCAGCCGACGAAGGTAAAGACGATGGCCAGCTAAGGTTGGAGCGGCAGCGCTGGCTGCGAGGGCAGCCGTAGGCAGGGGTGGCGAGAGAGGGTCTACAGCCGTACGGCGTCGACAGAACGGTGGAGATCGATCTCTGTTTTTTCAGTTTTCTCTTTTTTTCCAAAGGCACCGTGGGTTCCTATTTAAAGAGAAAGAAAGAAAACGGTAAAAAAAAACAATCTGTCTTCCCAAATCGATTTAATTGCCACAGTTTCGTCTGAATTCCAATTTGAAGAAACGTATAGTCTATTTCTCATATCTCGATAAGCTGTACGGAATTTGTAATTGGAACACAGGGTATTACAGGATGGACAGCAACGATATGGATGGCATGTATAAGCGGTTGCTACTTTTTCATTCTACCTTTTTTTTAAGAAGAGAAGAAGAAGAAGCTCAGTGATCCAGTGTAAGACTTCCTCGTGATCGTGAAGTGGTGTATGATCTTCCTCCACTACAAAGTAGCTCGTCAAACTTGTTTGGCCTCTTCTGCAAAATGACAGTGGCTGCAAACTTTTATCTACCTTTTTTCCTTTAAGAAATGTGGTCTCTCATCTCTCTTTTATCTCTCTCTCTCCATCCACTCACATCAGAGTTACAGCAAGATGTGTCGATGTTCAATGTTAATCCAATACAGAATATGTTTTTTTGTAAAATTATTGTATACCATCATGCTATAGCTAGCCAGACTTATGATTTAAATAAAATATATAAGACAATTGATATGCCAATATTGTTGCGCAAAAATAGTAGCGTCACTCGATGATGATCACGGAATACTCCAAGTAGACAATTCAGGAGCTAGCACACACCATATGGGCTTGTTTGCTTTAATGCCTGAACTAGCCATGCTAGCACACTCCAAGTAGATAAATTTGCACGATGTTAGGTTTGCTAAAGAAAAATGCATTGCCAAATTGTTGGCAAGAAGATAAATAAGTGCCCAAGCACTAACAAGAATTTGGCACCAAACCAAACAACCACAAAACCTGCCAATATTTTAGCAATACCAAATATTGCCACTACTAAAATATCGACAAGATTTGAAATGGCAATGAACCAAATAGACCCTATGTCCTCAGGAGTTGACTCTATCCTATAAGGATTTATTCCATGCTAAGATTGAGGAAGTGATAATTTAAAACATCAAAGCTTAATCCAAAGGTTGCAAAAATTAGTAGTGTGGGGTTTCAAAATATAAAAAAAATTAAAGGGACAAAATTCCAAAATTTCAGAAAATTAGAAAAAGAGAAATTTCAAAAGATACTTTAAAAAACATTGCAATTTGATTTTTATTTTGCAAAATACAAACAAATTCAAAACTCTTATCTCGAGGTACTTTCACTAGGACCCACACTAGTAAATCCCAAATTTTAGAAATTAAGGGCTTGTTTGGCAAGTCTCTAGCTACAGCTCCATCTTTTTTAGAGCTGGAGCCCAATCAAATGGTTTCAACTCTAACAAAAAAGAGAGCGAAGCAGATTGGAGTAATATGAAAAAATGAACTAGAGGAGTGTAGAGGGGTATGATCTGCTCCACAGTTCTACTCTAGACTCCGCTCCAGGAGTTAGATTTAGGAGTGTGTGGAGGACATGGGTCTCGGGTACTTTAACATAAGGCAAATACGACCATCCGAATAGGAGGTGAATCAACTCATGTAATTTAAGACAGAGCATGACTTAGCTTCATGTTACCTTGTACAACAAGAAAAAGAGATAGAGTCATAGCCAAATACTCTATATACAAATAAGGAAATCCTGAGTCATATCCGATAGGGTTTTTTACCATATAATCCTTGCCCCTCATCATATTAAGGGAGTTAGGGAACCACCTTAGGAAATAACTAATACACAAGCGAAAGTAATCCACTACAATATTAGTAGGGTATTACCTCTCACCGAAGGTTTGAACATATCTAAATCTCTTTGTTTTTTAAATCCATCTAGTTTTAGGTCTAACGCATAGCCCCTTATTCATTATTACCGTTATAAAATATCAACAAGTTGGAGCCGCATTAAACAAGCCCTAAGAAACGGAATTACATACCCTAGATTCGGTGATGATATGGGCTTCATATGCACTACTAAAAAACAAGCATTCGGAACTAGCCCATCATTGTCAGCTCCTTTAGAACCGGCACTAAAAATAGTATCAATATTGGCAGACGGAAAATGTCAGTGAATCAGAATTGCATGACTTATTAACTCTAACAGGTAGTCCCATCCGAAATTTTACACAGTATGTTTAATCACGCAAGTAAGTAGCAGGCTAATTAGCAGAACACACCTTAAGTTGGGAACTGATCTGACGAACTCCGTGAGCAGGAGAAGGACATGAGCGGGCCTGGACTCATGAAGTAAGGAAGCAAGGAGAGATATTGACGCGGCTCAATCCAAGAACATGGCTAAGCTCATATCAGCCATGCCTTCGGATTGAGGCACGCCAATACCTCTTTTATCCAAGCAACAAACCAAAACAAACCTTTCTTTTCTTCCTCTCCTAGCTTGCCAGTCATCGCCCATGCAGACAAGCTCATCCCTCAATATCTATAACCAATGAAGCAACAAAACAAACAAGCCACCTTCTCCAAGAGAACAGACATGTAGTATGTGCATACACATGAGAGAGAGAGAGGGGGAGAGGACAAAATGTGAAGGTGGTGGATAGGTATAGTAATGCATGTAATGGTGGTGATAGCAAGCTAGCTACCTTCTCCAAGAGAAAGCGATGTTTGGGGATTATATGGGCGGGCCAAGAGGGTCGATCGCCTGCAGGGACTAGCTTATCTATGCCATGATGCGACCTCTTTTCACTTGGCCCCCAAAAGGGGGCAGAAAAGGAAGGGCAGGATGCAATCGAGGGAGATGTTTGGGAATGCTACAGCAATCTCGGTTGGTGCCCTTGATGCCTGCCTGCTAGCTAGCTTTTCTCTCCTTCCGGCTGGAGATTGATCATCATCATTTTGTTCCAAAAGTACGCGCAATTAGATATTTACACGGTCGTCGTCACATAGTAGTAGTATACTAGTCGTCCTATTCTGGGTCTGTGAGCAGGAGAAGTTTTAGATGGGAAGAGGTCAAATTAAGATAGTAGATGTTAAATAAAATATAGTTTAAGACCTTAATGGCGGTAATTTTTTATTGTTATGGTTTTAATTTGAACAAACGTGATCGACATGTACTGCTTCTAATGAGAACAAATTATATTATCCTATGCAGTTTGTCACAAAATTAATTAGTTTCTAATATTGTCGAGTAGAGTACCCCAATACTTGCCATAGTTGCTCTGTTGAAATCTTTTACTAGAACTACTTGGCAATAAATATGGAGTAATATATGCCTTTATGTGGTCAACTACCTCCATGTCATACGCCGGCCAGGTCAAGCAATAAATTAGCATACTTACAAGTGTCCTCTTTTTCCTGGGAAGCACGTAAATACTCTCTGTAAATTAAAAAGAACTAGCTGCAAGAATAAATACACAAAGTATAATTACATACTTGCAGCTAGCATAAATACACAAATAAATACCAAACACATCAGTGACATTTATGTGGATGATTGAGAGAACTCGAGCCAGCACCTTGTTACTGATGTGTTTGGTATAAATACAGCCAATACATACTCTCCTTGATGTAGAGGCCACCACTACTACATGAGAGCACATTCGTACCGTCCTATTATTATCGATTGAAAAAACCCTACATTAATAGGAGTTTTCTGTCTACACACTCGGTCACTACCAGAAAACCGAGATTTCGTAAGGGTTAAAATACCGTCACGAAAAATTTTTCGTGACGGTCCACCCTCATGGAAAACCCCTCACGAATCAGAAGCCAGGAAAATGCTTCATCACGAATTATTTTCATGGCGGTCCTCACCTCACGAAAATTACGAGGCCACTCGGTCTGTAAAATTCTATTTTTGAGACGGTTAACCATCACGAATTATTTTCATGGCGGTCCTCACCTCCACGAAAATTACGAGGCCACCCGGTCTGTAAAATTAACTTCCCAGGAGGTCACCCATCCTCTCGTCTAAGCACGCTTAACTTCAGAGTTTTGACGGGAGCCGGTGTTTTAGTGCTGGTATAATCGCATCTGAAATGCTTACATCACCGGTGGGTTTAGTTCTTTCTTGTCCAAGTGGAGAGGCGATGGTACTGTATATTATTTCGTGAAGGGACAATCATTTTCGTGGCGGTTTAAAAAATACCTTCACGAAAATAACTACTTTTCGTGGCGGTATGTCAAGCACCGTCATGAAAATATGTTTTCGTGGCAGGTTTTGCTGCACCGTCACGAAAATTGTGATTTTCGTGAGAGTGTATCTAATACTCTCACGAAAATTCAACACCGTCATGAAATCTCGATTTTCTGGTAGTGGGTCTATATCTTTTCGAATAACACTAATGTGATGGGTCTTATCAGTGCCGGTTCGTGGCTAGAACTGGCACTGATGATCTCAATCATATTAGTACCGGTTTTTAATATGAACTAACTTTTTCATACGAACTCGGATGGAGATAAACTTTATATGAAAATTGTAACTCTTGATGAGATTTACAATTTTGTAAATGACAACTTTTTCATTTGACGTCATTTAAATACTCAAATATATGTTTTAAATCTCACATATGAAGGGTCAGAAGGAAAAATATCCATAGCCAAACAAAATTGATGGGTATATGAGTTGGTAAGGATAGGAGCATGAGAGAAAGGTTTAGAGTTCGAATCTCACCATGACAAATTATAATTTCATTTAAAAAAATAGGTACCAGTAGTTGGGACCGTATATATATGGTTAAGGATGATAGTAGTATAGAAAATATATTTTTTTTATCCTAAATTTTGAATTTGGATTCTATTATCAGTGCCGGTTCATGGTTAGAACTGGCACTGATGAGGCCTCATCAGTACTCTTTTGGTAGTAGTGTCTATTTAATAACCGGCACTGATGCTCGGTTTGAACCGGTACTGATGATGATTTCTATTGTAATGTGCCTACGAAAAAAAAAACTCATGTGTAACCTTATAGAAAGAAGGTCTCCAAGCCACTTGTCAAATGAAGAAAAAAGTAACGCATAAAAGAAATTTGGTGAAGTACATGCATACTCCTGCATTTTAAATATTTTTCATTGTTAACTGGTATAGTCTTGTTTTAATTTTAACCACCGATAACTTCTAAAATTGTTAGATTACAACGAAGGAAACTTGCATGGTTATATATATCATGCAACGTACTTAGATAATGTAGTACCTTTTATAATATTTGAAAATTTATTAGTAAACCAAGAGCGGTAGAAGTTTGAATGTGAATGGTGTCTCGCGATTAAGAGTGGTCAAAACTTTAATTATATGTATAACGCACGTGGGAATTATGAACAGTTGGTTTCTACGAAATGAAATGAAATGAAAACATATATTTTATCTAGATTATTTACTTTTTCTGTTGTGTGACGGGCTTCAATTTTAAAAATTTATTGTTCATAATTTTTTCTATTGTGTGGCGTGCTGAGCTGCTTTTTATCCCGGGTTTCTACTCAAGCGTTCGTGACCTTCTCTTTATTAGATGTATTTTATGGTGCTATCTACTGGTAGTAGAATCAATCTAAAACGTTTATAATTTTTTAATCGAATGAATTATATTTATTTCTACTACTAGCTTAACTACTGGTAGTAGAATATTTTTTCTATTGGTAGTAGAATTCGTATATCAACAGTCAAGATTACTTCTACTGATGAAATATTGATAGTAGAACACTATTAGTAGATAGCATCCTAAAGTTACTGCTCTTATTAATAGCTAGTTGACCACCCATACATTGCTGCAGGATTGATTGAACCTTCAACAACTGTCATATGAAACTATCTTGTGAATTGACAATTTAGCATATTCAAGAACAAAATGCAAACCTCTCTTTTTCCAACTCATGGACAAAGGTTGAGCATTTAGATGATCAAAATAAAAGGGCATGTAGAGGACTAAATGAAACTCAGTGACATAGAAGAGATTAAACAAAAATTTAATGGGACACAAAACAGCAGTAGTTAAAAGCTCCATCTTGATGGATCAAATAACAATCTGGATTACACATTTTGCAGTAGGACTAATATTTATAGGGGAAAAGAGGGCCAAAATATTAATTGTTCGCTTGCAAGGATGGAGTCCTTTCTATACCAAAGAGAGAACGCCATTTTTGTTTGTGGACATCGGATGAGTGCTGTCGGTGACGTTGCTGCAAAAAGGGCAAGCGGGGAGGTCGATCTTGGGGTGCTGTATAAGTGACGATTGTTGATTGTGTTGTATCAAGGGTTTTTCTTGAGTACTAGTTGGTAAGAGGCAGAAACTACCTTTGGATGTGCGCATATGCAAACGGCAAAAATGAAAAGAGATCTGGTGGCGTTTCAGTAGAGGCGGTTAAAAATTTTACGGGGAGAAACTGTAATGTGATCCGACGGCTGCTTGTTCAAATGAGGCTAATCGAATGGCTATTGATTACATGATAGCATGGCTTACTGATGAGGGGGCTTATTTTGTACTCAGAAATAAAGGAGAGATATATTGATAACTATTGATACTTAGTTCATCCCAAGTATCCCACACATTCAGTTCTTTCAGGAAAAAAAAAATTCCTACATGTGAAAAGAAAATAATTAAACTCCAGCAGGAATCAATCTTCCCATGAGAATACATGTAGAGTCGGAGTAGTAAATCAATATATTCAAGAAAGAGGGGAGAATTCAATACTAGAAAACTTTCTTGGGGGAGCAATGCAAGAGAGAGTCATATAGCTCGGCATGCCTGCCTGGCTACGAATTGAATTGGCTGCCGTGCATCCATGATGAACATGATAAAGAGAGGTGGTTGGCTTAATTGCACCATGCATGCCTGCATGGTACCATGCCGGCCGATGGTTGGGTCCGTCTACCTCTCCTCCTCCATGCACGCAGAGATCGATGTCGATGGACGCCTTTTCCCTGCATACTCACCCCATGCATGCACAAGGAGGACTCTCTCACACACTTGCAAAGCCAAAACGCATGCTTCGGTCTGCTGCTGCTGCGGCCATTATAATGGCGTTGTGGGGGGTAATAACTAGGTACAACCTGGCTGGTGGTCCGGCGGAGCTCCGGCCGGCCGGGGTGCAGGCGAAAGCATGCGTGTCCCGCCTCCTGCCACAGGGGTTCACGCACGGTACAAGATATATATTGATGGCATCATTGATTTCCCTGGATACTCCCGTCAGCCACAAATTAATCTCTAGGGCTCTTGGTCGATCTGCCCATCTGCGTAATTAAGATGTGGCCCCCGTGTTTGTTGGACTTCTACAGTGCCGTTCGCCTAGACTTTTGATTGGCCTGTCTCGAGTCAGAATGGGATTGATCCAACTCTACTGTCTACTACTATATAAAAATTGGTATTGATTTTGTTCGTCCTCCTCTTCTTTCGTTTGTAGCTTGCGTCATCTCGAGTCGTGCACCCATCATCTGACTTTTTGTCAGCACGCGCGTATTTTTCTGTTCGAAATTGAATTAAAGAAGAAAACAAAGAGAAATTGAGAAGATAAAATCAAATACAAACTCATGAAATCAAAGACAAAAAGAAACGGACACTACCACAGGAAGAGTCATCAGAAAAATCCCAAATCCTAACCCCCAACCGATTGTATACCACCAAGATCTACGGCATTGAAGAACGAACCCTAAATCCTAACCTCGTAAATAACCCTACATCGTCATTAACATCGATCATCAATACACATATCCAAATCAACATCACCGATAAGTGGCCACCGTCGATCTCCCTCGAACCAACCACCATGCCAGCTAATCCCGTCACCAACCCACACAGTCCACGCACGTGCCATCGCGGCTGCCAAATCCGCTCGCTCCTGGCTCTGGCGCCACCCCGCCTCCGTCGACGCTGTTCCGACGCGCGCTTCCTCGGGCAGAACCAGCCTGTTTCCACCCCACGCTTGCTGCCGCTAGAGAAGAGAGTGGGGGCGGCCGCTTGCTTCCTTGCTTGTCCGGCCGGATCCACCGGTGGGGAGGCCGTGGTTGCCAGATCCGGCGTCCCCGGCGTCCTCACTGGCTGATGCGGCAGCGGCGGCGGAGGCGGCACGGCACTGGTGGAGGGCGATGGCGCTGGGAGAGCAGAATCTAGGGAGCACGATGGGTGAGGGCGAGGGTGGGCACTAGGCGCTAGTGCTGTGCACGATGGCCTCGAGGGCGATGGGTGAGGGAGTTGGGGAGAAAGAGATAAGAGCATCTCCAGCAGTTATCCTAAAAACTTATCCCCTATACCTTTATTTAGGACATGGTCCTAAAAGATTCCTCCTTTATATCTTTGTACTCTTCGACAGATTCCCTAAATCTCATCCCCTATACTTTACTCTCCTAGATGAGTTGGACCAGTCCCTCGGATTGGACCGTCCGCCCAGGGATCGGACCGTCCTCCGAGGGATTGGATCGAACTCAGTCCAACGGATCGGACCGTCCGCCCAGGCATCGGACCGTCCGAATATCATGGATGGATCGTCCGCCCAGGGATAGGACTGTCCGAATCCACTCGATCGGACCGTCCGTCCAGGGATCGGACCGTCCGTCCAGGGATCGGACCGTCCGAATATACCGGATCGGACCGTCCGTCCAGGGATCGGACCGTCCGAATTCCCCGAATCTTTTCCAACGGCTAGTTTTCCAACGGCTATGTTTCAAACGGCTACGTTTGCAACGGCTAAATTTTGAACCTCTATATATTTGCTCTTTTCGGTTGTTCTCCCCCACCCCATCACAATGAGCCACCGTAGCTTTCTCATGCAGCAAATGTTGGATGAGTCATCGTCTGATGACGACGACGAGCTTATTGTTGCTGCCACACACATAGCATACAATCAATATTTGGAGATGAACGCACCACGTCATGGTGGTTCTGTGTTTGGCCGTCAAGAAGTTAATCGTAGAAGATGGGAAGGGCATATGAGACTTATTAGAGACTACTTTTTGGAAAATCCTACGTACGGCCCAACTTTCTTCCGGCGCAACTTTCTTCCGGGCATATGAGCACATGATTCATATTTTGTGCAGAAAAGAAATGCGGCTGGAAAACTTGGCTTAAGTGCTTTGCAGAAGATCACCGCAGCATATCGCATGTTATCCAATGGAGTAGCGGCGGATTTTATGGATGAATATATTCAAATAGGAGAAAGCACTACGATACAGAGCCTAAAAAGGTTTGTGAAAGCTATTATTGAACTATTTGGGGATGAGTATTTGAGGTTACCAAATGAGAATGATACTGCTAGATTACTTACAATTGGAGAGGCAAGAGGCTTTCCGGGAATGCTAGGATGCATAGATTGCATGCATTGGAAATAGAAAAATTGTCCTACAGGATGGAATGGTCAGTATAGCGGCCATTTTCATGAGCCGACAATCATTCTAGAAGCTGTTGCTTCACATGATCTTTGGATTTGGCATGCTTTTTTTGGTTTACCTGGGTCTCATAATGATCTCAATGTTCTTCAACGATCTCCTCTCTTTGCAAGATTAGCCGAAGGACGAGCTCCAGAGGTCAACTATACAATTAATGGTCACAATTATACAATGGGATATTACCTTGCAGATGGCATATATCCGCCATGGGCAACATTTGTGAAGACAATACAATCTCCAGAAGGAAATAAGCAAAAATTGTTTGCACAAGCTCAAGAAGCCCAACGGAAGGATATCGAACGAGCCTTTGGAGTTCTCCAATCTCGTTTTGCCATTGTTCGTGGACCGGCTAGATTTTGGGATCCGAATACACTTTCGGAGATCATGATAGCTTGTGTTATCATGCACAATATGATAATTGAAGATGAGCGAGGTGTAGATGTGGACTATCATTATGATGATGTTGGTGAAATGGTCCGTCCATCCAACCAACCTACAATTGAACTAGAGGAGTTCATTCAAATTCATCATAACATCCAAAATAGACAGACTCACCGTTGGCTCCAAGATGATCTAGTCGAGCACATGTGGCAACGCCATGGATCGATGTAGTTTAATTATGTAGTATGCATTATTTTAAGTACTTAGTTGAGCATCTATGATTATGTATTTTTGTATTAACTGTTTTTACTATGACAATAAAGCACATTTATAACAGCCCACAAATAGCTCACACAGAAACAAAATAGTTCACACAAAAGCACAATAGTTCACACAGAAGCACAATAGTTCACACAATCTCCAAATAACATAACAAAACAATAGCTCAACCCGAGCTATTGCATCGTCGACCAAGGATCTCCTTCCGTAGGCTCTTGTAGTACTCTTGTTGTTCTACATCCATGCCACTAGTATCCATAAACAAAATTCTCTCTTCTTCCTTGATTCTCTTGAGTTCTACTTCTTTGTTCTTCACCTCAAGCTTTTTTGCCTCAATTGCCAATCTTTCTTGTTCTAGTGCATATGATCGTTCATAGCGCTCTTCTTTCTTTGACTCCTTTACTATATCCGATGCTTCCTTTTTTGACCAAAAATTTTCTAAAGCATCCTTGTACAGATTTTCTCCACCTCGCCTTAATTTTTCTTTCTCCAACTTCCTGCCAGGTGGTCTTCTCCTCTCATGCTCACTTTCTGTACTGGGAGAATCATCATAGCCATCGCATGAACTTTCATTGCTATTGATAGTAGGAGATGAACCAGGACTTGCATTGGCCACTGGCTTCTGTTTTTTTTTTGCTGCCCTGAGATGCCCTACTAAGCCATTTTTCATGGTGCTTCAACAAATTCCAACAATGAAGCATTACAAATGGCCTATTCTTCCTGTCACTCTCCTTGTACAAAGTTAAGGCCTGTACAATCTATGCAAACAGATATATGTGATTTAATCAACTGTAACATATAAACTTATTACAGGAAAACTAGGAGATCATGAACTAACCTTATCTTGCAATGTCACCCCACTTTGTCTCCTGCCCTCAATTTGCTCATAGCATCCAACAAACTTGTTGACACACTCTTGAATGGCAGCCCAACGGTGGGTGAGTGAACTAACATTACGGTCAGAAGTACAGGTCTTGTTTTGATGGAAATAAGCATGAATTCGCTTCCAATAAGTTTCACGAGATTGTTCATTGCCTTGGACTACATCTAGACTAACATTTAACCATGCCAACACCAATGTCTCATCTTCTGATTGACCGTAGTTACCAGATCTTTTCTGATTTTTCTTAACTTGGGAGGGGACTACATCATCTACTTGAGAGAGGGCTGCACTATCTACTAGCAATTGTTGCTCACCAAATGGGCTAAACATACCAAATTCATCGACATTTTGGGTCTCATTCATCAAATTCACTAAGAAACTACCATTGTTTTCCATTCTCCAAAAATATTGTCACTGCATAGATCAATAATAGGAGCTAAATTGTCTACTTTTCAATGGAATAGAAACAGATCGGTACATTCCAAATGGAGATAAGTACCTAGCAGCATTTTTGCATCAATATTATTATGGTCCAGATCTAGAGAGGAGGCAAGAAGCAAGAAGCAGTAGGCAAATGCTCACCGGAGAGGATACACTGGAAGCAGCAGGACACTGGCGGAAGCAGCACGAGTTGATGCTCCTCTTCTTCCTGCGGAACATCGGCGGAACTTGGACAAAGCAGCAAGGCAGCCAGGCAGGAGCTCCCCAACGGCGGCGCTCGATTTGTGTCAAGGCCGCCGCCGCCGCCGCCTCCTCCTGGCAGCGAGCAGGGGCGCGGAGGAGCGCGGGAACGGCGACCACACGGCGAGCAGGAGCACGGAGGAGCGCGGGAACAGCGAGCGGGAGCATGGGAATGGCTGCTGGAGGCGCGGGAACGAAGGAGGATTGGGGATGGACTCAGTGCGCCAATGTGGGGGACGTGAACGATAGTTTAGGGGTGTTCTCAGAATAGGGGATGAGATTGGTTATCTGCTGGAGCTCACTTTTTACACCAAATACCTTAAATTTAACTTTAGGGCACGAAATGAGGCATCTACTGGAGATGCTCTAAGAGCATCTCCAGCAGTTATCCTAAAAACTTATCCCCTATACCTTCATTTAGGACATGGTCCTAAAAGATTCCTCCTTTATATCTTTGTACTCTTCGACAGATTCCCTAAATCTCATCCCCTATACTTTACTCTCCTAGATGAGTTGGACCAGTCCCTCGGATCGGACCGTCCGCCCAGGGATCGGACCGTCCGCCCAGGGATCGGACCGTCCTCCGAGGGATTGGATCGAACTCAGTCCAACGGATCGGACCGTCCGCCCAGGCATCGGACCGTCCGAATATCATGGTCCAGATCTAGAGAGGAGGCAAGAAGCAAGAAGCAGTAGGCAAATGCTCACCGGAGAGGATACACTGGAAGCAGCAGGACACTGGCGGAAGCAGCACGAGCTGATGCTCCTCTTCTTCATGCGGAACATCGGCGGAACTTGGACAAAGCAGCAAGGCAGCCAGGCAGGAGCTCCCCAACGGCGGCGCTCGATTTGTGTCGAGGCCGCCGCCGCCGCCGCCGCCTCCTCCTAGCAGCACGCGGTGAGCAGGGGCGCGGAGGAGCGCGGGAACGGCGACCACACGGCGAGCAGGAGCACGGAGGAGCGCGGAAACAGCGAGCGGGAGCACGGGAATGGCTGCTGGAGGCGCGGGAACGAAGGAGGATTGGGGATGGACTCAGTGCGCCAATGTGGGGGACGGGAACGATAGTTTAGGGGTGTTATCAGAATAGGGGATGAGATTGGTTATCTGCTAGAGCTCACTTTTTACACCAAATACCTTAAATTTAACTTTAGGGCACGAAATGAGGCATCTACTGGAGATGCTCTAAGGCAAAGAAAGGGAGCCACTCGATTTATTTTATGCCTGCTTGATTCGATCAACATCCTCTCATCGGCTCGGCTCGGCTCTATCTCATCAGTACCGGGTTTTCTAATGAACCGGTACTAATACTATCATTGCCGGGTTTTTCCTCAACCGACACTGATGTGTTGGCATCAGTGCTGGGTCTTGCTTCTACAGGATGCACGCGGGTTTGGAGGGGCAAGAAACCATTATCAACGTCGGGTTTTCCCCAACTGGTATTGATAAGACGGTACGAATAGGCTTTTCTGTAGTAGGGGATCAAGCCACGGAGGAAATTGCCCTGTTGTCTTGAACTGGGATGGAGGTAGGCCAAGGCCCTGTCGATCAGGCCGGATCCATGTCGCCACCGCTATGGATGCATGGAGATCATTGGGCATAGTCCCCTGCTATCGTGGAGCTCGTCAGGGCTAACCACCCTACATCGCTGCTGAGTTCTTCGGAATAGCTAAAGGGCTGTGTTGTTGCCTGCTGTGTTTCTCGGTGGATGGGAAAGGGGAACGAATTTGCTGGTTGGTTTGATTTGGGAGAAACAAGACTAGGAATGACCAGGAGAAGGGGATCAACGAGATGGATGCGTGTTGTATTCGGGACTTGTAGGCTCGAGATTGTACGACTCTGGGCTAATGGGCCAACTCAATAGTCAGCCCTTTTCTCGATGAACATGATGTGGGCGCTTGTGACGGTCCTAGGCCCACCAGGCTAGACAGTGATTTTTTTTTTTGCTACGAAGAAGTCTTGTAGTGATTAAATCTCACCAAACCCAAGCTTTAATAGGTGATTTCATCGTTGAAGATCAGTGATCGGGCCCAAATGCCATCTCTTTTCACAGCTTCAGCTCCATCGTGGTATCAAATCGGCCTGTGCGGTATAAGATTGTTACACAATGGATCACACGTGTACCTGCACTTGAGATGACATGATTTAGCAGGCCAATTTTTAATTACAGGCCGCCTCAGTCTCACGTGTTGAGCACCACACATGATGGGCTATTATTTTAAGTGTATTTGTGTTACATGTCATCAGTATACACATGTATGGTTGGTTGACACACGTGTCACCTAATCATCTACTATGCATGTGCATACTAATGGCTTGTATCATAATTATGGTTTTTCCCGTTGCATGCACGAGCATTTTTTATAGCTAAAACTCCCCTATTGCCTTCGCTCGTTGTAACGCACGGATATATATATATATATATATATATATATATATATATATATATATATATATATATATATATATATATATATATATATATACACATATATATATATTTATTGTAACATACCCAAATTTCGACTTTCGAAATTTTAACCGAAATAAATTAATAAAAAGTCATCGAAGGTAAAATTTTACAGTTTTCCTGCAAGGGAGTGAAATAAGAGGTAGATTGACTAGAGTAAATCTTAAAAAGGAGTATGCTAAAACTTTTATAGTCAAATTTTCAATTTACTCAAAAACTCACCCTAGGTGAAAATATAAAAAATGTAAGAGAATATAAAACACGGCACATGAATCCATATTACGAATTTCTAAAACCCTCCTTAGGTCGATTGAAAATGGAAGTAATACATATTCAATTGTGCATAAGAATTTCGATTAAGTTAAAATGCTTAAGAGTTGGTGCATAAAGATTTTTAAGAATTAGTTTACAAAAATAGAAAATGTAATATGACTAAAAGTGTATAAATAAAAGTTTGACAAAAAAATGTAGAGATAAATAAATTCATTACTATTTCATGTGCATGCCTTCTTTTGATTGTTTTTGAATCTTAAAATGCATTTCCATATTAGGATGCATATGCATTCGTATGGTCTATGGAATTTCTAAAAATATTTGGTTTAGCATAAAATTATAGAAAAATTCCTATAACCACTGCACAACACATTAAGTCTACTGTAAATTTTTCTTGATTTTACCACTTCAATTGATGCAACAATAAAATTCTTCAAATCAGCACAACTAGGACAACAAGCTAAATAAATTTCTTAGCTCTTTGTATCACCAAATAAAAATAAAGACTATTTAGGTAGTGCCCTTTTACCAAAGTGTGTACTAAGATGAACCCTAAAACCAGAAAATTTGGCTTAATTTAATTCTCAAAGAAATTGCATAAAATAATAAGAGCAAAGCCCTAGGGAATAAAAGAGACTGAAGAAAATTGTGTCACCAAGCCTACTTCATCTTTTTTAAGGTTTCTAACTTTGAGACTTTGCAGATCAGTAAGCCATATATCCATCTACTCACATAATTCTGCAATCTCTAGAAACCCTCTGCAACTCGGTGAAATTATTAGTGCAAGACAGCCACATGGCACAGCCCTCCACACCTAGCTACTAGAGGACTCCTCTCCCATTTTTCACTGCCATGTGGGACCCACTAGACCCCTAGACCCACCTGCTAGTCAAAGACACCGCTCTAGCTTAGCTCCTCTGCCTGGAATGCGCCACGGATGCCTCCATGTGCAGATGCCAACCAGTGCCACCAAAGGACCTCCAGCACAGAGGAAACTCCACCATTTGACCGGCGGCCTCGCCATCATCTTCCCCATCTCTCCCTCTATCTGTTCTACGGGGAAAACTAAGAAAACCACCTTGGGTTTGCCGGAAATGGCATCGTCTTCTCCAACGCCAGCCATTGCTCGACTGCCACCACCGCCGCTCTGGTGAGCTTCTGTAACACTCTAAAATTATCCCATATAAAAATAATAGTGAAAAAGGAATTTTAGAAATCAATTTAAAATCCTCAAGGAGTGTTAATAACTAAAAACAGAGAAAAATCTATAGCAAAATGGGGTTGGAAATAATTTTATAAAATTCTTTGCTTAATCATCTATTTTCTGAAATTTTCTGAGATTTATTTGATTAAGGGAAGTATTTTTGGTGAATTAAATTGAATCACAGCATTAAAATAAAAGAAAAAAAGAAATTAAAATCCCCTCTCCTGTCCTGGGCCACTTTCGGCCCAATACTATGCACTCAACCTCTCCTTGCGCGCGCGCCGGCCCACGGCCTGCGGCCGCCCGTGTCCTTTCGCACTTGCTGACAGGTGGGCCCCACCTGTCGGGATCGTCTCCGACCTCGGGTCGGAGAGCTCCTGTTCAGCCCGTCGCCACCACCGCGAGATCCGCTCCAATCCGCTCGCCCCGGTCGAGATTCCTTTCAATTGGTTGAGGGGTTTTGATCCCCTAGACCTCCTCTCTCTTTTCCCCCAAGTATCGCGGCGCGAAACCAAAGGAATCGATGTCAACGCGGACTCATGAAGCTTCGGGACTCTGGGTGTTGACCTAATCTTCCGCCGCCACCGTGTCCGAGCCAATCTCTCGCCCCCACCGCTATAAATAGCACCTCCAGTGCCCCTCTCTCTCTTCCCGCCTCAACCCTAGCAAGTCCCCGCCGCCTGTGCACTAGCACCGAGAGTTTGCCGCTCTGCTGTCGCCACCGAGCTCCAGCTTAGCGCCGCCATCGCCCTAGCCATCGTCAGCGCTCGCCGCCGCTTCTGTCAGCACCGCCAGCACGTGAGGGAGCTAGGCCGCCATCTCCCAGCCACTGGTGACCGCCGGAACCCCGACGCCGCCCAAGACCCGAGAAGCTGCACCGCCGAAACCTCGCCGCTAGTCCCTCTCGTCGCCGTTCGTCGTCGTTAAACCCACGGTGAGAACCCTCGGGACCCCCTCTACTCATTTCTATCCTCGCTGCACGCTGCCGCGCCGCTGATCGCCGTTGATCTTTGGTTCCCGTGCCATCGCCGTCGCCATTGCCAACGTGGACGCCACGTATGAGCCAGCGCAGTGCTGCGTCAGCCGCGAGATCGATCCAGGCGGGATTAATCCTAGCCGTTCGATCCACCCTAGTTAGATCATAGCCCTCCGATCTAACTTAAACCGTGGATTCAATCTGAGCCGTCCGATCTAGTTCTTTTAAATCCAAGCTGTAGAAATCTTTGTGGAGCTCGGTGGACCCGGTCTACTGTAGACTAACACCTTTTCTCTCTCTACCTAGTGGGCCCCGCTTGTCAGCCGCCGGGCCATTCCCCTTTCTCTCTCTGATGACGCAATAATCCTTTCTCCCAAATTAAATTAATTCCTAAATGATGCAATAAATCAGTTTAATTCTTTTTAAAAGCTTTTAAAAGGGGTTAACTTTCTAAAATTCATAACTAATTCATCCGAACTCCGTTTGGGGTGATTCAACTTGCAAAATTCTTTAAAAATCAAGATCTACCCATTAAAAATATAATACTGTATTGTTCATGTGTGTTGATGTACTGTTTTGTTTGTTTTGTTATTTGCCTTTAGTCGCCAACGTTCAGGAAGAGCCGCAATTTCTTGAGGAGAATTCCAAGGCTTGTGCGGAGCAGCAAGGTAAGTCACACAGATTCCTAAATCCCTTTGAGCATATTGTTCCTATGATTAAATCTATACTTTTCCTTTGACTCTGCATTTATTTTGGAATGTCATCGGTAAAGGGAAAACCCTGATCCTTGTTTATGGCCCCTTTGACTTGATTACTGGATATTGTACCTATGGGATGGATGTGACTAGCTAGCTTTATTTATTGGTTAGCTAGATTACCTCTAGGACTTTGCTTAGCCATGCTTAGTAAACTATAGAATAACTTCTAGGCTATAACAATAACTTTGATTATAATATTTAGTTCACATGAAATGATGATTCCTTTTATGACTGTGGTCGTGCAAGGCAAATTTGATGGTTCATTAAAATACGGATGAATGGTGGGTTGCGAGCACCAGGGTTGTGAATGTTGCGAGCGGTGCTCGTGACAGTTAAGGACCGGTTCGCGGACTACTTGTTGCAAAGCAACACTCGTGCTAACCACAAGCTAGAATGGGATAGCAAGAGTTTGAAGTGCGCCGAGTTTAATTGGAGGCACCAGGGCATGTTTGTGGCTGATATAAGTCCACACATGGCAGTGACAATACACTACCAGAAAACCGAGATTTTGTGACGGTGTTGAATTTTCGTGAGATGATTAGATACTCTCTCACGAAAATCACAATTTTCGTGAAGGTGCAGCAAAACCTGCCATGAAAACATATTTTCATGATGGTGCTTGACACACCGCCATAAAAAGCAGTTGTTTTCGTGAAGGTATTTTTTAGATCGCCACGAAAATGATTGCCCCTTCACGAAATAATGTACAGTACCATCGCGCCTCTACTTAGACCAGAAAGAACCAGACCCACCGGCGGCGCGAGTATGTCGGATGCGATCATACCAGCACTAAAGCACCGGATCCCATTAGAACTTCACCCATCCTGGGAAGTCCTCTTATTTCGTGACGGTTAACTGCCTCAAAAACGACATTTTCATGGCTTCTGATTCGTGAGAGGTTTTCCATGAGGGTGGACTGTCACGAAATATTTTTCGTGACGGTATTCTTATATTCGTGACGATATTTTAACTCTCATGAAATCTCGGTTTTCTGGTAGTGATAAGACCATGTTTTGGGCATCAGGCCATCTCGCGAAAAGGTACTTGATCACCCCTACCGGAGACCGGAGGTCCGGCAGGAGGCTCTCCAATTGTGCGAGATACATGGATAATCCTGTCACAATTCCTTTCCGAGGTATCGTGGTGGTATCAAGGCGCACAGTGATGTGTTATGGAGTTATGTCTTATGGGTAAATTGGTACACCTCTGGCCAGAGTAAAACTATTCGAATAGCCGTGCCCATGGTTAAGGGTGAGCCTAGCAATGTTTTCTATGATTAATCCCACATTATCTAAACTTGATTGTTGAACAGTGGAATATGTTTAGCTCTAGGTTGGAGTGGTTGGGCCTATAGCGTTTTGGTGAGCGGTATAGTGTTGATTAATATTGTTTAATAATTAATGCTTTATTACTCTCTTAAATGTTTTATTAAATGCTTTTATGCAAATTTGAGCCCTATTATGCCATCCTTTGTTATCCTGTGCACTTGCATATTTGCTGTGTGGCTTGTGAGTATTTCATGTACTCACCTTACAATCAACAATCATCATTCAGTAGAGTACTTCAGCGAGGAGGATTACTTGGAGGATTAAGCGGGAGTCCTGGTCAAGTTCGTGGAGATGGTTTCGTCATGCTATCTTAGTTTATTTACCGTTGCTAGAACTTTATTATTTTGTGAGGCACCATTCGCCTCTGTAATAAATACTTTCGATATGTAAACAATTACATTGATTATCAACTATGTCATGTGTGCCTTGGTTGATTACTGGACGAGGATTTCCGCACAATAAAACTCCAGAATTTTGGATGGAAATTCTGGGCATGACAAGTTGGTATCAGAGCCAGGTTGACTGTAGGATATGCCCCTGTGGTACGAGATTATTCTGATGTCTTTTCGGATGATCTACCTAGAATGTCACCTATGAGAGATATTGAGTTCAGAATAGATCTAGCCCCATGCACCGCCCCTATCCATAAGAGACCGTATAGGATGGGAGCTAATAAGTTGGCAGAAGTAAAGAAGCAAGTTGAAGAGTTACTTGCCAAGGGCTACATCAGACCTAGTACGTTGCCTTAGGGAGCGCTAGTCATTTTTGTGGAAAAGAAAGATGGGATGCAACGGATGTGCGTTGATTATCGCGCATTCAATGAAGTCACTATCAAGAATAAGTACCCGTTACCTCGAATTGATGATCTGTTTAATCAGTTAGAAGGAGCCACAGTATTCTCCAAGATAGATCTTCGCTTGGGTTATCATCAGTTAAGGATTTTGGAGGAAGATATTCCCAAAACTGCTTTTACCACTCGGTATGGGTTATATGAATGTACAGTTATGTCTTTCGGGTTGACTAACGCCCCTGCATTCTTCATGAACCTGATGAATAAAGTGTTCATGGAATACTTGGATAAGTTTATGGTGGTTTTCATCGATGATATCGTCGTTTATTCCAAGACGAAGGGAGAACATGAGCAGCACCTTCGTATCTTGTTGGAGACTCTTCGGCAACATCAATTGTATGCCAAGTTTAGTAAGTGTGAGTTTTGGCTTCCGAAAGTGAAATTTCTCGGGCATGTCGTCACCGCTGAAGGAATTGCGGTAGACCCAACCAATGTGGAGTCAGTGACCAAGTGGAAGCAGCCGCAAATGGTTTCGGAGATTCGGAATTTCTTAGGATTGGCGGGATATTACCATCGATTCATAGAGAACTTTTACAGAATTGCGAAGCCTATGAACCATTTACTCCAGAAGGATGTGAAATTTTCATGGACATCAGAGTATGATTGGAGTTTTCAAGAGTTGAAGAAGAAACTTGTAACCGCACCTGTGTTGATCATGCTAGATCCCAAGAAAGGATTCCAAGTATACTGTGATGCATCTCAGCAAGGTTTGGGATGTGTGCGGATGCAAGAAGGAAAGGTTGTGGCATATGCCTCACGGCAGCTACGGCCTCATGAGAATAATTACTCTACTCATGATCTGGAGTTGGCAGCTGTAGTGCATGCCCTGAAGATTTGGATACACTATCTTATCGGCAATTGCAGTGAAGTGTATATAGATCACAAAAGTTTGAAGTATATTTTTACTCAGTCGGATCTAAACCTTAGACAACGAAGATGGTTAGAGCTGATTAAGGATTATGACATCGGAATCCATTATCATCTAGGGAAAGCCAACGTGGTGGTTGATGCTCTTAGTCAGAAAAGTTACTGCAACGCTATGGAAGGTCAGTAGTTATCTTTGGAATTGTGTGAAGATTTGAAATGATTAAATCTAGGTATAGTCAGTCAAGGATTTGTGGCAGCCTTGGAAGCATAACCTACCTTGGTGGATCAGGTCCGTGAAGTGCAGAAAGATGACCTGGATATTTTGGAAATCAAGAAGAATATGAAAAAGGGGAAAGCTACTGGATTCTTGGAAGATGAATAAGGTACCGTGTGGTTTGGAGAGCGAATCTGTGCACCAGACAAGGAGGAATTGAAAAAGCTAATCTTGGATGAAGCCCATGGAACACAGTACTCCATCCATCCTGGCAGCACCAAGATGTATCAAGATCTGAAGGAGAAGTTTTGGTGGTCTAGCATACGAAGGGAAATAGCTGAGTATGTGGCTGTTTGTGATGTATGTAAGCGTGTAAAGGCTAAACATCAGAGGCCAGCAGGATTGTTACAACCCCTTAAGTTCCCTGAATGGAAGTGGGAAGAAGTAGGGGGACTTCATCACGGTTTACCAAGGACTGCGTCAGGATTTGATTCTATATGGGTCATGGTGGATAGACTTACAAAGGTAGCCCATTTCATACCTGTCAAGACAACTTCGGTAGCAAATTGGCAGAATTATACATGGCTCGAATTGTGTGTTTGCATGGTGTACCACGTAAGATTGTGTCGGACAGAGGAAGTCAGTTTACCTCTAAGTTTTGGTAGAGACTCCAAGAAAAGATGGGCACCCGGTTAAACTTTAGTACCGCTTACCACCTGTAGACGGATGGTTAGACCGAGCGGGTTAACCAGATCTTAGAAGATATGTTGAGGGCTTGTGCCATAGACTTCGGTGGAAGTTAGGACAAGAGCCTACCGTATGCTGAGTTTTTCTACAACAACAGTTACCAGGCAAGTCTGAAGATGGCCCCATTCGAGGCTCTGTACGGACGAAAGTGCCGCACACCCCTGCTTTGGGATCAAACGGGAGAACGCCAGGTATACGGGATGGATATCTTGCGAGAAGCGGAAGAAAAAGTGAAGATCATACAAGAACGACTTCGAGTAGCCCAGTCTCGACAGAAGAGCTATGCGGATAACCGTCGAAGGGACCTCAGTTTTGTGGAAGGTGACTATGTGTATTTAAGAGTCACACCACTCCGGGGAGTACACCGATTCCAGACGAAAGGAAAGTTGGCACCACATTACGTGGGACCCTACAAGGTACTAGGACAGAAAGGAGAAGTTGCTTATCAACTAGAGTTGCCTACCACCCTGACGGGGGTACACGATGTCTTCCATGTGTCTCAGTTGAAGAAGTGTTTAAGAGTACCAGCCGAAGAAGCTGATCCAGAACAAATTGAGATTCATGAAGATCTGACCTACGTCGAGAAGCCTATTCGTATCCTAGAGACCAGTGAAAGGAATACTCGCAATCGAGTGATAAGGTTTTGCAAAGTATAATGGAGTAACCACTTGGAAGAAGAAGCAACATGGGAACGCGAGGATGAATTGAAATCTGCTCACCCACACCTCTTCGCCTGATCTCTCGAATCTCGGGACGAGATTTTGTTTAAGGGGGTAGGTTTGTAACACCCTAAAATTATCCCATACAAAAATAATAGTGAAAAAGGAATTTGAGAAATCAATTTAAAATCCTCAAGGAGTGTTAATAAATAAAAACAGAGAAAAATCTATAGAAAAATTGGCTTGGAAATAATTTTATAAAATTCTTTGCTTAATCATCTTTTTCTGGAATTTTCTAGGATTTATTTGATTAAGGGAAGTATTTTTGGTGAATTAAATTGAATCACAGCATTAAAATAAAAGAAAAAAGAAATTAAAATCCCCTTTCCTGTTCCTAGGCCGTTTCGGCCCAACACCGTGCACTCAACCTCTCCTAAATCCCTTTGAGCATATTGTTCCTATGATTAAAGCTACATTTTTCCTTCAACTCTGCATTTATTTTGGAATGTCATCGGTAAAGGGAAAACTCTGATCCTTGTTTATGGCCCCTTTGACTTGATTACTGGATATTGTACCTATGGAATGGATGTGACTAGCTAGCTTTATTTATTGGTTTGCTAGATTACCTCTAGGACTTTGCTTAGCCATGCTTAGTAAACTATAGAATAACTTCTGGGCTGTAACAATAACTTTGATTATAATATTTAGTTCACATAAAATGATGATTCCTTTTACGACTGTGGTTGTGCAAGGTTAATTTGATGGTTCATTAAAATACGGATGAATGGTGGGTTGTGAGCACCAGGGTTGTAAATGTTGCTAGCGGTGCTCGTGACAGTTAAGGACCGGTTCACGGACTACTTGTTGCAAAGCAACATTCGTGCTAACCACAAGCTAGAATGGGATAGCAGGAGTTTGAAGTGTGCCGAGTTCAATAGGAGGCACCATGGCTTGTTTGTGGCTGATATAAGTGCACACGTGGCAGTGACAATAAGACCATGTTTCGGGCGTCGGGCCATCTCGTGGGAAGGTACTTGATCACTCCTACCGGAGACCGAAGGTTCGGTGGGAGGCTCTCCTTTTGTGTGAGTTACATGGATAATCCTGTCATAATTCCTTTTCGAGGTACCGTGGTGGTATCGAGGCGTACAGTGATGTGTTGTGGAGTTGTGTCTTGTGGGTAAATTAGTACACCTCTGGCCAGAGTAAAACTATTCGAATAGCCGTGCCCACTGTATAAGGGCAGCGAGCCAATATTTTCTGTGATTAGTCCACATTACTCGAAACCTGGTTCCCTGATTGTTGGAACAGCTGGAACTTGATAGTGTCAATTCAAGAGGGGTGAGCGCGTATAGTGTTATTAATATTGTTAATAATTAATGCTTTATTACTCTCTTAAATGTTTTATTCAAATACTTTATGCAAATTTCGAGCCCTATTATGCCATCCTTTGTTTATCCTGTGCACTTGCATATTTGTGTGTGGCTTGTGGGAGTATTTCATATACTCACCTTGCAATCAACAATCATCATTCAGAAGAGTACTTCAGCAAGGAGGATTACTTGGAGGATTAAGCGGGAATCCCGATCAAGTTCGTGGAGATGGTTTTGTCACGCTATCTTAGTTTATTTACCGCTGCTAGAACTTTATTATTTTGTGAGGCACCATTCACCTCTGTAATAAATACTTTTGATATGTAAACAATTACATTGATTATCAACTATGTGATATGTGCCTCGGTTGATTCTTGGATGAGGATTTCCACACAATAAAACTCCAGAATTTTGGATGGAAATTCTGGGCGTGATAGCTTCGCCGGACTTCGACCACCAGAACGTGATTCTCTTTCTATGGATGACCCATTTTTTTTGCCTTTGTTCCATTTCTAGGTTGCGCTGCCACCACTCTCCTTACTGCCTTTCTTGCTACGGTCGCCCCCCCATAGCCTGGAACGCTGCTCTCCCGGACTCTCGAGTTGTCGCTGTTCGCCGCGACGAGTCTCTAGCGACCTGTCACGCCAGAAATTTAGCCAATTCTAGACTATTTTGTGTATTAAAAATCCCTATCCAGGAATCCAAGCCCAGGACATAAAAACGACAAATCAATAAACAGTTCCAAACTTAATAATCTGTAAATACTTATAGAAGAGGCACTTAGTCCTCACACGGAAGAAAACAGCAGTGGAAAGGCGAAACTAGCGTGTCTTCAGCTCCACACCACAGGCAAGCCTTAACTAGGGTTATATAGCCTGAAGGTCTTCACTTTCTGAAAAGGGGGATTATAGTAAGGCGGACGGGTGAGTACCACCCACCATACTCAGTAAGCCACACCAATGATGCATTTGTGCACGGGATTTCAAAGAGAGGCTAGTGGCTCATTTGCGTAAAAGCAGTTGTAAACAGTAGTAGTTCGCAAACAGTAAAAGGTTGATTAATTTAACCAGATTAACTTTTTTCCACTCCGATTAACATTACACCACGTTAACCAGGGCCCAACCATTCCCAACTGATTGACGCATACACCACCGTCAACCAGTCTCCACTGATGAACGCTACAGCCCATGTTCACCAGACACCTCTGGTTACCGTTACACCACGATAACCGGACTCCTGATTAACGTTACACCACGTAACCAGTCACCACGGACAACGTACCACGCTGACCAGTTTTTGCCTGATCAACGCTAGACCACAGTTGGACCAGCCGCGCTAATGGAAGTTACACCATGACCACCAGGCGTAACCGATGAGAGTGTTACACACGCTCACCCAGTCTCCACCGATTAGCGTTACACCACGTAACGCGGTCACCCCTGGTCAACTCAACACGTCGACCGGACTCACACCTTCCACAAACACAAGTTTTAGAAAACCAGATTATTATCTAGGGTTTAAGACTAATCCATGGTGAGTCTGGCCAATGTGTCCCATGACCGCGGGCGCGGTTATTCGAATAGTTTTACTCTGATCAGAGGTGTACAACTTTACCCACAAGACACAGCCTCACACACGTTTCCGTGCGTCGATGTGTCACCATGACACCCGCAAGAGACTGTGACAGGACCGTTCACGCAACCCCTCCCTAACCATCACACACCACGCTGAGTTGCACCTGCTGACAGGGCACGCCATATTGCCAGGCTACCCTCCTTGCGCCACGGTGAATCCGGCAGCCTATCAACCCTACCCCGGGCCGACCCAACTCCATCTCTTCCACCCTCTTCTTCGGTGCCTAGGAGAGGGAGAAGAAACGCTTTAAGTCCAGCCGTTGCCCACGCTGGCTTGTGGCAAGTACGGGAAGTTGCCCAAGTGGTTCCCGCGAACCGGTCCTTAATTGCCATGGGTGCGACAAGCAAAACCATACACCCACAGCCCACCATTTAAGTCCAATTTTAGGAATTTAACAACAGCGTATCCAAGGTTCCATTTTTCCAACATTGAGTCGAATCATATAAAAAGATAATATTTAATTCCCAGGTGAACTATGTTGCTAAGCATGGCTAAGCAGGTCCTATCTCTAGCCAAGTCATCCAATGAGACCTAAGCTAGTAAAATTATCACCCAAAGTTATCAAGGAATGGATAACAAGTAAACAGGGTTTCAAGTAAGTGGATAGGTTATCCCATATTCCATGTAATTGGCAAAACATGCAATTTATTTATAAATCGTAAAATATTTCACAAAGTAGGTTCAACATGTTCAAGGATGAATGTGTGACTTGCCTTGCGACCAAACGTCTTCGATTGCTCTTCCGTAGACTTCGAGGTCCTCCGAAACGGCGGTTATATGCGACTACACGCAAAACAATAAAAATCCTAAGAAACTCCAAATAAATAGTACATACAAAATTATACAAACAAGTAGATTATAATTTTGGATGAAATTAGGAAGAAGAACGGGTCAATTCGGAGTTCGGATGGAAAAGATATGGCTTCCGGAATATCGAATTCAGAAAGAATTCCGGAAAGAATTGGAAAAGAATATTCTCGGGAATATTCTCTCGGAATTAAATTAGAAGATTTACTTTTGGCACTTAAGAAAGTGAGGCACTATCATGGGTCACGATTTCGAAGAATAGCTGGAGTGGTGGATTGGGCTAGGGCTGACAGGGCACTAGCAGATTAAAAAGGAGTCAATGGCTGGAATTCGATTTAGAGGGATTTAAACGGCCGAGATTGATTTAGGATCTTGATATAGAGATTGGACGGCCAAGATTCAACCCTAGAGTTTAAGGAGATTCGATGGTAAAGATTGGATTCAAATGATCGGACGGCTCTAATTGGCCCAGAATGATCCCACAGCTAGAGCGGTCGAACTTCTGCACGCAGGACCCACGCGGCAGCATCATAGGAAGAAAAGGCCGAGCTCCTACCATGGCATGGCCGAGGAGGTTAGGGCGCCGGCCGAGACAACTGTGCGGCAATAGCGACGCAGGCATCGGCCTCGGGACGGCACGGCATGGTGGCTGTCGATGTCAGGGCGGCAGCCGATCGGCAACGAATGCCGAACCGAGGAGTAGATGTGGGGGCGCTTGAGATAAACGATGGCGACGACGACAAACACAGAGGAAACACCATGGGGCACCGGGAATGGATGGAAGGGACGGAGGCGAGGCCGATGGCTAGGCGATGGGCAGCGTCGACGACCAGACGACGGCGCAGCGATAACGACGGACGGGATCGAACGGAGCAGCGACAACTAGCGATAGGGTGCAGAAGGACCACGGCGAGTATGGTGACGGACAGAGGTAACGAGGACGACGGTGGACGACGAGGGCTATGACCGGCTATGAAGCGACGAGGATGATGGCGACTCGGCCGCGAGGACGGAGGGCGGCATCCGACAGGCAGGATGACGACCAGCACGGGTGATGCGGCTAGGAGACGGCGACAACGCTCCTTGGCGCGGCGGTGTCGATGACAGACCGGGGCTGAGGGAACGTGGCCCCGGTGTAGGTGACAACGGCAATGCCGACGACGGTGATAGGGAAGGGACAGAGGCGCCCTTGCTGAGGACGGCGAAACTCGGCCGCACTGGATCGCGGAGATGGCGACGACGGCTCATCGGCCGGGACGACGGCGCAACGACGACGATCCACGGTAGGACACACGACAGGCGTCAGGCTGGCACAAAGCAAGCAGCAGGCTGGGAGGGAACGGCACACAGGAGAAGGGCGGCACTGGACTTCGGGAAAGGAAAAGCAGTAGGGGCTGGCGCAGAGGGATGATGCTCACCTCGGGGCGGCGAAGGACGGCGACGGCTGTAGATGGCAGACCGGAGACGGCAGGCGGCGGCGAGAGGCGCAGAGGACGACGACGAGGTTGACGACGCAGAGGCGGGCGAAGCCAGACGGCGACGAGGAGGGACGGCGACGATGTTGAGCAGCGGTCGTTGGGCGACGACGGTGGAGAGGGGAGTCGGGCTCCGGGTGATGGCGACGTCGCGGCGACGGAGCATGGCGCTGGGGCGGATGTACCGACGACGCGCCACAGCGACCGGCGGCGGGGACGGCGAGGGGACGGAGAGCTCCTCGGGTTGAAGACGACGGCAGCGCTACGGCGGCGGAGCCAGGCCGCGGCAGCAGCTTCGGGGATCGGCGCACTGCCTCGGGGCGGCGCGCTGGGCAGCAGGAGGAGACGGCGGCGCGGCGGCAGAGGCAGGGGCAAGGAGCGGCGCGGCAGAGGGCTGGCGGCGCTACGCGTGGCGTCGCTGGATGGGCACGGTGGCGGCTGAAGGCGCGGCTAGCAGGGGCAGGCGACGGCGCGGCGAGCCAGACGGCGGCGGCTTCGGGTGAGCGGAGAAAACGAGAGAGGTGAGTTCGGGAGAGCTTTTTGAGGGCACGGGGAGGCGGAATCGTGGCCGAGGATGCGGTTTTGGAGCGGGATGGGCGCGGGAATGGCGGCGTCGTGGGGAGAAGGAGACGGGAGGTGGAGGTGACCGGGTCCGGGGCGGCACGGGATTGGCGGCCACGGCGGTTGCCAGCGGAGACCGGGGCGGCGCGGGCTGGCGCGGGCTGGGGGAGAAGCAAGGGAGCAGGCAGAGCAGGCCGGGGCGTAGCCCAGGGCGGCGGCGGCGGCGGCGGCTTCGGCTGGCTGGCGACCAAGCAGAGAGAGAGAGAGAGAGTCCAAGAAGATGAACAGGAAGGGGAAAAAAAAGAAGAGGTAAGAAAAAGAAAGGGGAAGGGAAAATTGGAAGGAAAAGGAAAAGAGAAAAGAAGAGGAAAAGGTGGGGATTTTTGGGGATTTTTCCGGAGATTTCAAATTTAGAATTTAAATTTTAGAATTCCAAGATGTATCAGAAAAACGAAAATTGGGAATTTGTTTGGAATTTTGGAGGATTGCGAACGTCGGCGTATATATATTTGGAAAAAAAATCAGAGACGTCGAAACACTTTTGGAAATCGAAATATTTCTTTGGAATCAACGAAATTCGCCGGAATTTTTGGGATTCACCAAGTGCAAGAATATTTTGGGAATTCCTGGAATATTAGGAGGAGTTAATAGGAATGTTCCGAAATCAGGAAAAATCGGGAATATTTACGGAGTCAGAGACTTGGGGAAAAATAGAGGTTATTTTGCGTCGACCGAGAAATTAGGATTTTCAAGGAATACATTTCACGGAGTTTGGGAAACGGAATAAATGAACTTCCAAAATATGGTGAATATTTTGAGAGTCGAGAACGGAGGGGGAAATAGTTTAGGAAATATTCAATCGCTTGAAATATCGGTGTATTTTGGAGAATCGGAACGTCGAGGAGGTTTTAGGGTTTCGGAAGCGACACGAAACCCCAGAAGGAAAAAGGAGTCAGAGTTCATGATGAACGGATAGATTTCAAAGGACTGAACCGAAACGGCCCGAACAGGGGAAAAGACAGGGGTTTTATTACATATTAGATTTATCTAATTATAGAGATGATCTTTGTCCCATTAAAATTAATTTTGGAGCTCCGAAAATTCCAAAAAATTTTCAGAGAGTTTATTAAATCGTGGGGAATTTACCAGAAATAAATGCCACCACGAAACAGATAGAGTTTAATATTATAAATACTTAAACACTTAAAATATTCCGACAAACACCCCGGGAATATAAAAGCGTCCAAGCATTTATTTAAAATTTTCAACTTGGGATTTTTATTATTGGAAATTTCAAAATTTTATTCAAACACGTTTCTCAAACAAAATTTTTCTATCATATTTTTTTTGTTTTTCGATTTACCCAAAATAATTTTTAATTAAGGCGATTTTTAGGGCGTGACATGACCCCAGCCCGAACCACCTCGCCACTAGCATTGCCTTGATCCCAGGAGATTCTAGCCTCGACCAATCAAACCGCAACACCATGTACCAGGAGATTGATGCCATCTGCTTTCTCTCCAGTCAAATCACCGCCGTCGTCGATTCGTCCTTTCTGGTTAGCCTCTGTTCGATTCCTCGCATAGACATCCTTGCTTGGGGCCCTCTAACACGAAGGACATCTTCCCTCGACAGTGTGTTGATAGAATTGAGCCACCACCGTCGACCAATGGATTTCCACCACTGCTGTGCTGTCTTCAACGCCGCTGTCACTGTCCCAGCTTCACCAAGCCTCGCGCAACCCTTGGTGAGGTTCCTAGTATCTCTTAGGCACTTATGCATGCACCGGCTGTGATGGCAACGGGGTGCCTGATCTTCCGTTAGGTAAGGATAACTCTCGCTTTGGTGTAGAATTGACACTCACGATCCGGCTTCTGATCACCAAGACCCGAACCATATAATCGCAGCACCACGTCTCCTCTCATTATCAACCGTGCGTTGCCCGGTTGACCTCGCCACAAAGGCTAATCCCTGCATGCGAATCGAAAAACACAAGCAAGAACAAAGAAGATTGCAACTCAACTTGCAGATGAATGATTATACTCTCGAAGTTGGGGTCTCACAAACAGATAAACGGCGAAACTGTTCAAAGACAGATTAATCTAAGCAAAACCCGACCCTAAACGACGATGGCTACTATATATATATGAGTTGGGACATCCTAGGGTTAACCCTAGGGTGCACACCCCTTGGGCTTAGCCCACAACACAGTTACAAGGCCCAAGGCCCAAACAGAATTGGACTGAAAGAGGTATGTATCTTGTTTCGATGATTCTGAACAACTTAGGAGGAATTTTGACGTGGGACCAAAACCATCTGAAAGTAGACTCCATAAGCTTTCCAACAAGTACTCATGGGCTCCAAGAGTCCTTCTGGATCAGCGGCTAGGTCCATTAAGTAGACTCCATAAGCTTTCCAACAAGTACTCATGGGCCCCGAGAGTCCTTCTAGATCAGCGGCTAGGTCCGTTTGAAGTTGATGCTGTTAGGTGGCCCGAATCCGAATCCAAAACGTGCAGAACTTTATCTCTTGCCTTCTATGGACCAAAAGTGACGTGGTGATGTAGAAGTAGACTTGGGTAAGGTCTTGGTTTGGTCCCCAATCAACTTCTTTGATCATCCATGCGTTCCTTTTGCTCGGTCTCTTTCCCTTCACCCAAGCAAGTATCTCTGCAAATGAGAACACACAAAATTCATGATGCAGTAACGCCTATTCAAATATATAATACGTAAATCTTACGTAGAAAGCATGCACCTTTGGTCGATGAGTATATAAGGTAGCTATGGTTATATCCGAGCTAGTGATGTTCTCATCATCCGCCCCTTCTTGATTGGAAATCATCCGCGGTTTCACCTTGCCATTAAGCCTGATGAACATATCTTTATCTTTCATAACATAGGATGAGGTAGTGTTGTGCATATGGTTGAATTCTGAAATTTTTAAACACGGAGAACACTTTGTAGTGTCGTGCAGCTCACAACACTACCCTTCTTGCAAACCAACCTGCAACTCATTTAAACAACTAGAGGAACTAGATAGAGAATTATTTATACTCATGCGGTCCTCTAGACAAGACATGTCATTATGAAAAGGAGGTATATTAAAATTTAAACAAATGTATACTCTATGCACATTATATTTTCCTTTATTATCATAATTGCCAATAATATGAAAATTCACATGAGAAGGACATGGCAAATCAGATCTAGAAAATAATTTCTTCTCTAAATAATTAAGTGGACAAAGATCATCAAATTGAATATAGCCCCAAGTATTTAAAGAAGACAACAATCTAATCTCTTCATTCTCGCTAGCAATGTGAACAACATATCTAAAATCAGTATATGGTGGTTCAACAACATTACTAACATGTTTATTCACTAGTTGTGGTATGGATATAAGTAAAGCATTGCACAACTCTTCTTTATCACAAGAAATATGAACCAAATCATCGTGTAACAAAGGTAATTTAACACATAATTCCACTAGTGATTGCTCTAAACTAACATGATTAGTGGACATATATAGCATATCAGAATTGTCCTTACCTTGAGTGAATGTAGCACCATTTCTATTACCTTTGTTCTTATTTTTAAAAACTGTAGGTGCACTCTTAATTAAAACATCTTGAAACATGCATGGAACAACAGGTGGATCTTCTTTCTCTATGTCTCTCTTCATTTCCTCATTACCTTGGCTCTTCTCAGATACCTATAAAATATCAGTGCCCAATGCAATATGTTCGTTTTGCAATAACTCAGGTTTAGGTGAAGGCATCAAAACATTAGTATTATTACATTTATTTCTCAAAACCTCATGGTTTTTAATCTTTTCCCTCTCAAGATCATCTTTCAAAATTTCAGTAGGGGACATAGGTAGCAACTTAAATTTCTTGCCATTATGTGTGAAAGTGTATGTGTTGGTTCTACCACGGTGCACAACATCTCTATCATATTCCCAAGGTCTACCCAAAAGTAGAGAACATGCTTGCATTGGAACAACATCGAATATGACACTATCATGATAATTGTCTACTGAAAACTCTACTTTCACAATTTTACTTACCTTCAACTTACCACAAGAATTCAACCACTGGATGTAATATGGCCGAGGATGTGGTTACGTTGGCAATCCAAGCTTCTCGACCATATCTGAACTTGCCAAGTTGCTACAGCTCTCGCTATCAATGATAACACGGCATACTCGATTCATAACCAAAAACCTTGATTGGAACAAATTGTGGCATTGATTTTGCTCCGCTTTCTCCATTTGAGAACTTAGCACTCGTTGTACCAAAGTACTCTCATTATCCTGCAAAAGTGTCGATGTTTTACATCGGCAATATGAATATGTGGCTACTCGGTGGATGGAAACTCGGTGGATTGCAAAGGAACACGGAGAGATTTTATACTGGTTCAGGCCCTCGATGCGAGGTAATACCCTACATCCAGTTGGGATGTATTCCTTTGAGGATTATGGTGGTGGTTCTGACGAACTCTTGATGATCTGCCCTCATGGGGCGCCCTGCCTCCCCTTACATACCGGGGGATAGGGGTACAAGGTAGGAATCCCAGCCGGACACGGCCAAGGGATTTCTTTCTTAGAGATACACCTTACCCGACTAGGACTGTATATTCCTTTTTGTACAAGGTGAAATTGTCGGGTGCTACTATATCTCTAATTACAAGTCTCGATCCATCCTCTGTCTGAGTGGCCCATACGCTTGTGATGAGGTACCCAAGGCCCATAGCCTCCACAGTAGCCCCTAAGACCTTCATAGTTAAGTCACAGCTGATGCCGAGTGCTCATCCTCCACGGTGAAGATTGCCCGAGTGCATTGCTCCCCAGTACTCTTTGTCCGAGTGCTTCTTCTTCCCGAGTCCTGCTTCATGTCAGTTGGCAGCGAGGCTATGAAGGGCTTCATATAGATGTATGAATAGTGTGCGCCGAATAGGCACACCTATTAGGTGTAGCCCCCCGACTTTGTGCTTAATTGTGAAAACAATTAAACATAAAGTCAAAGATCTTTAACCTTGTAGTCTTTCCTGAGTAGTATACTACTAGTATATGAGACTCTTCGGTATCATGTCAACCGGAATATAATTTATAGTCTTGCCGAGTAGCATGCCACTCGTATATGGGACTCTTCAGCTTCATGTCAACCGGAAAAGGGGGTTTATAGTCTTTCCCAAGTGGCGTCCCACTCAGAAGTTAGACTCCTCAGCATCATGTCAGCTGGAAAAGATATTTATAGTCTTTCCCAAGTAATGCACTACTCGGAAGTTAGACTCTTCAGTGTCATGTCGGCTGGAATAATGTCGTCAAGGCAACTGTTGGCCAAGCATGTAGGCTGAGTACCACTTTAGGAAAATAGATCCATTGCATGGTCAGGTGTACTTGAGAGATACTTGCATCCTCAATGTTGATGAAGACCAGCTTGTGATCCTTATAAGGATATATTTGCAATACTTGGTGGATAAAACAGATACCCAAACATATGTGTTTAGCAATTAGGCCTTCGTGAAGCATATCTGTTTACCTCATCGGTTCTTGTTGGTAGCACCTGTATTGCAATTTTAACATAGCCAACGAATGGCCCATATTGAGCGTGCTACTTTAGAAACTCATATCTTAGTAGCCCAGTACCGACTATGTATGCCCAAGCCCATGAGTCGGCACAGGCTCTATAAAGGCTGGGGGAGAGAGAAAAGATTCCTCATCTTCCCCAAGCGACCAATCGTTTTGTCTTCCCAGCTCCGCGTCGAAATTTCGCCTCCCGCTCCGCTAGGGTTCACCATTGCTTTCTCCTCCCCATTGAAGCTCGAGCGATTCCGCTTTCCTTTGTCCATCCCCAGCCCCCGACCACATTTCCCCCAAATTTCTTGTCCCCCCAGCCATGCCGAAGGTTCCAGATTTTGTTGGGACGTCAGACGAGGGGTGGCTGACCTCGGATTGCAGCCGGTCGAAGCTGGAAAGGCTAGAGAAGTCACTGCAGCTGCAAAGCCGTGACATCATTCGCTGGCGCCCGGCCGAGGGTGAGTCAGTTCCAAATCCCCAAGCCGGCGAGACTGTTGTTTTTGCCTCTTTCTTTGACCGGGGTTTATTTCTTCCCTCTTCTGATTTCCTCCGCCGTCTTCTTAGCTTTTACGGATTGGAGTTGGTGAGTCTCAATCCCAACTCGATCTTGCAAATATCTATTTTCATGACTCTTTGCGAGTGCTACTTGGGTGTAGAACCCCATTTCAATTTCTTTAGGCACTTATTCCACATCAAGCCCCAACCCTCGAAGAATAAGGTCCAGGTGATTGGGGGGGCTGGCCTTCAGTTGAGGAGTGAAATGAAGAAAATATATATCAATCTTCCTTTGAAATCCTTCTTGAAAGGTTGGCATAAGGAGTGGTTCTACTATTCTAATCTGGAACCCTCCCTGCCTTCATTCACCAGCTTGCCACCGGTGGTCTTGCCCAATTGGTCATCGGATCCAACTTTTGAAGAGATGGGCCAAGTGCATCAGTTGCTGGCAAGGTTGGAGAAATTTAAGAGAGCCGGCCTGATCGGCCCCTGGGTGGCCAAGCGTTTCCTGACCCGGCGCGTCCAGCCATTGAAGCTGAGGAGCGAGTTCTGCTGGGATTACCAAGGGAGAAATGACCCTGACCGAGAAAGTCGAGAGGTGGCTGACCAGCAAAAAGTGACTAAAACATTGTTCAGTTATTTCTCCAGTGGGGTGGTCAAAACTGAGGACGCAGAGCGCTCCATCGCGGCTTATAGCCGAAACCGGCCTCGTCCCGAGGTAACCCTTGCTTCTCTTTTGTGATGAATGCCTGTAGACATGTATCCATAATTGTCCAACATCGTGCGACGTATATTGTTGAATCGTTTGCAGTGGTGCAAGGAGTTTGATGATGACTCCCATCCGTTGTCGGCCATGAAGTCGAAGAAGAGGCCGAGAAGTCCTTCTGCCGCCTAGCCTGACTCCAAGAGAGCGGGGAAGAAACCCATTGTAGATCAGGGCAAGAAGGAGGTCATGAGGCCAAGCGCCGCAACCGGGAGTCTGAAAATAAAAGATCCCGCCAGTATTGCACCCAGGCCATCGAGTCCCAGACCAGGACCAGCACGGTCGAGCCCAGCATCATCAAGCCTAACGTGAGCGCCGCCGAGTACGAGGCCGACTCCAACGCCGCCAAGTTCCCGAGCGCCCCAGCCGGCCACACCATGAACGGGGCCGACTAGGACAGGAATGCCACCGCCAACTACCGCACCTTCCGACCCGATAGCCAGCAGCCCTCCAGTGTCGCCCTCCGGATCTCCCGAAAAAAGCTCAAGTTCTCCAAGAGGTAGGCCATTCTGGGTCTTCTGAAAATCATGTTCAACATTGTAGCGTCTTGATATTTGACTCGTTACGCAGGAAGCGGGCCGACATTAATCTTAAGGAGACCACGCCGACTACCCCTGCTGTCGGGCCTGCCCCAGCCAATCCAGTGCCAGCGAGCATGCCTCCTGAGCCAGCGGCGGCCCCAGTTGCAGAAACTGAGGCTGCCCTGACTGCAGGGCCGCCGACCCTGGCCGACCAAGGGGCGGTTGCTGAAGCCGCTGTTCCAGCCCCTGAGCCGGCGCCCGTTGTCGAGGCCGTCGCAGCGGCTCTAAGCCAGCCCTCGAGGCCCCGGAGGCTACCGAGTTGGAGGCCAGGACCCCGTCGCCATCCTGGTCACTATCGTCGTCGTCGTCGTCATCGCTATCCCTTCCTTCGGATAGACCAGACCTCCCCAGGATGGAGGCCCCTCCGCACAAGTTTTCGAGGACGTTCCGCTGGATGGCGCCCAATAGAACTGTGTGGAGCTACAAGCACGATGAGGCGGTGGCGGAAAAGGAGCGAGAAGACTTGCTTCGTGCCACAATCGCCGCGTCCCAGGGGATTCAGGTATGATTTCCGTGCCACAATTCCTAGATCCAGTTCCAGGCTTTCACAGAGGAGATCAGGGTAGTCAAGAAGTCACGGGAAACCCTTGTCGAGTCTGTGAAAGGGCTCCTTGACCTGATGGACCCTCGTCTTGTGGGAACCAGCTCCAGCACAATCTTCCAACTGGAGGAGCACCTTAAAGATGCACCGAGTGCCCTAAAGAGGTACTCAGATGAGCATGTTATTGCCGGCGTGGCCCAGACCCAGGCAATGACCAAGTCCATCAACCCAAGGGTAGATGTTGAAGCCATCGGGGAGAGGTTTGCCGAGGAGACGACTCCTGAGGAGGCGTTGGAGCTGATAGCCAAGGCGAGGCCGACTGCAGAGATTATCACCCGGGACCTGGGTATGTAAAAACAGTATATCATGCAGTCGGTGTATTGTGGATTTTTGTAAAGACATGTGTAAATATATGTGCAATGCTGCCAAGCTTTGAATTATTACTCAGTTATCATTAGCTTTACTCGACCATATAGCCTACACCGAGCTAATCTATAGGAACTTAATAAAAACGTTCACCACAAAAAGCTATACTCGGGCGACATGGAAAAGTCATTGTAAAACTTCATAACTTAAGTAAAATAGGCTCGTATATTATTGACAAAGCACATATAATATATGCAGCCCCTGACTCACTACTCGGTTGAAACAAGCGACGTAGTGAGTCAGAGAAAAACTGTACACACGGGAAAGTATAAAACTCAAGTATAGAAAGGACGTAGCTGTTCTATATTCCATGAGTTGGTGATGAGGGCACCGTCTTCGGTTTTTAGTCGGTAGGCGCCTGGCCGCGTAACCTCGGCTATAATGAACGGCCCTTCCCAGATTGGGGATAGTTTGTGTCTGTCTTTGGTGGTTTGTATTTTTCTCAAGACAAGATCTCCAACCAAAAAGGCTAGGCCACGGGCATTGCGATTGTGGTAGCGACGCAGGCCTTGAAGATACCTTGCCAACTGGATTATTGTGATGTCCCTTGCTTCTTCCAACTGATCTAGTTCGACCAATCGGCTGTTGTTTGAGATGTCTTCTGAGTAAGCCCGAACTCGCGGAGAGCCGAAGTCTAACTCGGTTGGTAGCACGGCCTCAGCACCATAGACCAGAAAGAAAGGGGATTGCCCTATTGCCCGACTAACCGTGGTTCTGAGAGACTAGAGAATAGATGGGAGTTCTTGTACCCACCGGCCCGCGTATGGTTGTAGTCGGTCGAATATCCTGGTCTTGATACCTTATAAGACCATACCATTGGCTCGTTCAACCTGCCCATTGCTCCGCAGGTGTGCCACAGATGCATAGCAGATTTTGATGCCGAAGTCGTCACAGAAATCTTGAAACACGCCACCCGTGAATTGAGTAACGTTGTCAGTGATGATGCGGTTGGGGACCCTGAATCGGTATAATATACTCATGATGAAGTCCTTTACTCGTGCCGCTATTATGGTTGCAACGGGTTTGGCCTCAATCCACTTGGTGAATTTATCCACTGCGACGAACAAGTGTGTGAACCGTCCTGGCGCTTTCTTGAAAGGCCTGACCATGTCAAGCCCCCATACTGCAAAGGCCAAGAAATTGGAATTGTTTGGAGTTCTTGGGCTGGGAGATTGGTTTGTCTTGCGTAGAACTGGCAACCTTCGCATGTGCGAACAATGTCTTTTGCATCTGTTAGTGCTGTTGGCCAAAAAAATCCCTGCCGGTAAGCCTTTCCGACAAACGTCCGGGATGCGGCGTGGTTGCCACATATGCCTAAGTGGGTCGAGTGCAGAATCTGCTTGCCCTCCTCGGTGGTGACGCAGCGCATGAGGACCCCGGATGCACTTCTTCGGTACAGGTCTTCTCCGACGACTAGGAAACTCTTGCTTCGACGTTTGATCTGTTCGGCTTGGCTGTGATCTTCTGGGAGTTCATCGTCCAGGAGGAATTTGAGAACAGGAGTCCGCCAATCGTGACATATGTGCAGCACCTCGTCTGTCGCCGGGATAGGTTCGCCTCCCGACTGCTCCGGCGCCAATTTCTTCTTGACTGATGGCTCCATAAGTTGCTCGACAAAGATCCCTGTCGGGACCGCTTTTCGCTTGGATCCCATATTTGCCAATTCATCTGCAGCATCATTGTATTGTCGTAGGACGTGTGTTATCTCTAGCCCATCGAACTTGTTTTCTAGCTTGCGGACCTCTTGACAGTATGCCACCATGGTATCGTCGAGACATGTCCAGTCCTTCATAACTTGGTTTACCACAAGTTGAGAGTCTCCACGCATAACCAGTTGACGTATGCCGAGTGATATAGCAATGCGGAGCCCGTGGATAAGTGCCTCATACTCAGCGACGTTGTGGGAAGCCAGGAAGTGGATTTGTAAAACGTACTTGAGTTTTTCGCCGGTGGGGGACGTCAGCACGACGCCAGCCTCGGTGCCGCCGATCCGTAGAGAATCGTCGAAGTACATTGTCCAGTACTCTACCTTCGCTGTTGGTGTAGGCATTTGAACTTTTGTCCACTCAGCCACGAAGTCGGCTAGAGCTTGTGATTTGATTGCTATCCGTGGCTGAAAGGTGATGTCGAATGCCATCAACTCGAGCGCCCATTTAGCGATTCGGCTGGTGGCCTCGCGGTTATGCAGGACGTCCCTGAGTGGAAACGATGTGACCACTGTGACTTGATGTGCTTGGAAATAGTGCACCAGCTTTCGGACAGTGATGAGTAGGCCATATAGCAGCTTCTGGACCTCGCTGACAAAGTAGACTGGTCGTTGGACTTTCTGGATGTGACCCTGTTCGGATCGCTCGACCACCAGCACCGTGCTGGCTACCTGAGTAGTTGCCGCCAGATATAGCATTAGCAGTTCTTGGGGCATGGGTGACGCCAACGCGGGGGATGATGTGAGAAATTTCTTGAAGTCTTCGAAGGCTTGCTAGGCTTTGGGAGTCCATTGGAGATTGTCCGCTTTCTTCAATAGCTTGAAAAAGGGCATGCCCCGTTCGCCCAGTCGGGAAATAAACCGGCTGAGTGCCGCTATGCAGCCTGTCAGCTTCTGGACGTCCTTCTGGTTAGTTGGGGGTGCCATGTTCATGATTGCGTTGACTTTCTCCGGGTTGGCCTCGATGCCACGATGCGAGACGATGAAGCCGAGTAACTTGCCGGATGGCACACCGAAGGCGTACTTTTCCAGGTTCAACTTCATCTTGAATCTTTGAAGATTTTGGAAGGTTTCTTCACTACTAATTTTTTACCCTATTACATCGGCACAATTTTGTTGTAATAGGGCCAAAATCGATGCAATACCTTGGTGTGGCATTAATTTCTTGTTTGATGCGAGACGATGCAAGAAACCTTGATGCAATAGGCTATCGCATCGGTTTGCTGTGACCGGTGCGAGATGCTTGCTATTGCATCGGCCATCCGTTGTCTCTTGCATCGGATTAGTTTGATGCAAAATGGTTATTGCATCAAAATCGTGGTGATGCGAGATCACTGTTGCATCGGCCATGTATGTCTCTTGCATCAAAATAGAGTGGTGCGAAAGGTTATTGCATCAAAACATTGTTGATGTAATACATGTCATAAATTTGATGCAATAAGAAATCCTATTGCAACGACTAACGTTTGGTGCAATAGATCATATCGCATCGACATTACGATCGGTGCAATACAACTTATTGCATCGCCCGTGAGGTTCGATGCAACATATACTATTGCATCGCCGTGAGATTCGATGCAACAAATACGATTGCATCGACATTAGGTTCGATGCAACATATACTATTGTATCTATTTGCGGCACAGAAATTCACTAAATCACAAAATCCAATGGGACAAAAAGGCAATGATATTGATAACTTTGATCATCCATAGTTTGTACAATATATCAAAGGGCTTCCTATTTGCAAAGTTGAATCTGCATAACAGACTACTAACTTATAGAATTTAAACAAATATACATGACTCTATCAGGAAGGTCTTTGTTATTGCAGGAGGTTTGATTCAGTTCATCTTGCCAATAGTCCTCAAGATTCATCTCCCTGAAAAAGTTATCAGTTGTATGCATCAAATATTACACCTAAACTAGACTACAAGTTTAGCACCAAACATTCAGGTAATGTTGTTATAACAGGAAAAAAAGATAAAAGAATGTGCAGTTTATCAGTCACAAACACATATAAGGTAAATACCTCGACATCAGGAAGATCGCTAACACGAACAACCACATCATCGAGTGCAAACTTGTCGAACTTCACTGTATAACTGAAATACCAAACCCAGCAAGTTAAACAAAATCCTGCACTAGGTTCTGGTCCAAAAGGATCAAACACTACATCATCACTTACTCCTTAACCACAGCATCACCTCACACCCGCACATCTTCAACAATCGGATTCACCTAATCGCACAAAAAAAAAGAGCAAACGGTTCTAAAACAATCGCACAACGCTGTACTGTCCATAACCATGAGTTCCTTACACCTCATCTTACCATGCCAAAAATGGAGGAGAAGTCGATGCGAGGGCGTGCCTTGAGGCCACTGACCTCGGCGTCACTGAGCTCGGATAGCCTGTAGGACTTCATGGCGGCACAGCTGATGGTGCTCAACCTCACTTGGGACCTATTAGGGAGCAGGGTGTGGAGAGAAGACGCGAGGGGAAGCGCCCTGCCTGGCCGCAAGCCTAGGCTCATCTCTAGCTCCTACTCCCGGTGGTCGGCGGCCGGACTAACTCCAAGATTTTTTTTTTTGGAGAAAAACTGCCATTAGTATTAAGGTTCAAGCTTCCAGATCTAGAAGAGAAGATAAGGCTAAGACAAATTCGAAAAAAGGTGTGGGTAGAACTGGAGGGATGAGAAAGAAAGAGGATGTGCGTGCGTCGGCACCGGTGCTCACCGGAGGCGGAAGCTCGCGGGATGGATGGAAACCGGCGCAGGCGGAGCGGGGGGCGAACTAGCGAGGATACGGGGGGCAAAAATGATGACGCCGACGGCGAGGAGCAGGCGACGGCAACGGCGGTCCATGGCGTGACGATGGTGTCCAGTGGGGCAGGATGACATAGCAGAATGACGGCGACGTGGCTGCAGCACAGAGACCCACCGTGGTTGGCGAGGGGCGGCGACGCACTGGAACCGAACGGCGGCGACAGGGAGCTCGGCGGTGAGGAGGGGACGGCGAGCTCCTCGGGTTGAAGACGACGGCAGCGCTCCGGCGGTGGTTGGCATCGAGGAGGGGTACGCTGAGGAGCTGCTCGACGCGGCGGGGGCGATGGTGAGGTCGCGGCGACTCGGCGCGGCTCGGGGCGGCGCTGGATCGGGCGACGGCGCCGGCGAGGTGGCGCAGGCGACGGCGGCGCGACAGTGAGGTGGCGAGGAGGCGCAGGCGTCGGCGGCGGCAGTTTCAGGCATGTGGAGCAGAAGGGCGGCGGCGTCGCTATTTACAGGAGGAAGGAGGCGCGGTCGTCACGGCGACATGGGCGCGATGTGCCAAGAAACGCGGCAGGCGTGGGAGCATGGGGCGCAGACCGGGTCCGGGGCGGCGCACAGCGGTTGCAGGGCAGCGAAGGCCGGGGTGGCGTGGGCTGGCATAGGCTGGGACGGGGGAGCTGTCGGGGCAGGGGCAGGCCCGAGAGAGAGAGAGGGAGAAGCAGAGAAAAAGAACAGGAGAGAGGAAACCAGAAAGGAGAGAAAAATAACAGGGGAAAGGGGAACATTGGAAGAAAAAGAAAAGAGAAAGCAAGGAGAATAGGTGGGGATTTTCCGGAAATTCTCCAAATCTAGAATTTAAAATTTTAGAATTTCAAGAAGTATTGGGAATATCGGAAATTGGGAAATCGTTCGGAATTTTGGAGGGTCGCGAACGTCAGCGTATATATATATTTGGGAAAATAAAAAACGTCGAAACAATTTTGGAGGTTGAAATTGGAATCGAGGAGATTCAACGGAATTTTTGGAACTCTCCAAGTATAAGAATATTTTGGGAATTTCTAGAATATTGCAAGGAGTTAGCAGGAATATTCCGAAATCGGGAAAAAGACACACACAACAAAAAGGAGAGGGCTTGGCAGAGCCGACGTCGAGGCCACGGTAGACTTGGACTTCGTGACTAAAGACGCCGACTGCTCTGCTTCCGTCCTCCCTGCCGGCCAACCGCGCCTCACCCGCTGCTCACAGATCCGCTTCCGTCCTCCTTGCCGGCCGATTGCGCCTCACCTACCGGCCGTACACGCCCACGCTGCCACGCCCCTGCTCCTTCGGCCTCTGCTTCCGGGTTCGCTCGGGGGATTTTAGGGCAAAGGCTAGGGGCAAAGGGACAAGGATTGAAGACGGATGAGATTGGTAGAGAAAGGATGGAGGCATTCGGGATGAGGCTTGGCAGAAGAAGAAAAGATGGAATTAATCAATTACCTAATTACCCCTGTTAATATTATTTCTTATTCCTAATTTACCCTTTAAACATCAATGGCTAATACTGTTTGGTTTAAAAGGTACGTCAGGTACCTTCCAAGCATTGTAAAAGGTGGTCATCTTTTGTAGTGTATATATATATATGCATGTGATGTGGAAGAACTGTATGAACTAATGGATGCACTATGTGCTGGTAGTTGTAAGAACTAATGAAAGCACTGTATGTGCTGGTGTTTCCTAGTTTGTAAGACCTAATGGAAGCACTGTATGTGCTGGTAGATTGTAAGACCTAATGGAACCACTATATATGTATATATGCTATTGCCTGGTAGTTTCCATGAATCAGTGTCTTATGAGTTATTGTCTGCAAAGCTCTTATTTTATATGGGAGTGCACTTTGAATTACTCTTATTTTATATGGGAGCCTCCAGAACCATTGACTGGACAACAGGTGTTGGAACAGTATGAAAGTTTTAGTCAAGTCAAATTTGGTCCCGATTCAAGAAAAAGGAAGCAGCGTGACGAAGAAAAAAGATGGCACAATTGGAGGAAGAAGAGTATTTTTTTTCCAGCTTCCTTACTGGGAACATTTGCTTATTAGGCACAATTTGGATGTGATGCATATTGAGAAAAATATATGTGAGAGCATATTGGGCACTTTGCTAGAAGTAGAAGGTAAAGGTAAGGATAATGAGCAAGCTCGGCTTGACATGCAACATCTAGGGATAAGGAAGGATCAACATCCAGTGTTTGAGAATGGTAAGTTCACATTGCCACCAGCTTTGTACAAATTACAGAAAGAGGACAAGAAACTTTTATGCAAATTTCTACATGAAGTTAAGTTGCTTGATGGGTATGCTTCCAATATCAGGAGATGTGTGGATGAAAATCGATTGGTGTTGTCTGGACTGAAAACTCATGATTACCATATAATATTCCAAAAACTTTTACCATTAGTATTACGCAACATTCTCCCTTAAGAAGTTGTTGTCCCATTGCTTGACTTGAGTAGGTTCTTCAGTTCGCTATGTTCAAAGGAGCTGGACGAAAAGGATATTGCTAGCATGAGTGCTTCGATTAGGGAGACTCTTTGTCGCCTTGAGATGATATTCCCACCTGCATTTTTTTGATATCATGGTACATTTGCCAGTTCATCTAGCTGAAGAGGCTTCACTTGGTGGACCCATATGCTATAGATGGATGTATCCAGTTGAGAGATATCTGCGGACGGTGAAAGGTTATGTGAGGAACAAAGCACACCCTGAAGGCTCAATAGCACAGGGATATATCACCGAAGAGTGCATGGCATTTTGTTCTCAGTTCTTCAAAGATATGCTGACTCGTCCAGAGCGTCATCAAAGCGCCGCAGTGTCTGAACCACCATCTGGTCTGAGCGTCTTTGGTAGCCTTGACTACAGTAGGAAAGGCTTTAGTTTCGAGAAGTTGAATGACACTGAGTTGCTGACCATGAGGCACTACATACTGACAAATTGTGATGAGTGTGCTACTTTGCCTGAGTGTGCTACCATTGAACCTTCTGTTATTGAAAATGCAATTGCTAAATCTGTACCAGAACCAATGGATGAAGACTACAGTGATGATGACGGAGATGATGTTGACACATATATTGACGATGGGGTTGTCGCACCTGCAATTGCCACAGACAATGAAGCTGATGATGATTTGTTTGTTTAAGTCTTGATATTCTACCTTCAAACAAGTTTTCCTATGTTGCACAAAACTTCATTAAATGACGTTTGAATGTTCTTGGCCGTGCTCAGAACTGCTGTTTTTTTTGACAAGGAACGTAATTTTGTTTCATGCACAGTGAACTGCTAGTAAATGCCTGATCTGGTACATGCAAAACGTGTGTGTGTGTGTGTGCAGTAGCTACCAGGTCTCAAATTTGTATCTTGCACTGCATTTGTGAAGCTGCCTGTTTGTGTGACTGTTAAAGCTTGCAAAAATCTGAAATAAGAGCAAGACGAGTATAATAATCACTTTGGAAGGCAGATAGTGATTCAATTTATGTACTCGTTGCAGCAACAATCACTAGCACATACTTAGTGTTTCCAAACACCAGCACATATAGTGCTCCATTACTTATTCCAAACTCCGAACACCAGCACATACGTAGTGGTATATTACAGTGATGATCACCCACTACAAAAGATGACCACCAGGTCAGAGTTCCATTTCAGTATTGCAATGCACTACTCGCGAGTAGCCCCCTTGTTCTTCAAAAGGGGATACAGCACGCCGTCCCTAAGGTCGGCCCAGAACCTGTGATAGGAACCTTGTCCAAAGTATCATCCTGTTCTTGGTCGTTCGAAAGGTCCTCCTCGCAGAACGCATACGACGAGTCCTCTGCGTCAATGTAATATAGAACCTTCATAAAAAAAACAGAGCAGTTAATTGGCACAGAATTACACTTTAAGATAACTACAAAATAGTTAACCGACAACTATATACTGCCATCAAAGGATACCCAGACGTGTTTGGACAGGTGTAGTAATAAAGAACATCACATCACTGCATAGCTAAAAAATGGAGTGCCTATATGAACCTACTAAATGGCGGTTTTTGGGCAGCCAGGGGGGCGCTTGCAAAATGTTTTTTTTTGATATTTTTTTCTCAACTAGTAACTCGAGAATAGCAAAATCTCGTGAAGGTGCAGCTCAAACCGATGTAAGATGTGGCCTGTAGAAAATTGTGAGTGTTCTTTAAAAACCGTGCTGAAACTTCGGACCTCAAAAACTCAATCTTCCCGGCCGAATTTCGCAAAATTTTTTTGGACAAACCCAACAAAGTTGGGGAGAAGCGGATGTAAAATTTTCTATAGATGTCCATAGAGTACTTATTTTCCCGATTCCGAGACCGTATGCGAAAGTTATGACTGTTTTAAGGTAGGTAGCGCGCGTTACAACAATTTGTATAGTCCGGACCGTCCGAAGAGGGTGAGGATGGTCCGGACTATATACTGTGAAACAACGGCAATTTGTATAGTCCGGACCGTCCGAACAGGGTGAGGACGGGGTGAGGACGGTCCGGACTATATACTGTGAAACAACGGCAATTTGTACAGTCCGGACCGTCCGAATAGGGTGAGGACGGTCCGGACTATATACTGTGAAACAACGGCAATTTGTACAGTTCAGACCGTCCAAACAGGGTGAGGACGGTCCGGACTATATACTGTGAAACAACGGCAATCTCGCTCTCATTACATGGTTCAGTAGGTTGAAAACGTTGCATATTATCTATGTATTAGATAACTATGTATACTATGACCAATCTTTGCTAATGTCTTAGCATCTTGCAACGCAAAACTTTTGATGTAATAGTGGCAATGTATTGCATCAAAAAAATCCTCAACCAATGCAATAAAAAACACATATTGCAACAGAGTTTATAACAATCAAACCGTTGCAATAGTACTATCTACTTGCACCCATACTCTAGATCGGTGCAATACCACCTACATATTGCATCAAAAATCAACACTAACGCAACCAAATTTGTCCGATGCAATAATTTCTATCTATTGCATTTCTTGTTCGAATCCGGTGCGATAGATCATACCTATTGCATCAACATCACTTACTATCGCATCCAACTCCTTCTCGATGCAATAACGACCACCTATTGCATCAGATTTGCAACATTGATGCAATAGAAGCCAGCTATTGCATCATATTTGTGTTTGATGCAAAGAGAAGCGATGCGATAGGGTCAAAAATTAGTAGTGCTTCCAAGTCAGCGATGAGGTCTTCTTTGGATTTTGTCTTGATCACCACATCATCGACGTAGGCTTCCACGTTGCACCCGATCTAAGTGTGCAGACACCGCTGAATTGTGCGTTGATATGTTGCTCCAGCGTTTTTCAGACCGAACGGCATAGTGATGTAGCAGTATGCTCCAAACGGCGTGATGAAAGACGTTTTTAAGTAGTCCTCCTCCTTTAGGCTGATTTGATGGTATCCCAAGTAGCAGTCGAGAAAGCTGAGAAGTTCGCACCCCGCAGTTGAATCCACCACTTGGTCTATTCTTGGTAAACCAAATGGGTCCTTGGGGCACGCCTTGTTGAGATCGGTGTAGTCGACGCACATGCGCCATTTACCATTTTTCTTCCGGATCAGAACTGGGTTTGCTAGCCAATCTGGGTGATAGACCTCTTTGATGAACTCGGCTGCGAGAAGCTTGGTTATCTCCTCCCGAATAGCATCTTTACGGTCTTGAGCGAAGCGCCGCAGCTATTGCTTGATTGGCTTGGCGTCTGTCTTCACGTTGAGGGTGTGCTCGATCACCTCCCTTGGTACACCCGGCATGTCGGATGGTTTCCATGCAAAGATGTCTTTGTTGGCTTGGAGGAAGGTGACGAGCGCGTCTTCTTATTTGGGGTCGAGTCCGGTCCCGACTAGAGCAGTCTTGGAGGGGTTGGAAGGGTCCAGGGGGATCTTCTTCGTATCAGAGTCCGCTGAAATTCCTGACTTCACTGCTTTTTTGGCCGGAACTTGATCTTCCTCGACTTCGGTTGTGACGGCTTGCTGAATGCTGTTGCACCCGACTGCCGCCTCTTGTGATCGAGCCAACTCGTAGCTCTCCTTGTCAGAGGTGAAGGCTTGCTTGACGTCACTACAGAGGGAGAGGACTCCTGCTGGCCCAGGCATCTTAAGCACCTTGTATGTATAGTGCAGTATCGCCATGAACTTGGCGAGCGTCGGTCGTCCGAGTATCACGTGGTACGTGGTCTCGAAGTCGGCGACCTCGAAGCAGATGTTTTCTGTGCGGAAGTTATCCCGCGTGCCGAAGGTGGTTGGCAAGGTGATCTACCCGAGTGGTGTTGAAGACAGGCCGGGAATTATTCCGTGGAAGGGCGCCGTACTCGGCCGCAGATATGAATGAGGGATCTTCATCTCATCCAGAGTCTTGGCAAAGAGGATATTGAGCGCGCTGCCTCCGTCTATGAGGACCTTCTTCAACTTGATGTTCTTGATTACCGGGTCTAGGACGAGTGGGTAACGCCTCGGGTGTGAAACCCGATCTAGGTGATCTGCGCGGGTGAACGTGATGGGCGTCTCTGACCAACGCAAATACTAGGGGGTGTCTGCTGTAGAGATTGAGTTGACGTCGCGTCCTGTGAGCTTCTACTTCCGCTTGGATTCATACGCAGACGGCCCTCCAAAGATGTTGTTGACCTCGGCCTGGGGATCTTGAAAATCGTCAGCCGGGCCTTGATCTGGCTTGTCTTTGTCCTTGTCGGCGCCAGATGATGAAGCCTGCTCGGAAGCAAACTTCTTGAGCATGAAGCAGTCTTTGGTCGCGTGCTTGCCTTTGGGGTGGAAGGGGCAAGGCCCATTCGTGACTTTCTGGTAGTCGTTATTGCGTTAGGGCCGCAACCGAGTTCGCTCCATGTTGGCCACCTCGTTGTCCGACTTCCGCTTGCGGTTGCCGGTCTTGTTTTGCGGTGGCTCGTTGTCGGCTTTTGCCTTCTGGTCCTTCTGCCGGGACTCCTTCTTCTCGTCGAGGGCCTCGGCGACCGCTTCAGCCGAGTCGGTGTATTTGTTCGCCATGTCAAATAGAGCCCGGACGGAGGATGGTGGCTTCTGAGTGAACTTCGCGATGAACGGGGCGTCTTTTACTCTCTTGCGGAAGGCGGCGATGACGGCCTCGTCCTTGATCATTGGGATTTTGTTGCGCTTCTCAGAGAACCTCTTGATAAAGTCGCATAGAGACTCATTCTTCTTCTGGTGCAGTTGATATAGATCATGCTCGGGAGACGGCCTCTCGTAGGTCCCTTGAAAGTTAGCGATGAACCGCTCCCTGAGTTCTCCCAGGAACGATCGACCGCCTCGGAGCCCTGTTAGCCATGTTCTCGCCGAGTCGGCTAGTGCGACTGGGAGGTAGTTAGCCATGGCTTTGTGGTCACCACCGGCAGCTCGAATTGCCAGGGTGTATATGGTGAGCCAGGACTCGGGGTTGGTTTTGCCATCGTATTTCTCGATCCTCGTAGGCTTGAAGCCCGACGGCCAGTCGACGTCCTGGAGCTCGTGGGTGAAAGCTGGAATGCCTTCGTCTTCGTGAGGGCTCCGGCTCCGATTATGGCGGTTAAACCACTCGTGGTGAAGACCGAAACGCTCATTCTCATCCTCCAGTCGGCAGCGCTCTTCTTCTTCGTGTTGGTGGCGCCGGGCGTTGATGTCGTGTCGGAGGTCGTGTTGTAGACGAACTTGAAGGTCTTGGTTGGAGCAGTGATCATACTGGTGACACCGCCGATTGTTGTTGTTGGTGTTGCCGAGTGACATTTGGCGTGCCTCTTTGTGTGGCTGACTTGAGCTAGTCGCCTGGCGTCGAGCTGATGTAGATGAGCCTGCTACCAGAGAACCCGACCGGTTGGTCGGTACAAGTGTGTCGCCCAACTGCTGTTGTTGCTGACAGGCAGCAGCTAATCATCGCCTTGATCTTGGCGTATAGTCGGGGTGGCCTGATGGTCAGGCCCGAGCTAGAGCGTGGGTCCAGCAGGTTGCAGTGGCCATGACGTTCTGTTGTGGTGTGACGAAGACGTCGTGGTCGCCGACTTTGGTCTAGAGAATCTGTTGCTGAGTGGTTCGCCCAGCCCTGCATAGCCCGTCATTGCGGGGGGCCTGCGCCGATCGGCCTCGTTCTTGTTGCCGTAGTCAGCGTGCCTCCTCCTGCTGCTCCTCTTTCAGTCGGCGCACCTCCGGGTGGTGTTGAAGCCATGAAGATCTTGCGGGGTAGGAGAAAACTCGCCAGACTAGAGTCCAAACTAGTGTTCAAACCGTTGTCCGACTTGGAGTCGGAATCTGAGTAATTTATCGGAGTGAGAACGACTCTGATCTCCCTAGATCCAATCTGGAGCGGCTCTGAGCCATGTCCAAACTGAACCGCGGGGGATCGGGTCTTGCCGCATGAGTGTAGCAATCTGCGGCGTGGCTGAGCCCGTGCGGGAGATTGACGATCTCTCCCCTTCCTAGCCCAACCCGGGCTGGCTCAAGGCCTAGCACGAGTCGGACGCCGAAGGAGACATGTTGTCCGAAGCTCAGCGAAGTTGAAGATTGCTGCATTGGATTGATGATAGCTGGCGCAACGTCTTGTGAGCCGACTGGCGCGGAATCGGCTGGTTCCTTAGCCGGTTTGATTGGATCTGCGTCGGCTAAGGTTTGATTGCTGATCTGGTGGCGATGAAGTCGAGCTTCCGAAGGTTATTGTGTCCCAGGGAGAATTTGTCGCCGTCGACTCCTGATGGAGATCCATCGAGATTGCTGGCTGTTAGATCTCGTCGAAGCCCCTACCTGGCAGGGCAACTGTCGATGTTTTACACCGGCAATATGAATATGGGGCTACTCGGCGGATGGAAACTTGGTGGATTGCAAAGGAACACGGAGAGATTTTATACTGGTTTAGGCCCTCGATGCGAGGTAATACCCTACATCCAGTTGGGATGTATTCCTTTGAGGATTATGGTGGTGGTTCTGACGAACTCTTGATGATCTGCCCTCATGGGGCGTCCTGCCTCCCCTTATATACCAAGGGATAGGGGTACAGGGTAGGAATCCCAGCCGGACACGGCCAAGAGATTTCCTTCTTAGAGATACACCTTATCCAACTAGGACTGTATATTCCTTTTTGTACAAGACAAAGTCTGCCGGGTGCTACTATATCTCTAATTACAAGTCTAGGCCTATCCTCCGTCCGAGTGGCCCATACGCTTGTGATGAGGTACCTGGGCCCATAGCCTCCACAAAAAGGTTAGTCACAGAGAAGAAGGGACAACAAGGGGTTGCTTCTCTAAATGACACACTTTATTTTTGTAAGCAAAATTCTGAGATGGAGAAACAAATTTCTCTCGCATAAGCATTTTCATATCATTCCAAGTTTGAGGCACTCTATCATGTGAAGACGTTATGAAATTTTGCCACCATATTAAAGCATGAGAAGTCAAGACACTAGCAGCATTCCAATTTTTCGTTTATCACACATATGAGATGAGAACAAATTTTATAAATCGCAACTTCCTAACTCATCTGTATGCTTCAGCAACCAACTCCATTATACAAAGGGGGAGATGACACGGTCTTACCTTCACCTATTGAAGGTGATGTGGCAGCTATGATAGAGCTCTCATCCAAATTCTTCATCTCCTTTTCGTCCTTGGTGTGAACTGTCATAGTTAGTGGAAGACAAGAAGAAACAGTAGTTGGTGCTGATGTCGTCTCAATTGTTCATATTCACTAAGGAGACCTTTCATGCTCTTAGCTATCGCCTGAAGGTCTTGTTGTATAGAGTTCATGCTATGTCATCACATTCCTGCCACTGTTAGTAGAAAATAGAAAACAACACAAAAGCGTTATCCCTATCAACTATTAGGTAGTGCACACTCGCAAGTGGAAGCACCTTACCGAGCTCTTACAAGGTTCTGAGACTAGCAAGCAAAGGATGGTACAACCAGTAGCTAGTTCATGACACCTTGAGGGCGTGATCCAGCGATTGCAAGGGTCGAGACCGTGCTGACTAGAAGTATATATGTGGAGCTTAGGAGGCCAAATATGTTAGTAGCACACAATTCAATAACAGATAGCAATGCTGAATAAATGTCCAAAGCACTTATCCTAGTTGCTGGCCCAAACGCGTTCTAAACCAGATGTGATAAAACAAGGGAGACAAACAAGTATGACAGGACAGCAGCAAGGAAATAAGGACAAGGTAGAAACACAGCACAAAACAGCACATAGCTGGCTCCCTGGTGTGTCCTATGTGCTCCTCTCCTTTTCTCTTTTTTTTTCTTTTTTTCTTTCACACCCCTTTTTTTATTTTTCTGATTTTTTTTCTCAACTAGGAGCACAGGAACAACAATCTTAGGCGGTGGTAGCTCAGTTTGATATAAGATGTGGCCTATAGAAATACACAAGCGTTCTTTAAAAAGCGTGCTAGAACTTTGAAGTGCGGATACCCAATTTTCCGGCCTGAAATTTTTTCGTAGATGTCCGTAGACTATTTATTTGCCTGATTCCGAGTCCGTATGTGAAAGTTATGGCTGTTTTAAGGAGTGTCCTCTGTATCAGTGTTTTGGTGGAGGCTGATTCGGAATCAGGTAGTGAACCTAGGGATGATATGATGGCGGTGGCTGCTGGGGAGGTGGATGGAGATGTAGGGTGATCAAAGGACATGATATATGACACTAAAACAGAACACACAATGACCAACACTTGCATAAGATGGTTAGTAGATAGGAAAACAAAGACAATGGTGGCGGTGCCGAGGGTTTGTGGGGGTGCGGCAGATGGATCTCGAACTGGACTCAAACACAATCTAAGCCAGCAACCAAACTCGACCTAGGACACAAACTCAACACTACGGACTCTGAAACAGAATTATGCAAAAAGGCTAAACGTGGTTGTAGGACAAGGAAAAACTTACGACTACCAATTTTGTTTTTGTGGCTTTTCTAGACTCTAGGTATAGGAAACAAAGATTGAAACAGGATAGAAAAGATGATACCTAACGGGCAACCTTCGCTCTGATACTACTTGATGGCAACGAGGTGCCCGATCTTCCGTTAGGTAAGGATAACTCTCGATTTGGTGGAGAATTGACACTCACGATCCGGCTTCTGATCACCAAGACCCAAACCCTGCAATCGCAGCACCACGTCTCCTCTCGTTATTAACCATGCACTGCCCAGTTGACCTCGCTACGAAGGCTAATCCCTGCATGCGAATCGAAGAACACAAGCAAGAACAAAGAAGATTACAACTCAACTTGCAGATGAATGATTATACTCTCGAAGTTGGGGTCTCACAAACCGATAAACGGCAAAACTGTTCAAAGACAAATTAATCTAAGCAAAACCCGACCCTAAACGATGACGGCTACTGTATATATATGAGTTGGGACGTCCTAGCATTAACCCTAGGGCGCACACCCCTTGGGCTTAGCCCACGACACAATTACAAAGCCCAAGACCCAAACAGAATCGGACTAGAAGAGGTACATATCTTGTTTCGATGATTCCGGACAGCTCAGGAGGAATTTTGACGTGGGACCAAAACCATCTGAAAGTAGACTCCATAAGCTTTCCAACAAGTAATCATGGGCCCCAAGAGTCCTTCTGGATCAGCGGCTAGGTCTGTTAAGTAGACTCCATAAGCTTTCCAACAAGTACTCATGGCCCCGAGAGTCCTTCTGGATCAGCGGCTAGGTTTGTTTGAAGTTGATGCTGTCAGGAGGCCCGAATCCAAATCCAAAACATGCAGAACTTCATCTCTTGCCTTCTATGGACCAAAAGTGACGTGATGATGTAGGAGTAGAGTTGGGTAAGGTCTTGGTTTGGTCTCTAATCAACTTCTTTGATCATCCATGTGTTCCTTGTGCTCGGTCTCTTTCCCTTCACCCAAGCAAGTATCTTTGCAAACGAGAACACGCAAAATTCATGGTGCAGTAACACCTGTTCAAATATATAACACGTAAATGTTACGTAGAAAGCATGCATCTTTAGTTGATGAGTACATAAGATAGCTATAGTCATATCTGAGCTAGTGATGTCCTCATCAGGCTAGACCAAATCATGGCCGTAACTTGAACTGCCTCAGCGTCCCAAAGTGCTCCGCCGCTCGTGCCACCACTGCTTTCAACTCTGACCACCATTGGGGATGAGACCATCGACAGCTTCGCCACGATCTCCTCCTCACATTCTCTTTTGGCCGCCCGGTGAGATACGCCGCCGTTCAGCACCGGTGCCGCCGTGAAACTCGTGGCCCACTTCTGCTCTGCCTCGCCTCGCCATGGCCAGCCTCTGCCTCATTGACATGTGGGACCGTCTTCATTAGCACGAGGGACCGTACTTAGAGACAGCTAAACTGAAAGGATGCTTAGGCTTACATGTGGACCCAAGGACTTGAATGAAAATAATAAAAACTAGACGAACTTTTAACAAAAAAATGCCTGTCACACATGGTCTGCATCGTGGGCTGTATTTCTAGAAACCCTAGGGACTTTTCTACAAAACTTATCTCACTGACCGGCGGACCCAGCTATTTTAAAAATCTGAGAAAATTTAAGAAAAGGTAAAAGGCATTATTTGTTGAACTAAAAAATGGATAAATTTGTAAAATCCATAACTAATTCATTTTAACTCCAAATTGGATGAAACAAAATTTGTTGGAATCACAAAACTCCAAACTTTATTTCTGTAAGTTAAAATCTGAAATAACTAGTACATAATATGCCTCAAAAATAGAATAATATATAAAAGTACATAAACACTTTACAAATTTTAGCCATTTCACATTAATTTTAACTTTGATACATCAAGGCTTGATAACTTCACAGGAATGCTGAATCTTGCTGTTGAAAAGTAAAACTTGATCAAACATGTAGAAAAGACACTTTTTAAAAATTTGGTAATAGTTAAATACTTTGATTAATTATGAAATGTGTACTAGCTTCTAAAATTCATAGGTAATGCATATTAACTCGAAATAACATGAATCCAATTTTGTTAGTTTCACAATAATTTTCTCCTTAATTCTGTAAGCAGAGGATTACCAAAAATAATATATAAAACACCTTTAAGATGGGTATAATAGATGGAGACTATATGTAGGGTACAAAAGGTAAAAGAATTTCTTAAAATTTTAGTAATTCTATTTTAGCCTCAAATAAATTACCGTGAGTTCACAATGTACTTTTCTTGATTATACAAATGTAGATTTCATAGGAACCTAGTCCTAAAATATGTATACTAAAAACACGTATAAATACTATATACAAGCCTAAAGTCACAAAATTCACATCTTCTAAATAAAAGTGAATAAAATAGAAATTTCTGCACTAAGATTCATCCATGACCAGTACCAACTCACTGCATAGCTTCCACATACATTAAAGTATTTTGGATGTTTAATATGATTTGTATTTGGACATAGTCACATATAAAAATTCTACATACAACATTTCTCAATAGATAAAAATGCTAAATTAGGATTTTCCACACCACCTCTCTATGAAAATAAAACTTTTAAAGTTGAAAATAAGAACTTGACAAAACTACCTCTTAAGGTAACTCTAAAATCCACCTAAAGTATAAATATCGTATTTCCACTGAAAGGCTTGTAAAATTCATAACTCCCAAATGAAAAGTGATAGAATGGAAATTCTTTTACCTAAATTCACGCAGGGTCAGTACCTAAACCTTGCACAATCCTCATGCATATTAGAGCATTTTAGATTTTTCGCATTATTTGCTATTTATACGATCGTACGATAATTTTCCTTTAGAGAACGAATTCGAAATCGGTGAAGAAGTGGATTCGATTATTGCTCTAGGTATTCAAGAGTAAGGCAAGTATTCTCCCCTCCTCCTTTGAACAATTTGAATCCTATGTTTTGGGGAATGAAATGTGTTTATTTGCAAAGTTGCATATGTATTTGTAACTATTGGTATTTAAATTGTGGAAACTGGAAGTTATAACCTATTTGTTGCATAATAAACCTTGAAAACATGTAATCCTTGCTGATTGTAACCTTAGAAATGGTTCGAGCATTTTACTTGTGCTCATTTGGGGCTACGCATGCTTATACTTATGCAATTTGCTTAGCTATGCTTAGAGTTATGCTAAAATAGATTGTGATCACTTTATAAATGAGATTTTTGGAAATTTTATAACTTCTAAATAGAGGTGAACCCTCTGGTTATTTGTGAACTAAAATGATGGAAAATGAGATTTTAGACTTGGGCGGCAAGTGGTGTGCATATGGAGTAGTTGCACACCAATAAGGGAGTGTTCGCCTGAGTCGATTAAGGACCGAACTCTATGTCACCCTCTATTGTTTACAGTACAACCACATGTGTTAGTATAGGATGGCTTTAGCCTATTAAGTTGTATATCGTTCTAACCTTGCATTTAGGAGGCGGTTGTAGTATGAACTACTCTTGATGATGGTTTATAGGAGCTACCCATGTGTGTGCGTTTATTTTTATGGGACCAGAATCGTCCCAGTGTATGTGTTCTATACATGGGTTGTTTCTCTACTTACAGCATGGGAGTCTAAGCATGTCCAATACAACGATGAGTGCCACGTGGCTTGTTTCTCCATGGCGTTTCGGTGTTTGGCTAACCATCATGACGACATTAAGGACCTGGACTTAGTGTGGATTCCCACTCATCGTGCACATGCAAGGGTTAGACAAATAGACAATGTAACAGCTTCGTTGTGACCTCTAGACCACACTCAACGTGTAGTGTGTGGTGGTGCTTTGGCTAGCACAAGACAAACTAGAGAATTTACATCATGTGAGTAAAGTTATACAAACTCTACAGAGTCAAAACTAATCGGTTAGCCGTGGTCGTGGTTATGAGCGACATAGTGACGTGTCATGAGTATAATTTTATGTTTTGTAACTGTGTTTAAGAAATTGGGATATTGGTGAATTTTGATGATTGTTGCCAGGGGTGGTAACAAGTATGCTATGTATATTATGTTGATCACCTTTATATACTATACATGTTTTATTGTTTTACTAAATACCGTTGCAAATGCTTGTGAACAAAAATTAGCTTTATGCAAAGATGAAAGTACAAATAGCCTTCTCCTTGACTTAGAACTTGCATGTAGTGATATAGGATTATCCTTGCCAATACATTATTTTGGTAATGTACTGACTCTCGCTTGTGTTATTGTTATTAATCTTTGCTGTAGGTTGAGTGCTACGGGATTCGTTGATTCTTCAGGCTTGATTCTTCAAGGGGTTTACCCCTAGTCGATTGCCTATAGTATGAGTAGACAAGCTTCCGCTGAATCATATTATTTGGCCGATTGGCCTATGTAACTCTAATCTTGTAGATTTAGTTTATTTACTTGTATACCCTATTATTATATATCATTGCTTGAGATGAATGTGTGAGACTAGTACTTTTCCTAGGAGCTAGTCGAACACAAGTATGGGCTTGAAATAATTGAGATATTTGCTTAATAGCTGATGTAGATCGAGTCTCTTGGTCGCCACCATCATGTGGTTTGAATGGCATATCTCGGGGAGGACTGGTGGAGGCTATTCTTGTCGAGTATCTTATTTATTTCGAGTTCGACGCCATGAGGTTGTAACGTATTTGTGGTTCACGACGTCAAGTTTGCTTTGAGGTATGGTGGTTACAGTATTTATTTGGTTTTATTTGAGACCTCACCACTCCAATAGTTAGCGTTGATGTGGCGAGCTGCAAACCATGGTATAAGTCTCAGGGTGTCCTACACACCAAAATTTCGTACCCACATCATGCACACCAACTAACAAGTATCACAAGAAATTATAGAAAAAAATTATATATGTACTTCCAATAGTGTTACACCTATGTATTATCTTTTAAATTTATTATATTTTAGCCGTAACAAAAAAATCTGATTTTTTTGACAGTATAGATTTGTCAGAATCTTGTTCTTTTTTTTTTGCTCATTATGTATAATAAATTTGAAGATGAGACTTTATATATAGGTGTAGTACTATGGAAAGTACATGTATAATTTTTCTGTAATTTTTGGTTATATTTAATAGTTGGTGTGCACGATATGTACATGAAAAGTCTGCGTGCACATGATATATTCTATACCTCCAAATATAAATACTACTAGGTCTTGTTATGGGCGTCTTCCAAATATAACTTGGTAACGTTCATAGACTCGCTCCAAGATTAATTGATAACTTGGCCGTCTTAATTGAATGTGGTGGTTTTTACGGTACCTTTTGTCAGTATGGCGGAAGTATGGTAGTAGTATATTTTACTGAAAAACCACTTGCTACCGGATATAGACCCAGGAGTTCCCTAGCAGAGAACAAAAGACACAGAGATATGAGGGTGAGAGCCATTCATTCATTCCTTTGTCTATCCTTAGTGTACAATAGCGAGCATCCTCACTTCTATATATAGGTTAGAGTCTTCTTACTTTCTATATTAGGTCCCATTAGTGTTACCTAGGCCAAGCCTTCATGGGCCGGCCAGTTTCTTCACACTCCCCCTTGGGCATTTACTGCATGGCGCTTATGCCTCATCAAAACTCCACTGAAACCCAATGGAAAAATTTGGAGAAAAAAATACATAGCACACGTTTGCGACGTTGCACGGATTGTCTCATTAAAAACCTTGATAAGAAACTGTAGGTAAAACTTATCTACGGAAAAAAGAGTACATTCCACCCAATTCCTAATTCAATCTTCTTGGATTGATTTTGGGTACTTGATTTTCCATATGAAGATTTTAGAATGAGTTAATGAAATTCTCCCCCTGAATTTTGCATGTCTCTAAATTTCATTGTTCCGATTCTTTATATATACATCAATTTGGGAGAAGATGTTGGTAATGATTTAGTGGACAAGTCTGCAAAATTTCCACATGACTTAGTATGCAATACTCTGTCACTTTTATGCAATTCTCGAGCATAGAAGAACTTGGGCGTTCACATGCTTAGTGACATTCTTCTCACGTAACCCATTTACATTTGTGCGATATCCGCGGCATTATTTTCATAATGGTAGGGGTTGAGATGGCATTCAAACCACAATTGCCGGACATGGTAACCGTCTTACAAAGCTATGCTTATTCCTATGAGGCTTTGTATAGTGCAACGATCCTTAGTTTAGTTTAATGCAATTTGCAAAGTATCTAAGTGTTGCTATGACACTTGTGTCACCCCCAAAAATTCAACAAAATTTCCAAAGCTAATTTGTGCAAGAAATCCTCGTCTAGGAATCAGCCGAGGTATACAAATAGACAATTTGATAAACATAACCAAAACGTAATAACGATAAATACCTACAGAAAATGCACTTAGGCCTTACACAGAAAAAACAGCAGCGGAACAGCAACTAGCGTAGCTTCAACACTAAGTCACAGGCAGCTCAACTGGGGTATAAGCCAAACACCAAACTTCTTCTCCTCGCAAATTTCCACTCTGATGATTGCAATATAGCAAAACTGAGTAGCAGCCACTGTACTCAACAAGCCACACAAATAATACAAAATAATACAACAAGGTTCCAAAGGAAAGTCATATTATGACTTATTTGCATAAATCAGCATTTAAAACATTTGCATTTAATAGCATTGCAAAACAGTGTAGTTTAATTAATATCAACATTATCTCATCACTAAACAGCACTCCAATGCAGTTCAGGACCAAAACCATAACTCTCCAAATTGGAACTATCAAGTTTTCATCAATTATCATCATTAATGTGTAGTGTGGGACTAATCACGAAAAACATTGCTAGGCCCACCTATAACTGCGGGCATGGCTATTCGAATAGTTTTACTCTGGGCAGAGGTGTAAAAATTTACCCACAAGATATGGTTCCACACATATCACCATGCCCCAAAATACCACCATGGTACTGCAAAGGGGGGAAACCATGACAAGACTTTTTATGCAACTCACCCAACAGAAAAGCCACTCGCTAAACCACCAGTCTTCGGCAGGAACTGATCAGGTTCCCAACAGGAAGACGGTTCAACGCCTGAAACAGGCATAACCATGGTGGTCTTATTGACATAGCCACAACACACCATGGTGCCTCCTGTTGAACTCGCTACACTACGAGTCTAGCCGTTGCCCATTCTGGCTTGTGGTTAGTACGGTATTGCTTCGTAACAAGTAGTCCACGAACCGGTCCTTAATTGTCATGAGCATCACTAGCAACATCACTATTCCATGTGCTCACAACCCACCATTCAGTCAAATTTTAGTTGCCATGCTTAATTGACCAACCACAACCATCTGTCATGAAAAATAGCCATTATTCATTAATTAATCATAAATGATTCATTAGTTTCTCACATAAAATGACGCTAATGTTTCTAGGCAATGCCTAAGCAAAACCTAAATAATCTAGCTAGACCATTAAATAGCCATCCAGCTAGTCAATATTATTTACCAAGGGTATCAAGGTATAGATATCAATAGCAAAATATTAACCATAGACAAGGAATATTGGGATAATATTAATAATAACCAGTAATAATGACATTCAAAAACCTTGCATGCAATAACGTTAAAATAAAATAGCTTTCACAAATGGGATCAACATGCTCAAGGAGATTGTTGTGTGACTTGCCTTGCAATAGGAAGGCCTTCAAACGTTCTTCCGGACTCTTCTGCAGACTCCGCAATCTTCCGAAATGGCAGAAATACGCAACTACATGCAAAACGAGAAAAATCCTAAGGAACTACAAATAAACAGTACATAAAAAGTACATAAACAGATAGATCATGATTTTAGATGAATTTAGAAACAAGAACGGATCGAATTGGAGTTCGGGCGGAAATGTTACGACTTCCAGAAGATTGAATTCAGAGAAAATTGAAAAAGAATAGGAAAAGAATATTCTCTGGATTTTTGAATTAAAGTAAATATTAAGGGAGCTGATAGGTGAGGTCCACTGTCAAAGACTTAGCACACATGGACTAGGTCCATGCACCAGAGGGAGGGCTGGCTGTGATTCGCTTCAGGATTTAGGAGATTTGGATGGCCTAGATTAGATCTCAGGAAGTGAACGGTAGAGATTTGATCCAATTTGAATGGCCGAGATTCACTTCGGGTTTATAGGGTTTGGATGGCCTAGATCAGATCTTGGAGCTCCAACGATTGGGATTGATACGGAGGTTTCACCCTGGACCCACACGTCATACACCGGGGATGGTCTGCTGGTGGGGTCCACACGTCAGCTTTAGGAGGGGGATGAACTGCTGAGCTCGCCTGCCATGGCGTGGCTAGCGTGGCCGAGAGGATGTTCGACGGCGACGGCGGCCGGCGCGGATGGTGGAGGGCGGCGACACCAGGGCGGCGCGGCTATCGACGGCGGTGCCAGGGCCACGGTGCATTGGCACTTCCCGACGGTGGCTTGCTGACGAGGGGGAGGGAAACGAAGCGGGTGGCAGCTCTGAACCGAGAGGATGAGGCGCCGGAGGGGAGAGGAAGAGGGCGGCGGGCATAGGGGCTCACCGGTTGGGCCAATGCAACGACGGCGACGGCTCTGCTTGCGGTGGCGAGAGGCAGCGGCGGCCGAAGGAAGTAGCGGCGACACTTGGCTTCGGAGCGGCGGCAGAGGGAGGAGCAGAGCGGTGGCTTGGATCAGCTTACAGGGGCAGCGCAAGGCTTGGAGCAGGAGGCGGCGGGCTAGGGCACAGGGGCGGCGGCGACTTGATAGATATAGGGTGTAGGCCCTAGGGCGTAGGCGACAGCGTTGTGCGGATTTTGCAGCGGCCACTACGACGTCTGGAGTCCAGGGGCGGCAGGGAGCGCGGCGTGGCTCAGGATGGGCCAGGCGAGGCGGCTGAGGGACGGTGGCGTGGCGTGGGCCTAGGGGGCTCGGGCCCGGGCGGCTCTGCCGAAGGGAGTTCGGCCTCCACCTGCGAGGGGAGAAGAAGGATGGAGGAGGAAGAAGAACAGGAAGGGGAAAAAAAAGAAGAGAAGGGAAAAGGGAAAAGGAAAAAAGAACAAGGAAGAAATAGAGGGGGTTTTCTGGAAATATTCCAAATTTGGAATTTTAGGCGGGATTTAGAAAATCAAAGGATTATTTTAGATTATTGGAATTTGGAGAAATATTTGGAATATAGGAATATTTCGATTATTTGGATATTGTTGTTGGGAATCGACAACTCGGAAATATTTTGGAATTGGATTATTTTTGGGAATCAAGGAAATGTAAAAGGGGTTTTCCAGAAATTTTTTTTAATTAGAAATTGTGGGAATATTCGGGACTTTGGAATATTCTGAATATCAGGATATATATGTATATATCTATTTGGGAATCAAGGAGATATAGGGGATTTTAGGGTTTCGAAACGGAATAAATCCGAGAGCTTCGGTTCCGGATTTTGAGGAGGCTTTAAGGTTTTGGGAGCGACACTAAATCCCTAAAGGAAAAGAGAACCAGAGTTTGAGGTAAACGGACAGACATCAAGGGATTGAAGCAGGAACAACCCATCGAGGGAAAAGAAAAGGATTTGTTTTCTATTTAATTAATTATTAGAATGATCTTTATTACATTAAAATTAATTCTAGTGCTCTGAAAAATCCGATAAAATTTTAGAGAGTTTATTACGCTATGGGGAATTTAGTAGAGGCAAAAATCACCATGAAACAAGAGTGAATTTATTGTTACAAATGATTAAAATATTCTGACAACCCCCGGGAATATAAAAGCATCCAAGCACTAATTAAAATTTCAATTTGGGATTTTTAATATTGGCAGTTTTAAAATTTTATTCAAACACTTTCACAAACAACTTTTCTAGTGTATTCTTGTATTTCTATTTACCCAAAATAATTTTTAATTAGGCTGATTTTCAGGGTTTGACAAATCCACCCCCCCTTACAGAAATCTCGTCCCGAGATTTGGGGCGGCTAGAAAGAAAGAGGGTTTGGTTGATCTCCAACTCTTTCTTCCAAGGCATCTTTCTTCTGGTGACCACTCCCCGAAGTCTATCTCGTTGTCTGTCCTGGCGGTAGTCTGTATCTTGATCCATTTACCATCAACCGATGTCTCAAAACTTAACTGGCCTCTCATGCCGAAATCTAACTTCTTGACTCATGGGACCAAGTGTCCATTGTATCCAACAGCTCCTTCGGAATAGCAGATTATTCTCTTTAACAATTTTGTATTTGATTGTTCTGTCGACTCCCAATTATGCCTGATCTTTTTAGTGATAGATCCGATTCAGTTTAACTGTCCTTTTTGTCTCTGATGTTGGTTTGGTGGCCTACTAGCTTGTCGGCTGAGCAACATCTTACGAATGGTGCCGAGGTATTCTTGACTGCTGGTCCTCCTTGGTGGGGCACTTTCCTTTCGCTACTGAATTTTCTTTATCTAGTTTCATTATCAATCACCTTTCTGCCTACCTTCCTACTAACCGTTTCTTGGGATCCTCATAGCAAGATTCTTATAATAGTGTTGGAAATATTCATCTATGGTTTCCAAAGTCATCGTAACTATCTTGTCCGATAAATGCACCAACTGCTTTGGTGGCTGCTCATCCGTAGATCTGTCCTTGATTCCATTATCTACGGCTTTTCAAGCTTCTCTCTAGCTGTTCCGATAACATCAGCACAGATGGTTCTGAAGTTTCGATCTAACTCAACTGCTGATGTCTGTCCCTCCCGATTTGACTGGCTTGCATTGATAACTAGGTCAAACGCATTACTGTTCTGTCCATTCGATCACTTCTCAACTGATTGATCCATAGTCAAAATTCTTAAATCCTTATGGCGGTACCTAGGTTTTCTTGAGTAGTTGCTTCAACTTTTTGATTCAGGATGGTCCATCTGTCTTACCAAAGTTTGTAGTTAGACTCAAGGTCCATGGTGGTGAGTTCTCCATGTTTCTGCTGATCTTTAACTTGACTATCTTCCCATCTTGCGCTTAGGTTGCATAAGGTTATCTCTTGTTCCCAGGTGATCACCTTTTCAAGCTACTGGTTATTACTCACATGATCCGAGTCCTTTGTTGGGATACGAGAAAAAGACTGTTCATTTTTCTAATGTCTTTGCTTGACATTTGATTCCTTCCGTCTTTGATTTCTGTCCTTGATGCTTCTGTCTTAGATACCATCTGTCAGTGTAGATAGGCTTATTACTGTGGTGTCAACTGATGCTATCCCTGAAGATAATAACTTGGTCAGGCTTACTTTCTCCAACATAAACTGGCTTTCACTAACTCCATTGACATAACTGGCTTTCACTAACTCCATCGAGATAAACTAGCTTTCACTAACCCCATAGAGAGTTAGGCATGTCTTTCCTTCTTCCAACTTCTGGTGCTAAGATTCAATTTGTCCTTCCTTTACCGTATTGTCCTCTATGTCGACGGTGTTGTTGAGGCATTTCCCCAATGACTGGCGTTTATGCTTCGGATGTAGTCTTGAGAAATTCTCCATATCCAAACATTATCTTTGTCGTCTTGATTGCGACCAGCAAGGTTGTTCTCCTGAGAAAGTTGGAACAATGAGGGTGATCCATGAATCCTGACTTGACTTGAGAAAGTTGGAACAATGAGGGTGATCCATGAATCTTGACTTGACTTGTCTCTTACCGTTCTTCATCTTGTTCTAGTTTGTTTTCCTTATTTTCCTGACGAATTGCTTTGGTCTCCGAAATTTTGTTGCAACCTCTAGGGATGAACTAAACTGAACAGACCGCTCATTACTTGTACCTTCGCAGATCTTCTTAGGCTTAGCTCCTTCTTGCAGGCATATAACCAACCACTAGCTTCTGTAGAGGTAAAAATAACTCTTGTAATCTTTGGGTAGATACCATTTTCAGTTTCACTTCCAAACTGTGACTTGTTTCCGACAAAGAGTCAACTATCTCTTAGTGAACTGGGATTTTAGACACCTTTGAGTTTGCATGGCTTAAGGTGGAGCAGAGTTGTGATTGCGGTCAGCACAATCCAAGGACTGAATCAACCATAATATCTTCCTCCAAAACATCATGTATAAAGCTGACCATCCTAGTGAAGGAATTAAGGGGGAAAAAAGAGGGGATAGAGCAAAAGAGAGAGAAAAAGGAGCAACTTCTTTACTAAATATTTAAATTATTACTGAACTATAATGAATATAGAGTATTGATTATTACACTGCCAAACTAGTATGGTCATATCACCACCTGACATACACCATACGCTACCCAAGCACACAAGCACAAAAGGAGCAAGCACCAGCACACTAACAAGCAAGCTAACACACGCCGCTAAACTAACGAGAGGAACTAGTCTTGAGGGTGCAACTTAGGCTTTGAGAAGATAATCGGAGAGTCTCTTCGACTTCTTGGGCTGACTTGACATTCCTTCCCTAGGTGTAGCATTCGTAGCTCCAAGGCGACGACGCTTGGATTCCACTGGTGGGTGGTCTCCTTCTGGCTAAGGGGCATCTGCTTCTCCTTTTAGTTCCTTGAGCTCCTTTTCCAATTCTCGGATCCTCTTATTATGCAATTCCTGGTTCTGTTGTGTTAGTTGGTCCACCTATCTCTGCAACTTGTCGATCTTCATCTGCTGTGCATGCAGCTGGATCCTGGTTCTTCCTTTGTAATTGGCATGGAGATCATCCAGGTAATGTAGCATAGTCCTTATGTGCACTATCACCATGTTGTCTTCAAACCAGGTATTCTCGCAACCATTCTGTAGACCTGACCAACTGTGAGAGGGATGATAGTGGTACACTGTACTTGCCAGAGCAATGTTGAAGCGATGACGTAGCTGTACAAGGCTTCATAAGAGACTTCTTCTCAAGCGCATAGGAAATGATCGGCTTCGGCAGCAAAGGTGAGTCGAGGAAGATCTTCTCGGTTGGAGTCGAGAGTCACCATGATCTTGCAACAGAAGTTTGTTCCGTTGTTGGCAATTGTGTGGTGGTACACTGGCAAAGACTCATATCAGATTTCAGCAGCCATGTGGCGAAGCTCTGCCAGGAATCCACTATCTCCAAGGTACACACTTTCTCTGTTGGCCATCTAAAACAATGTTGAAAATTTTAAATTAGTAATCCTTCTTCTGTTGCCTCTGAGTAGGGGTAAGGAGAGGAAAAAGCAAACATCAGAGAAAAGGGGACAGCAACGAAGATTTTCACAAATACAGTTTCCTTTCGCAAACATGTCCTTATGGGCTTAACCGTTTGGCTTATCCTACAGTCAACCTGGCTCTGATACCAACTTGTCACACCCGAAAATTCAACAAAATTTCCAAAGCTAATTTGTGCAATAAATCCTCATCTAGGAATCAACCGAGATATACAAATCGATAATTTGATAAATATAACAAAAACTTAATAATGATAAATACCTACAGAAGAGGCACTTAGTTCTCACACAGAAGAAATAGCAGCGGAACGACAACTTGCGTAGCTTCAGCACCAAGCCACAGACAGCTCAATTGGTGATGGAGACTGAGGTGCCCGATCTTTCGATGAGATTGATAGCTATCGATTTGTGGGTAGTAACAAAAAATTCTCTCCTTCTTGGAATTGAACCTGTTTCTTTAAAACAAAACTAGAGAAACTTGACATTATAGGATTAGCGTTAATGCAGTTCTCTACTTGATCATATTGTTTCACAACCAATGGAGATTTCAGTTTTGAACAAATATAAATTCGGTGTACCATATATTCTCCTTTACAATTATACTTGCCAATGAAGTGATATGTATGATTAGACAAGCATGTCAATTCAGAATATGCAAAAAGTCTCTCCTCCAAACAATTTAGATTACAGAGAATATCAAATTCAATATAACCTAAAGTATTTAACGAAGACAACAATTTCAGTTCATCTTGTGCACAAGCAATTGGAACAAAAAGCATATCTTTAGCATATTTATATGGTTCACAAGAAAAAGTATCACACTTGTTCACTATTTGTGGCATAGGATTAAAAGAAGCATCATCACACAAGTTGTCTTTATAACAAGGAACAGCAAGTAATTCATCTTGTGACAAAGGTAAATCAGCAACAGATTCCACTATTGGTTGCTCTTGACTAGCATGTAGAGTGGACAAATTTTGTACATTATGGGTCACATCATTCTTGCAAGTATTCACATATACTAGAATCTCCTTTTCAGCAATGAGAGCAAGACAAAATAAGTGGGAGATATGTCTATATGTTTCGTTAACAAGCAAGGTTTGAATTTCAGAATTGAGCCCTCTCATGAACCTACTCATAACATCTTCCATGCATTCATTTAACCCACCAAACATGATACAAATCTTAAAATCATGGTAGTATTGTTTCACAGTCCTACTACCCTGTTTTAGTTTCTCAAGTTTGTTAAGCAAATGATTTACATAATATGCAGGAATATATGCATCTCGAAAAAACATTTTGAAATCATTCCAAGTTTGTGGAACTTTGTTGTGCCTATAAATATGTTTCCATTCGTACCAAGCACCTTTTGTTAAAGCATTAGAGGCAGCAAAAACCAATTGATCTTCAGACATGTCATACTTATCAAATTCTGCATCTACCTTAAGCTCCCAATCAATGTATGCATGAGGGTCAAAATTTCCCTCAAAAGATGGTAGAGCACCACTGATCTCAGTTAGAATGTCATCATGTACCTCTAGTGGATGTGCTCCCATATGATGTCGAGGTCGTGAACATCCATGATGCAAGCTACCAGCTCCCATGTGTCTCTCCAAACCTGTATGGTTAGTGGACAGCAGCACAAGAATATGTCCCTAACGAGTACTAGGGTATGGGGTTCAAAAGTCGCTCACACTCAAACCTTTGTCGAATTCTTACCAATTCTTACCAAGCACACAGTGGTGACTGGCAACCAGCAACGACAATGTATCTGTGAAGATTGGATGGAGCGATTGCCAGGTGCAGCCTAGTCTGTACGGTGTAGAAAGGTGTAGCTGGGAAGGCTCAAGTATGGTAGCAAGGAGTAGCAATAATCAAATCAGCAAATGCAAGCTGAAAAATCGTTCAACGCCGGTTAATGCTGGTCCTAGGCTAGACCGTACTAGAGACGCGAGCCTAGAACACAAACGGGTACACCGCGCAGGAGTAAACTAGATGACGTTGTACACTGAGTTTAGGGGCTCGAAAAAAAGATGTCGTCTGCACGGGGAGCCTTAGAAACACCTGTAGAAGGTTCCTGTTAATTTTGAGCAGATTCTGAGAAACTTGATTTTTCCTCGGTTTGCGGGCCTGTTTTGAGGGCCTAAACGACGTTTTTTGGGGTCGAAGCTGCCGCGCGTGTGCCTGGAGGTACACGCGGATCTGAAAACCCCTGATTTTCCGCTCTAACTTCCCGTTCTCTTTCCAACGGATCAAGAAACGCTTCAATCGGAGGTCGTATGCAAAAGTTACACTTTTTTTTCCTTTTTTTTTCTTTTTTTTTCCTTACACACACCTCGCTGAAGTCCTAGATGTAGACGAAACCAAGTAACTCTACGGTGAGACCAAAAACGTGACCAGAACTCGAAACTCTACAGGACTAAACGCTAAGACCAGCACAGGACACGACGATGCAACCGAAGGTTCAACAATGCAAAGTACTAAAAAGACAAAATGCGAGGCTCAAACTGGTTCGGATAGATTGATCTACTGCTATATTTTTTTTTGTGTACTCTAGGGAAGGAAAAACAATCTAATCTATGAAAAACTGAAAATCTCACCGAGCAACCTTGAGCTCTGATACCACTTGATGGAGACTGAGGTGCCCGATCTTTCGATGAGATTGATAGCTATCGATTTGTGGGTGGAGATGACCCTGGCAATCCGACTACAAACGCACGACGTCGCTTGCGCCTTAGCAATCGTTAAACCAACTCCGAGATGTTATTGACCCCGCTGGCGGCGAGATCAACCTGAACACGAAGTTCAATTCCTGCAGGCAATCGAAGAACTAGCAAGAATAGGACGTAGGCAATCTGATATTGCGAATAGGAATGAAGCATAAATTGTATGGCGAATCAATAAATTGGGATCACGAAGCTGTCTTGACAGGTGGTCGTCCGACACAACTGAAGAACAGAAGTTTGCACAGGGGCTAAACCTAAACTCAACGAAATCCAAGTCGTAACAAGGGAGGCGGCAGCTCTTAAATAGGGATACGACCAGGGAGGGACGTCCGCCTAGGGTTACAAGGCCCATGGGCCCAAGTGGGGATGGCGCAGCACCCGTTTGACTCGGACTTAGGAACCAATGTGGATTGTTTTGATGATTGCGGCCAGCTCGGATGGAATTTGAAGATGAGGTTGGATCCGTTGGAAAGTAGACTTCATAAGCTTTCCATGAAGTACAAGAACACCCCAAACGGAGTCCATATGAAGTCGTGACAGTCGTGGCAAGTTGGTACTGTCCTGCAGTCCGAATCCAACTTCCAAAACGTGTTGAACTTGGACTCCTTCTTTCCTTGGGCCAAAAGTGACGTGGTGGCCTGGTGGAGGACTTTAGGAATACTTAGATTTGGTCCCCAATCAACTTCATTAACCTTCCATGCTTTCCATATGCAATCAAACCTTCCCTTGATCCATGTAAGTAATTCTGAAAATAAAAATAAACACACTTTATGGTGCAGCACCAATTCATCAAATGCATCAATGATAAGCCCCATATAGAGTGGTTGCACCTTTGGTTTAGAAGTGGTTAACATGGTCATATCTATGCCGGTGATGTCCTCATCAATTGGGGTATAAGCCAAACACCAAACTTCTTCTCCTCGCAAATCTCCACTCTGATGATTGCAATATAGCAAGATTGAGTACCACCCACCGTACTCAACAAGCCATACAAGGAATGCAAAATAATGCAACAAGGATCCAAAGGAAAGGCATAGTATGGCTTATTTGCATAAATCAGCATTTAAAAACATTTGCATTTAAAAGCATTGCAAAACGGTGTAGTTTAATTAATATTAACATTATCTCATCACTGAACAACACTCCAATGCAGTTCAGGCCCAAAACCATAACCCTCCAAACTAGAACTATCAAGTTTTCATCAATTGTCATCATTAATATGTAGTGTGGGACTAATCACGAAAAACATTGCTAGGCCCGCCCATAACCGCCGGCACGGCTATTCGAATAGTTTAACTCTGGCCAGAGGTATACCAATTTGCCCACAAGACACGGTTTCACACATGTCACCATGCCCTAAAATACAACCATGGTACTGCAAAGGGGGAAACCGTGACAAGACCTTTCATGCAACTCGCCGAACAGAAAAGCCACCCGCTAAACCACCAGTCGCCGGCAGGAACTGATCAGGTTCCAACAGGGAGACGGTTCAACGCCCGAAACATGGGCTTATTGGCACATCCATGGTGGTTTTATTGATACAGCCACAACACACCGTGGTGCCTCTTATTGAATTCGCTACACTACGAGTTTAGCCGTTGCTCATTCTGGCTTATGGTTAGTACGGTATTGCTTCGCAACAAGTAGTTCACGAACCGGTCCTTAATTGTCATGAGCACCACTAGCAACATTACCATTTCATGTGTTACAGCCCACTATCTAGTCAAGTTTTAGTTGCCATGCTTAATTAACCAACCACGACTAACTATTGTGAAAATATAGCCATTATTCATTAATTAATAATAAATGAGTCATTAGTTTTCCATATAAAATAACGCTAATATTTCTAGGCAATGGCTAAGCAAAATCTAAATAATCTAGCTAGACCATTAAATAGCCATCTAGCTAGTCGGTATTATTTACTAAGGGTATCAAGATATAGGTATCAATAGGAAAATATTGGCCATAAACAAGGAATATCGCGATAATTTTAATAACCAGTAATAATGACATTTAAAAACCATGCATGCAATAAACAATACATAAAAAGTACATAAATATATAGATCATGATTTTAGATGAATTTAGGAAGACGAACGGGTCGAATCGCAGTTCGGACGGAAAAAGTTACGACTTCCGAAAGATTGAATTTAGGAAAAATTGAAAAAGAATAGGAAAAGAATATTCTATGAAATATTTCCTAGATTTTTGAATTAAAGTAATATTTTTAGGTGAGCTGACAGGTGAAGTCCAACTTGGCACACATGGACTAGGTCCATGCACTAGAGGGAGGGATGGCTGTGATTCGCTTTGGGATTTTGGAAATTTGGATGGCCCAGATTAGATCACAGGAAGTCAACGAGAGAGATTTGATCCAATTTGAATGGCCGAGATTCACTTCGGGTTTATAGGGTTTGGATGGCCTAGATTAGATCTTGGAGCTCCAACGATTGGGATTGATCTGGAGGTTTCACCCCAGGCCCACACGTCATACACTAGGGATGGTCTACCGGCGGGGTCCACACATCAGCTTTAGGAAGGGAACGAACTGCTGAGCTCACCTGCCATGGCGTGGCTAGCACGACCAAGAGGATGTTCGATGGCGACGGTGGCCGGCAGGGATGGCGGATGGCGGCGACACCGGGGCAGCACGGCTATCGACGGTGGCGCCAGGGCCACGGTGCATCGGCACTTCCCGACGGTGGCTTGCCGACAAGGGGGAGGGAAACGAAGCGGGTGGCAGCTCTGAACTGAGAGGATGAGGCGCCGGAGGGGAGAGGAAGAGGACGGCGGGCATAGGGGCTCACTGGTTGGGCGAATGTGACGATGGTGACGGCTCTGCTTGCGGCAGTGAGAGGCTGCGGTGGCTGAAGGAAGAATTGGCGGCACTTGGCTTCGGAGCGGCGGTAGAGGGAGGAGCAGAGCGGCGGCTTGGATCAGCTTATAGGGGCGGCTCAAGGCTTGGAGCAGCAGGCGGCGGGCTAGGGCGCAGGGGCGGCGATGGCTTGATATATAGGGTGTAGGCCCTAGGGCATAGGCAGCGCCGCTGTGTGGATTTTGCGGTGGCCGCTACGGTGTCTGGAGTCCAAGGGCGGCACGGAGAGCAGCGCGGCTCGGGATGGGCCAGGTGAGGTGGCAGCAGACCGGGCTGGAGCTAGAGCGGGGCCGAGGGACGGTGGCGTGGCGTGGGCCGAGGGGCTCGGGTCCAAGCGGCTTTGCCAAAGGGAGTTTGGCCTCCACCTGCGAGGGGAGAAGAAGGACGGAGGAGGAAGAAGAACAGGAAGGGAAAAAAAAAAGGAAAGAAGGGAAAAGAGAAAAGGGAAAAAGAATAAGGAAGAAATAGAGGGGGTTTCCTGGAAATATTTCAAATTTGGAATTTTAGGAGGGTTTAGAAAATCAAAGGATTATTTTAGATTATTGGAATTTGGGGAATATTCAGAATATAGGAATATTTCGAATATTTGGATATTGTTTTCAGAAATCGACAACTCGGAAATATTTTGGAACCAGGTTATTTTTGGAAATCAAGGAAATGTAAATGGGGTTTTTCGGAAAATTCTAATTTGCAAAAATTGGAATTTGGGGATATTTACAGAATGTGAGGAATATTTTTTTGTAATTAGAAACTGTGGGAATAGTCGGGACTTTGGAATATTCTGAATATCAGGATATATATATATATATATTTATATTTATATTTATTTATTTATTTATTTGGGAATCAAGGAGATATAGGGGATTTTAGGGTTTCGAGACGGAATAAATCCGAAAGCTCCGGTTCCAGATTTCGGGGAGACTTTAAGATTTTGGGAGCGACACCAAATCCCTAAAGGAAAAGGGAACCAGAGTTCGAGGTGAACAGAGAGACATCAAGGGACTGAAGCAGGAACAACCCATCGAGGGAAAAGAAAAGGATTTTTTTTATTTAATTAATTATTGGAATGATCTTTATTACATTTAAATTAATTCTAGAGCTGCGAAAAATCCGAGAAAATTTCAGAGAGTTTATTACGCCATGGGGAATTTAGCAGAGGCAAAAACCACCACGAAACAGGAGTGAATTTATTATTATAAATGCTTAAAATATTCCGGTAACCCTCGGGAATATAAAAGCATCCAAACACTAATTAAAATTTCAACTTAGGATTTTTAATATTAGAATTTTCAAAATTTTATTCAAACACTTTCACAAACAACTTTTCTTGTGTATTCTTGTATTTCCATTTACCCAAAATATTTTTTAATTAGGCTGATTTTCAGGGTGTGACAACTTGCGTGTGGGAATTCCGTCCCAAAATTTCTCCCCCTCTTCTTTAGGTCTGTAGGAAATTGGTCTGCTTGCAATGAACTTCCGATCATAAGGATTTGGCAATAATTGACTATCCTGAAGCCATGTATTTTTAACACTTTCTAAGTATAATTGGACTGATATACTACTAACGTGCTCTAGTTGCCAACTTAAGTATATTTTTTTACCAAATATTTCATTCCTAGTTCAAACTCAAATTCAAAGAATGAGTTGCTTTCTCAATTTGATGATATCCGAACCATCTTCTTAATCCATTCTAGGATTTTCTATAATAAATTCCATTCAATAATTATAATATGTTCTACCAGACTATGTATCTTGCTACTGGACTTAGTACTTTGTGTACTTTCATATATCCGATCCAAGCTCCCCAAAACATCCATTAATTCATATTCAATACTTTCAACTTCGAGTTGAGTAATTTTTTTTCAATTATTGGTTGACTGCCATGAGATTGAATTTCTAAAGGTAATTCTGCCCATGTTCGAGGAACAAGTTTCACAATCAACTCGTGCTTGTCAAGTAAAACTTTATGCAACCATTCATTTTAGCTATGTCATTTCACTTCCAAACAAATACACATTAAGTCTTGCATAATAGATATAGGGAGCTATGCAAAACATCTCTATTTTGTTTAGAGACAATGATTAAGCTATATTACTCTATTCTATGATTCACCCAAAAAAAACATAGCTTCTAGCTTTTTTCATGGGGTGCACATCCGAGTGCTTCTTTATCTTGCTCTATCATTATTTTTTGATGCTGGAGCAAATATCCTTTAGTGTACCAGCGGCTATTATTTGTGCGCACCTTACTGCTAGTTTTCTTTCTTCATGGGAAGATATAGTATGCCTGTTATGAGATCCCATACCATTGCCAGGTCTTAACTGGCTCCCCTTCTTATTCAATAGGGTACTTTTAATGACTTTGAGTATGATAGTCCCTCTTGCCCTATTTTCACCAATATCTTTGGTTACTTAGGGGCTTGAGGAGCCAAAGTTCTTATTCTATTATTTTAGTTTGAGGCCTCTGGACAAGATGAAGGATACCTTTACTTTCTTTGGTATTTCACCCTAAATCGGTGTATTATTTCAAGTGCATGCAACTTAGTCATGCTCTCTGAAATCATAAAAGTAATCACGAAAGAGATTTGGTGGTTTCAATTTCTCTGTATGTTTTTCTAGTACTTAGTTTGAATTCACTAGTGCGGAGTTACATACATTAATCCCTTTCTCCTATCATATTTCTTGACATTTATCATCTTAGGGTTCATTCTCTTCCCCTAAATGATTGGAAATAATTTTCATTTAATCAAGGAAATAAGTTACATACACATATCCATTCAATACACTATGATAGTGGAATATGCATATAAACTAAGAAATTGCTATAGCACTAGTTCCATTATAGAGTGGATGTTTATGCCAATGGTCTGAATTTTCTTTGAGAATCCACTGCTTTTAGAACTGCATGTCTATTCCTATGGTGGGTATTACAACGATGGTCTAGCAAATCTTCTAATTCATTGCTTCTACTTAGTCCATCATGTGAATATTTGGTACTTGATGCTATTCTTAAAATTCTATGCCAGTGCACCAATCATTAAGTGCTATTCTAGCATTGTCCTTCCTTATGAACTTCTTAAGATGATTAGTGAAATTCTTTTGAATTCACATGATCTTGCTGGATCAAATTTAGCAAAAACATGGTGTCGAGTAGATACTAGACGTACGTTATTTCAGAAACGAGTTTGTGAGCTTCTTGTAGTACCAAAATAACCCTTTCATATTATGCTATGACCATATGAGTTGCAATTTTTTCTCATAATTCTAAGACCAAAGTGGCAAAGTTTGTATTGCTAAAAGGGAGAATATAGTCTAGTTTGCATTTCTAAAGTACTATGGCACAAATAATAAAGAAAGTATACTTCTAGTATTTTCTCTTGGCCAACAATAAAGCTTCTATAATGTGAAAAATTGTTCCATAGGAAATGTGACTATGACTCTCTTGGCCAACAAGTTCAGTTGTTGCAGTAGTCATAATATTTTCAATTCTATTCATCTGGAAATACCTCTTTTTCTTAAGGTTGGATTTGTAGTTCTGCAATCCACAATTCTTTATTTTATTTGGGCGCTACACAATTCTAATACTTAAAGCATTATAATCATGTGTGAGGAAGTAGCAACAAAATAATAATGCCTTAAAAATGCTATTATATATTGGAAATAATTCGTTATTGCAAGGAAAATGTGTCTGCCCTACATGAGCAAGGACCATTTATTCAATTCAGATTTCATCCATAATTGCAATAAATAGAATGATGGCAAGGCTAGATTGATTCAACGAAGTTTTCCACAACCTCGATTTCAATCAATTCTATGGTGAGCTTCTCACTCAGCAATAATGGTGATGCTTTCTTTTATTCTGACATGAATCCGTTCTAGCATGGGAGATTCTATATCCATGGAAATTCGGAAATGCTAGCTCTCCCCCCTCATCTTACAATGGGTGTGTTATTAGGATTGCCCTTTGCTCTTGTACAATGAATACTAGGCTTCAATTCGTTCACCATGACCGTGTTCCACCTCCCTAGTTCCTCTCTTCATTCACCATCTAGCTTCTCGTGTTGATTTTTACCAACAATTTGCTAGATGGATGGGGAGATGATGTTCTTCTAATGAACACCATTCTTTATGCAATTTCTGCTATCAATCAGTTTGGCATACCTCTTGTATGCTCACTAATGATAATAGCATGAGACCTTTATCGCGTTCAGGTGAAACATCGAGAGTTTCCACATTATTTGGTGCAATTTCGGTGCACTGCATAATTGTAATCTCAGATGGTCTTCTAGTCAGTGAACTATAGTAAAAAACTATTCATTCTTATTTTGCAAGAGTTGGGTGTTTACCATAACTTTCTAACCGCTTCCTTCGCGCAATCAGAAAGGATGTCAATGTGCTCATCCAACCGACATACTCATTCATAAGAGTAACGTATGGACATTAACAAGAGGTTGAATTACTCGATCAATCTCATCAAGTCAATGAATAGAGCATACTTGATTTAATGGTACCTTAGAGCTTCCTGCTCTAGTATAATTTTGACATTTTAATTTCTATGCCAGAAAAATTCTAGATCCATCGAACTTCTAGTTCGCGATGCCAGACATTTTCAATTATTCAAAATATGCATAAATTACATTCATGTAAAATGCACTAATGTTGCAATATAATGGTACACAAAATTTCCTTAAATTTCCAATATTTTCTATGCCATTCCATAATTTACTGCTGAAGTATGGAAAATTAAATACATACGGGCAATTAGAATAATAAAACAGTAGATGTGGCAAATTAAGTTCAAAATTATAAATAACAGCAATAAAAGTGCCTCAAATGCAAAAATGGGACCAAAACTCGAAATCCGAGGCTCTTTTGTGCAGGGATATGATTTTTCGGTGATATTTGCAAATCCAAGGCCATTCAGCACATATCCCTATTCTGAGGGGTTGGTATGATTTTTCCAAAAAATTCGGGGTTTTACATGAACAATTTCCATAACAGGAAAAATGCGCGTAACTTTTGAATAACACGAGGCCCGAGAATGGCATGGGCGTGGTGGCCTCGACGCAGGCGTGCGTCGGCATGGCCCCGCGCAACAGCATGGGTGCGTGTGGGCACGGGCGCATGGTAGGCTCGGCGGCGTGGCAAGGGGCGGCTGTTAGGAGCGGCACGGCCCAGAGGTCGCAGCAGCCAGGCGCGGGCGCGGGTGCGGGCGAAGGTGCCGGCTCTGACGCCGCCACTGCTGGCTACTTCCTCCTTGCCCCTTTTTTCTTTCCTTTTCTTTCTCTTTCATTTCCTTTTCTTTTCTTTTTTCCTTTCTTCCTCTTCTTTCTTTCCTTTTTCTTGGCCGGCAGTGAGGCGCGTGTCCATGGCGAAGCTTATTGTGGCCCGGCACATAGCCATGTTGCGGCACGGGCATGGCCTCGACAGGGCGTGGCAGCCGACGGTGAGGGCACGAAGATTGGCGTGGATGCGGCCATGGCATAGGCGTGAGCTTGACGCGCGTGGCACGCGCCATGACGGGTGCAGCGACGGTGCTGACACGGTCTCAGCGTGCAATGCGGAGATACCGTGGTGTGGTTGGAGGTCGCAGCCAATGGAGCAGGGACCACAGCCTCGGTGTGCGGCCAGTGCGGTGCCTTCGGCTGGAGTAGCGCTCGCGGCGTTCGTGGCAAGCGTGGCACGGCATGGCACTCATGGCCGGCGCAGCGCTCGGGGCTGGTGAAACTGATGGGGCACCTGATTGGTGACCCAAAACACCCCAATCGACTTTCGCCGGTGACTTCGAATCGGCGTTGTGGTGTTCATCCGGAGCAAACAAAACGGAATGAGAATGCAGAGACGAATTCATTTTTGCAATTCATCCAATGAGATACAGAGCGGATTCATGGATTCTTTACCTCCTTCATTGGTCTCCTGGTAGAACGTCTTCCTAATAACTTACTGGAAAACCTCTTGCTGGTGTAGTCCTAGGTGTACCTCAATGGAGAACAAAAGAAAGACACAAAGATATGAGGGTGAGAGACAATCATTAATTCCTTTGCCTAGCCAGTGTACAATAGTGAGCATCCTCCCCTCTAGATATACATGCATAGAGCCTTGCTTCTTTTCAAATTAAGTGATGGCCCATTAGTGGTAACCTGGTGTTAAAACCAAATTTGGCATCAAAATCAAAGTATAGCAAGGTTTCGCCAAATTTGGAAAAGGGACCTGAACTTTCTGTACAAGGCCGGTCCAATCGGTGGCATAATGGTGGTCCGACCTTCAGCCCCGAGTCCAAATCCAGTTTTGGTGTTTCTCATGTTTTCTTGCTTGATGCCGGAGTCCTAGTTGATCTCTAAGCCTAATAGGATGTAGAGAGAAGGCCCTGTAGATGTAACACCACCCCTCCTATAAATATGAGGGGTCAAGGCTGATTGAACAACAACCAATCAATCGTTAAAATCAATCTATTACCCCTGTACTCTATATTCTACATCTTCCTCTTTCTTTGTTCCTATATCTCAAGTCTATTCACCTCCAATCCCCCAATTGCTCATCATCACTTGTCTCTAAAGTGTTTGAGCATGTCCTAACTGGCCTACCGAGAACAAACCGATGTGCGTTCACCCTGACAAGGTCCCTCCTGTGTGATCGTTCAGCAGCATCTACCCCTTATGGCGGTGTGTCTCCAAGTGCCACTGTGGGTTGCACACAAGGTGCTCACGTGTGTGGTGTGGCATGTTTTTGCGCCAACACACTTTTTGGCGACTCTGTCGGGGAACGATTTCAGGTGCTATAACCAAAATTCTTCTTCTCCATCATGGGCTCTTGCACTGAGCTTGATCAAGACAACATCGTGGTGGCAAAATATGAAGAATTGCCGGAAGCTGAGCACTAGGCATTCGAGGCTCAAATTGAATATCTACGGTGAAAGATGGCTTCATGCTACTAGAAGACAAGGCAAGGCATCATCAAGCAAGAGGAATTTACATTGCCCGTCGACAACAAATCTAAGGTAACAACCAATATTCTAGCAATAACCCGTTCTTGCATCTGAAGTTGTTCAAATAGTAGATGGTGCTATTATTACTAGTTTAAATAATCAGTTTATGTATTTTAGTACTATCTTTAAAAAACCTTAGATGCTCGCATGAATGAGCTAGAGAATCGGCTTAATAGCCGGTTCTTAGGTGGTGCATCTACTTCATATAATAGTGATCCCATGTATGGTATTCCATCAGATTTTAATACACTAAAAATATCTATACAACAAGATTGGCCGATGAAAAGTAACTATAGTCCACTCAATACAGTATATCCTAGATTCATACCTATGGCCCTACACACCGGTCAGACCGGTGCAACACCACTAGTTAGACCAGAGTTAGTGGCCGGTCTGACCGGGGGTACTATCGATGTCTTATATCGGCAATAATAATATGGGGCTACTCGTGAGATCTAAACTTGACGGACTACAAAGGAACACGAATAATTTACACTAGTTCAGGCCCTCAAGATAAGGTAATACCCTACGTCTAGTTGTGGTGTATTGCCTTTGAGGTTTCTCTGGTGAGATTTCGATATCTAGTGATTCTCTGCCCTCAGGGGGCACCCTGCCTCCCCTTATATACCAGGGGACAGGGTTACAGAGTAGGAATCCCAGTTGGACTCCGACCAAGGGATTTTCCTCTAGGAATACAACGTGCCCAACTAGGACTATATCCTTTCCTTGTCGTACAGGGTTATGTATGCCGAGTCCTATTGTATCCCCAATTACAAGGTTAGGCCTATCCTCTGTCCGAGTGGCCCAATAGCTTCTTATGAGGTACTCAGGGGCCATGGCCTCCACAGCAGCCCTTAAGACCTTTATAGTTGAGTCACAGCTGATGCCGAGTGCTCATTCTCCACGGTGAAGAATTCCTGACAGCAGGACCACTAGCACTGACCGACCAAGGGGCGAGTGCTGAAGACGTTGCTCCAGCCCCCGAGCAAGCCACCGAAGCCCCTACAGCTGCTGAGTTTGGAGTCGGGACCTCATCTCCAACAATTTTTTTGTCATCTTCTAATGAAGTGGACCTCCCCAAGCTTGAAGCCCCTCCACACAACTTCCTGAGAACATTTCACTGGGTCACCCCCGAGGGAGTCACGGAGAGCTATGAGCATGACGAACAAGCAGCATCGAGGGAGCACAAAGTCCTTCTACGTGCTGCAATTGCCGCGTCCAGGGGAGTCTAGGTATGTAGCAAGTCTTGCCGCGTTGAGTTCTAGATAGTTCCCATTTGACCTGGTACTATGTCTTTTGACTCTGTTTTGCTTTGTTTTGCTCTGAGCAGAAGATTGTCGATCCTTCAGAGAAAATAAACAAGGTCTTGACCCAGCTTGCCCCCCATCTCTAACGACTGAGCCAGCTCCAAGTTGCCAAGGATGACTGTCGATGCTTTGCACCGGCAATGAAACTATAGGGCTACTCGGCGAGGGTGAATTCGGTGGATTGCAGAGGAACACAGAAAGTTTATACTGGTTCAGGCCCTCGATGTGAGGTAATACCCTACGTCCAGTTGAGGTGTTATTCCTCTGAGGTGTTTGATGATCGGTGATCTTGTTGTCCTTGCCCTGAGGGGCGCCTTGCCTCCCTTTATATACTAGGGGACAGGGGTACATGATAAGGATCCCAGCCGGATACGGCCAAGGGATTTTCTTCTTAGAGATAGAGTTCTATCCGACTAAGACTATGCTTTCTTATTATACAAGGCACAGCCTGCCGGGTGCTATCTTATCTCTAATTATATGGTTCAGCCCATCCTCTATCCGAGTGGCCCATGTGCTAGTAATGAGGTACCCGGGGCCTATGGCCTCCACAATGACCTGGAGCGGACTAGCCAGGAGAAGGAAACATGGCTGAGGGGAGCAGTTGACAAGCTCAGGGATGAAAAGTGGGCTCTAGCCGAAAAGATCGGAAGTAAGTCTTCTGTGTTATCTTCCCGAGTAAATCCCGAGTATATCTCTCTAGCTTTGTTGATTTCCGACTGCCTTGTTGAGTTCTGACTGCAATCTCGAGTTCTTCACTGTTCTGATTTGCAGCCCTTGAAGCTGAGTTAAAGGCCTAGGTAGAGGAGAAAAACAACAAGAGAACAAGCTGAAGGAGATGGAGAAGGCCAAAGCCGAATTGGAGAAAGCCAAAGCCAAGGTAGAGGCCGACTATGCTAGTAAGTCTCCTGCCTGACAATAACCTTAATCCATTTTCTTGTTGCTCCAACTGCATGTTTTGGCTAACAAGTGTACTTGTTCATGCATCTAAACAACTTCAAAAGTCAATGCCCAGATCTAGTTTAACGCCTTTGCAGAGGAGATCAAAGTTATTAAGGAGTCACAGGAAATCCTCATCGGATCCGTGAAAGGGCTCCTTGACATTATGGAGCCTCACCATGTTGGAACCAGCTCCAGTAATGTCTCCCAGGTGTAGGCACACCTAAGTGAAGCCCCGAGCATCTTGTAAAAGTACTCAGATGAGCGTGTCGCTGTTGGTGTTGCCCAAACCCTGGCCATGACCAAATCGATCTACCCTAGGGTAGATATCGAGGCCATCGGTGAAGGTTTTGCCGAAGAGACAACTCTCAAAGAAGCACTGGAGTTGATCAGCCAGGTGAGGCCGACTGCGGAGGCCATAGCAAAGGACCTGGGTATGTAAGAACAAATAATTATGCAGTCGTTGTATATAACTTTTGTAAGGACATTTGTAAATATCTGTACGATGCTGCCGAGTACTTACTTTTTCTCAGTCATCATTAGCTCTACCCGACTACATAGTCTGTGCTGAGTAGATTGATAGGAACTGGAAAAATCGTTCACTTCTAAAAGCTATACTTGGGCAAACGTAGCATAATCATTGTAAAACTTCATAACTTAGATAAAGCAAGCTAGTATTTTATTGACAAGGCACATAATACATGCAACCCCTGACTCACTACTTAGTTGAAACAAGCGATGTAGTGAGTCAGAGAAAAAATGTATATACATATGTATAGAGGAAATATAAGACTCATGTATAGAAAGGACGTAGCTGTTCTATATTCCATGAGTTGCTGACTAGGGCATCGTCTTCAGTCGGTAGGCATCCGGACGTGTCACCTCAGCGATAATGAATAGCCTTTCCCACAAAGGGGATAGTTTATGCCCGTCTTTGGTGGTTTGTATTTTTCTCAAGACGAAATCACCCACCAAAAAGGCACGACCACGAACATTTCGACTGTGATAATGACCCAGGCCTTGAAGGTACCTTGCCGACTGGATAGTTGTGATGTCCCTAGCTTCCTCCAACTGATCGAGTTCAACCAGTCGGTCTTCGTTGGATTTGTCTTCTGAGTGGGCCCTAACTTGTGGAGAGCCAAACTTCAACTCGGTTGGTAACACAACCTCAGCACCATAGACTAGGAAGAAAGGGTATTGCTCTATTGCCCGACTAACCGTGGTTCTTAAAGACCAGAGAATGGATAGGAGTTCTTGTACCCACTGTCCTGCATATGGTTGTCGGTCGAACACCCTAGCCTTGATACTTTGTAGGACCATGCCATTAGCACGCTCGACCTACCCATTACTTCGTGGGTGTGCCACAGAAGTATAACAGATTTTGATGCCAAAATCATCACAGAAATCTTGAAATACGCCGCCCGTGAACTGAGTACCATTGTCCGTTATGATGCGGTTAGGAACCCCAAATTGGTATAAAATACTCATGATGAAATCCTTTGCTCTTGCCACTGTTATGGTAGCAACGGGTTTTGCCTCAATCCACTTTGTGAATTTATCCACTACGACGAACAAGTGTGTGAACCATCCTGGCACTTTTTTGAACGGCCCGACCATGTCGAGCCCCCAAACTGCAAAGGGCCAAGAGATTGGAATTGTTTGAAATTCTTGAGCTAGAAGATGTGTTGGTCTTGCATAGAATTGGCATCCCTCGCATGTGTGAATTATATCTTTAGCATCTGTTACTGCAGTCGGCCAGAAAAAACCCTGCTTGTAAGCCTTTCCAACTAACGTCCTGGATGCGGCATGATTACCACAGATACCCAAGTGGATCGATTGCAGAATCTGCTTGCCCTCCTCGGGTGTGACGCAGTGCATGAGGACCCCAGATGCGCTTCTACGGTATAGATCTTCTCCGACTACAAGGAAATATTTGCTTCGACGCTTGATCCGTTCGGCTTCACTGCGTTTTTCTGGGAGTTCGTTGTCCAAGAGGAATTTAAGAACTGGAGTCCGCTAATCTTGAGAGATGATTAGTACTTTATTTGTTGTCGGGGTAGGTTCAGCCCCCGACTGTTCAAGCACTGGTTTCTTCTTAACTGATGGCTCTAGTAGTTATTCAACAAAAATCCCAGTCGGGACCACTTCTCGTTTGGATCCCATGTTGGCCAATTCGTCTGCAGCATCATTGTATTGTTGTAATACATGAGTTATCTTCAACTTGTCGAACTTGTTTTCCAGCTTTTTGACCTCCTGACAATACGCCGCCATAGTATCGTTGAGACATGTCTAGTCTTTCATGACTTGGCTGACCACGAATTGAGAATCCCCACACACAAACAGTCGACGGATGCCGAGTGATATGGCAATGCAGAGCCCGTGGATGAGTGTTTCGTACTCGGCGACATTGTGGGAAGCCAAAAAGTGAATCTGGAGGACATACTAAAGTTTTTCGCCAGTGGGTGATGTCAACATGACACCAGCCCCCGTGCCACTGATCCGTAGAGAACCGTCGAAGTACATCATCTAGTACTCTAGCTTGTCCGTGTTTGTAGTCGTCTGAACTTCTGTCCACTCAACCACAAAGTCGGCTAGAGCTTGAGATTTGATTGCTGTCCGTGGTTGAAAAATGATATCAAACGCCATCAACTTGAGCGCCCATTTAGCGATTCTGCCAGTGGCCCCGCGATTGTGTAGGATGTCCTTGAGTGGATACGATGCGACAACGGTGACTTGATGCGACTGAAAATAGTGCACCAACTTCCGGACAGTGATGAGTAGGGCATATAACAGCATCTGGACTTGAGGATATCTCATCTTGGAGTTGGCTAGGACCTCACTGATGAAGTAGACTGGCTGTTAAATTTTCTATATATGACCTAGCTCTGATCGCTCGACTACTAGCACTATGCTGACTACCTGAGTCATTGCCGCCAAGTATAACATTAGTGATTCCTGGGGCATAGGTGACACCAACACTGGTGGCGATGTGAGAAATTGTTTGAAATCTTCGAAGGCTTGCTGGGCTTCGGGTGTCCATTGAAAATTGTCCGCTTTCTTCAGTAGTTTGAAAAAGGACATGCCTCGTTCACCAAGTCAGGAGATGAATCGGCTGAGTGCCGCCATGTAGCTTGTCAGCTTCTGGACGTCCTTCTGGCTAGTTGGGGGGGGGGGCATGTTCATGATAGCGTTGATTTTCTCTGGATTGGCCTCGATGCCTCGATGCGATATGATGAAGCCGAGTAGCTTTCCGGACGGTACACCGAAAGCGCACTTTTCCGGATTCAACTTCATCTTGAATCTCCGAAGGCTTTGGAAAGTTTCTTCCAAGTCGATGATGAGGTCTTCTTTGGACTTTGTCTTGATCATCACGTCATCGACATATGCCTCCACACTGCGCCCGAGTTGAGTGTGTAAACACCGCTGAATTGCTCGTTAGTATGTTGCTCTAGCTTTTTTCAACCCAAACGGCATAGTAATATAGCAGTATGCTCCAAACGGCGTGATGAAAGAAATCTTCAGGCAGTCCTCCTCCTTCAAGCTGATTTGGTAATATCCCGAGTAACAGTTGAGAAAGCTAAGAAGTTCGCACCCCACAGTTGAATCCACCACCTGATCTATTCTGGGTAGACCAAATGGATCTTTGGGGCACACTTTATTCAAGTCGGTGTAGTCGATGCACATGCGCCATTTACCGTTCTTCTTCCGGACGAAGACTGGGTTTGCCCAATCTCGGCTGGCTCGAGGCCGAGTCTGAGTCAAACACTGAAAGAAAGAGTTGTCCTGAGACCCAGGCTTGTTGAAGATTGCCATAGCATGTCAACGAGGGTTGCTTCGGAGTTACGTGGGCTGACTGGCGCAGAGTCGGCTTGGTTCCTAGCCGATCGGGTCGGATCCGAGTCGGACAGGGTGAGGTTGCCAAACTTATCGGCAACGAAGTCAAGGCTCCCGAAGCTGATTGTTTGCCTGGGAGAGAAGTTGATGCCGTTGACTCCGGTGGTCGAATCCATCAGGCTTGTCGAAGATGATCTCGCCGATGCCCTTACCTGGCGCGCCAACTATTGATGTTTTATATCGGCAATAATAATATGGGGCTACTCATGAGATCTAAACTTGATGGACTGCAAAGGAACACGAACAATTTATACTAGTTCAGGCCGTCGAGATGAGGTAATACCCTACATCCAGTTGTGGTGTATTGCCTTTGAGGTTTCTCTGGTGAGATTTTGATATCTGGTGATTCTCTGCCCTCAGGGGGCACCCTGCCTCCCCTTATATACTGGGGGACAGGGTTACAGAGTAGGAATCCTAGTCGGATTCCGACCAAAGGATTTCCCTCTAGGAATACAACGTGCTCGACTAGGACTATATCCTTTCCTTGTTGTACAGGGTTATGTATGCCGAATCCTATTATATCCCCAATTACAAGGTTAGGCCCATCCTCTGTCCGAGTGGCCCAATAGCTTCTTATGAGGTACCCGGGCCCATGGCCTCCATAGGTACCGCGGGTCAGACTACTCCCAACAAGTTTTTTTGGGATCAGCTCCTACATTGGCTGTTTCGAGTTATCATATGGCTAGTGGTTATGTTCCAGGACAAGCTTTAATGCCTGATACTGTTGTTGCCTCTATCCCTTCTATTGTAGCATCTTAGAATTCGGCTAATCAACATGAAATATTGTTGAATCCTTTAGTCAATAGCACACAACCACAACCCAAAAGTCTTGAAGATGAGATTATCAAAGCTTTCAAGAATGCATTCGGTATAGATACTAGAGTTCGAAAGCGCACATATTGGAAACCCTATCCTGATTCCTACAACAATGTTCCATATCCTCAAGGGTTTAGAGGGCCTCACTTTGTCAAATTCACTAGAGAAGATGGTCGATCTATTTTAGAGCATATCGGTCAATTTATTGTGCAATGTGGGGAAGCTAGTGTTAGTAGTGCTTTAAAAGTTAGGTTTTTTCCATTGTCTTTATCTCGTGCTACATTTACTTGGTTTTATATCACTTGCACCAAATTCTATTCATGAATGGTCTCAATTAAACAAAAGTTTCATGATTACTTCTGTACTGGTGAGACCGAGTTAAATTTGTCGCGCTTGACATCGGTTAAACAGAAGGATAATAAGTCTGTTTCTGAATGTATTAAAAGATTTAGAGACACAAGAAACCATTGTTTTAGTTTGACTCTTTCTGATAAAAGATTTGGCTGATCTGGCTTACTCTGGTTTGTTTGAATACTTCAATGAAAATCTAGACTATCATAGTTTCTTAGGTGTAAGCCAATTTCTTTAAAAAATTTGGCTCAAGAAAGTCGAGCTAAAGAAGCCACTGTCTCACAAAAGGATAAGTCTGATCGTTCCAATGTTAATATAGTTGACTATGAGATGGAATCTTCAGACGATGAGGCAGTTGATGTGTATACAGCTAAATGGGCTTGCTTCTATAAGTCTAAACCATTCATTTGCTCTATCCTTAAGCCGATTGGTCATAAGAATTGGCATGAGTAAGTAAAATTCACATTTGATGTAGCCAAATGCGATAGGATATTTGACTATTTGTTACTCCCTCTATTTCAAAATATAGCAACCTAGAACTGGATTTGACACAACCTAGTAGTACGAATCTGGAACCTAGGACTGGATTTGACACAACCTAGTAGTACGAATTCGTACTACTAGGTTGTGTCAAATCCAGTCCTAGGTTGCTATATTTTGGAACGAAGGGGGTAGAAAACAAACAAATCAAAATATCGCAGGCCATGTGATACTGCCACCGGAGGAATTAAAGCGGTGAGCATATTGTAAGTGGCACAATTCCTATTCTCATGCCACCTACGATTGCAATGTATTTCATAGACAAGTGCAATTGGCTATTAATGAAGGATGTTTGATATTTACAAAAATGCAAGTAGATGAGATCCATTTTCCTGTACACACCATTGAGTTGCAAGAGAAGAAGAACCTCGGTGGTAAGTAGGAGATCACATTGAAGACTTCAATGCTCGGGGGGCAAGATGACAAGCCGAAGGTTCAAAAAGATAACAAGCGACCAAAGAGATCGAGATCGCCTTCCAGGCAAGATGGGAGACCAGAAAGGACGGATCTTCAGCAATATTATTCTTCTTCTTCATGGTTTCACCATTGGTATGGGCCAAGGAGCTTTGATGCAATGTGGATGATGCCCACTTATATGCAATATTATTATTCATTATGGGCATTACTTCAGCATCCAATTTTGAATAATCAACCACGCTCATCTGTACAAGGCCGCTAAACATGTAGCCTTAGAGGCGTTCATGACCATATTGGTGGATATTGTCCTTAGTTAACCCCATGCTTAGTGCTTTTCGGCTCACAAATTCACCAAAAAGGCAGGGGCATGTGTTAACACCCAAATTTAGCATCAAGGTCAATGTATAGCAAGGTTTGGCCAAATTTGGAACAGGGACCTGAACTTTTTGTACAAGCCCAGTTCGACCGGCGCCACAATGGCGGTCTAACCTCAGGTATTCGGGCGGTCTGACCTTGCAACATCCTAAAAAATTCAGAATAAACACAGAAACCAAAATCCTGAACCGACAAAAAATCTTCGAAAGTTGCATCATATTGGGTCTTCTGGAGTTTAATTTTGTTTTATGTGAGTGCTAAAAATTAAATACAGGTTTATTTTGTCAAAGGACTCACACTAGAGTAAATTATTAATCCTGAAAGTCCTAAAACTATTTATATATACACTTATATATGCAATAAGGCTAGCTATTTTCCTTTTTTTTTTTCAATTTTTCTCTCTTAACTCCCTAACTCAACAACAGTGGGCCGGCCCAGATTTCCTCCTTGGCCCAAGCCTCCCCCTAGGCCCCTAACTCCCGTGCCACCCCCCTGCAGCTGGGCCGAGTGGCCTAGCCGGTTTCCCTAGCTAGGGCAGCCAGCCCGCTCCATGCCTGCCTGTGCATGCGCCCGCTCGGTAGCCGCCGCGCCTGACCCCACCTGTCAGCCGGTGCCGCAGCCCGACCGACCGCCTGCCGCCATCTACGCCGCTGCCCACGCGCATCCTTTCCCCAACCGCCCCACCAGTGGAGCCCCGCCGTAGTACCGGCGTCCTCGCTCGTTGCTGCCCTAAGCCTCCCCGCGTGCAGGTAGACGCTGTGGAGCCTGCGCCAGTGGCCTGCCACCGCTGCGCCTCGTGGCCGCCCACGGACCAGTGGATACCGCCCATAGCCGCACTGACGTCCACCAGGGACCACCGAACAATAGCCCCCCTACCTCCCCTGCTTGCCTCGCTGCGAAATCCCAGCCCTGCTGCACACGCATGTCCTTGCCACCCACGCGCGTATGCGCTCTGCCCCGCCGTGCTCGCCAGCTACCCATGTGTACCATCGCTGCTGCCGTGCCCATAAAATGAGGAGAAATCCCCATTCAATTCTCCCCCCTAACCACAGAGCATCACACATCCCATTCCTCGATGACGGTACACATGCGTGGCTGGCGAGCTTCGACGACGCTCGACGCTGCCGGTCCACCCGAACATCCCGCGCTTGGTTGCGCCGTTTCCCCAACCGCCACCTAGTGAGCTCCTACCTCCCCTCTCCTCCCCGCTGGCACTGCCGCATGGTGAGCCTCCTGCCACCTTCCCTCTCCCTCCCCGAGCACGCTGCCGTGCAAAGCCCACTCTGCCGTGCAAGGCAGAGCGAGGCAAGGAAGACGACGGGAAGAGGGGATTAATCTATCCCCTCCCCTAGCACTAACATGTGGGCCTACCATTTTAATCATCTGTTAAGAAAAATAATAACCCTTGAATCACCCTATGACAGGTGGGCCCTGGTCAGTAGCAAAAAAGTGTTTTAAAAGCCTAATTTACCGACTGGGCCACTGACGTGTGGGCCCCCATGGTTTAGGAGGCTTAATCCTCATCCTTAACCGGCCCTAGGCCCCACGTGTCAGTGACATAGAAGGACTGTTTTAAGCCTCCTAGGAGTCTAGCTAGTGGGCCCTACTTGTCAGAGAGAGAAAAGGGATTTTTCTTAAAGAAAATAATGCTGCCAAATACTCCAACAGTAGGTTTTCACATTTAAATTAATTTAATTCAGATTTAAAACTTTCAAGGCTCATATCTCCTCCATCCTAAGTCCAAATCGAGTGAAACTTTCACCAAAATTCATCTAAAATCAAGATCTATCCAATGGCACTAGTTTGATATTTTTCCCACTTTTCTTTGTATTTATCCGTATTTAGTAATATTTAGGACGCGAGTTTGACTAGTTGTTTTGCCTAAATTTGGTTACGTTTGCGACGATGAGCCCCTTGACGCAGAAGAGGAAGCTGTCATAGCTGAGCAAGGCAAGTCACCAAGCCCTCCTCCTTGAGTATATTGTACCTAATGCGAAATTGTTTTATTTTCAAATAATTTCATGCTACATTAACTATCGTACCTAAATTCCGTTTAAGCCTCTATTTGATTTTGATGCCTATACCTTGATGCCATATGCTACTTATATATGTTTGTCATTTATTGACCATGCTTAGTATTGCCTCCTAGATATCTCTTTTACATGAAATATTGATCAAGATGGGGACGATCGTTCTGGGTAGGGGCATACATCATTTTATGCAAGCAGAGACATGTAATGCTGCTTGCGAGACATATGAAAACTGTTTGTCAAAACCAAAGCTAAGGAACAAAACCATTTTCGACCGGGGCAGCATGGATTGATTTAGGTGGTTCCTAGAAAAGGCTAGCGCTGACACTGGCCAGTTAAGGACTGAGTCAAGAAAACAGGCAGGGAACGAACAAAGTACGACCACAATTCTCATATGGGCATAGACATAGTGGATTAGGAGATTCTAGTGGGGCGGCACCCCAGTCATGGTCGGCTCTGATCATGGTGTTTGTTGTGATGAAGAAGAAAGAGGATAGAGTGTGGGTTAATTGACATGTCAAATAAAACGAGCATTTGCTTCCCTTTCCTTGATACCTCTAGGTCCAAGACTCCTCACACCATTGGCAAGGCAGGATTGAAGTGTCAGGGGTGTGCATGAGGGTACATAGTCTCTGGAGTGGGTGCCGCAATGCTAAAAGATCTGAAAAACTGGGCCGTGGCACGTCTCATGTGTTGGGTGCGCCATGGATTGCGGGTAAAGCGTACATCCACTGCAATGTGAGTAAAACCAATCTATTAGAATAGTCATGCTCGTGGTTAAAGGAGCACCGGGACTTGTACTAGTTTTGGCTAGACTCGAAATCTTAAATGTTGGTTAGGAAGGGATGTAGACAAAATGTGGAAAAATGGTAACAAACGTTGGACATGAGGGTAAACCGAACCAGGCGCAGCTTGGCAAGGTGGACACAGCTCTCATGATGGGTTTAACTACACCCATGACGAAGGTATTTTAGTAAAATGGCTAGGTATAGGTTTGTGAAATGTTTTGTGAAAACTGGCTTTGTGCAAATAAACCTAGCCTCCTTATACCCTTGTGAGCATATATTCATGTTTAAGTGGTGGCTTGTGAGTACTCCAAGTAATCACCATTGCTTAATCCCCCTTTTTAGAAATAGACACCAAAGGCAAACTATATGAGCACAACCCGGAGAAGCAAGAACCAAAGGAGGCACCATAGGACCCAAGTTGCTAGTCGAGTGCCTGTGGACTAACGCAGGGCAGCTGCCACTTATGTTTTCGCTATCGCACTATGCCTCTTTTGCTAGTTTACCACAAGACATTTGGCCATTTGGGGCCCTACGCGGGCAACCCCTTTTGTAATGAGCAAGTATTGTAAGACCTTATTTACGAAGGATACAATGGTACCAGTGATGTTATGTAAATGCCAAACTACTGATCCAGGGATTTGATACTCAATACACAAATGGTTTCTGGTCTTAAAACCCAGGGCTAGCAGACCTTCAGCCTCGAGTCCAAATCCAGTTTTGGTGTTTCTCGTGTCCCCTTGCTTGAGGCTAGGGTTTTGGAGTCCTAGTTGATCTCTAAGACTGATAGGACATAGAGACGGCTCCGTAGATGCAAGACTACTATTAGCGGCTCTTATGCCAAACAGAAGTTAATCCACAAGCACACGGATACCGCTTTAGCTTTCGCTCAGCAGTATTCCGGAGTATCGAATCCTCGAGGAACGGAATTAGTATCTTGTCTAAGTCAACTATCTAGTTTTGAAAGTATGACAGAGACGAGGGATGGTAACAAAGAATTCAGAGATGTGATTTGTCTTCCTGATTTAGGTTCCATGTGACTCCTCTTTCGCTCCGGCATAAATCCAATCCAGTCTGTACTTATCTGCTAGCTTTGGGTACAATCGCGTCAACTCTATCCCTTTAGGATAGAGAGACGGTCTCATCATTACACACCGACGCACTAAGTTGAATGTGGCCGACTACAAAGGATGAATGGGGCTATCACTACCCGCTCGCCTACAGCCATCTGTTCCCTTAGCTAACCTTTGTAGGTAAAACTATGCTCGAACACCATGCCCGCACACAGAATTACTACTTCACTCAATGGCAACTCAAGTAAAACAACCTAACCATACAAGAATTTAGTGGCATAAATTAGGACTAGAAACCCACTAGCATAAAAGCATGTATGAATCGGAAATTAAATACTCGAAAAGTAAGAGAAAAGTCTACATGTTACCCTATCAGGAAGATTTAGGTGATTACTCCTAGTGGAGTGCCATCCTTGAGGAAGAAGTCAAAAGACGAGCCGACATTCCCGGCTCCTCCCGGACCTCCTCCTTCACTCACTCTCTAACATACACTACACTTTCTGTAGCATGCCCATTGCATCCAGGGCTGGCCGCCTAGGCCATCAGACCTGGTCAGTCCTAAGTCCCTGCAAAACATTATGGAAACAACAAAACTCGTGAAACTTGTTAGAAATAGGTGAACCGAATCACGTTAACATGTATCTTATCACTACTTTATTAAAATGTTGGTGTGGAGGCCATGGGCCCCGGGTACCTCATGACAAGCATACGGGCCACTCGGACAGAGGATGGGCCTAGCTTTGTAATTAGAGATATGATAGAGCTCGGCAGACTTAGCCTTGTACGATAAGGAATATATAGTCCTAGTCGGGCAGGTTATATCTCTAAGAGGAGATCCCTTGGCCGTAGTCCGACTGGGACTCCTACTTTGTAACCCCGTCCTCCAGTATATAAGGGGAGGCAGGGCGCCCCCTGAGGGCAAGTTCATCAGAACCACCATACATCCTCAAAGGAAATACACTACAACTGGACATAGGGTATTACCTCACATCGAGGGCCTGAACCAGTATAAACTCCTTGTGTTCCTTTGCAGTCCACCGAGTTTCAATCTGACGAGTAGCCCTATATTCTTATTGCCGGTGTAAAACATCGACAGTTGGCGCGCCAGGTAGGGGCTTCGGCGAGATCAACCTTAACAAGCTCGATGGATTCAAGAACTAGAGTCGACGGTAGCAAATTCTCTTCTGGAGACACGATTACATTCGGAAGCCTTGACTTCCTCGCTGATAAGTTTGGCAACCTCACCTTGGCCGACACGGACTCAATCCAATCGGCCGAGGAACCAGTCGACTCCGCGCCAGTCGGCCCACACGTCGCCGTAGCAACCCTCATCGACTTGCTGCGGCAATCTTCTACTTCCCCGGGCCTCGGGACAGCTCTCTCCTTCGGCGTTCGACTCGGACTCGGCCTTGAGCCGGCCTAGGCCGGGCTAGGAAGGGGAGAGATCATCAATCTCCCGCATAGACTCGGCAACGCTGCCGACATTTACAATCTACACCCCTCGCAGCAGACCCGATCCCCTACGGTTCAATTTGGACGTGGCCCAGAGCTGCTAGACATTGGATCTAGGGAGGTCGGAGTCATCATCACCTCGATGAACTACTCAGACTCCGACTCCAAGTCGGACAATAGTTCGAACACCAATTCGGACACCAGTCTGGTAAGATTCCTTCTGCCCCGAGAAATCTTCATGGCTTTAACCCCTCCACAGGAGGTACGCCGAGTACAAGAGCAGCAAGAAGAGGAGGCCTGCCGACTGCGACAATAGAAGGAGGCCGAACGCGAGGCTCACAACGACGAGCTACACAGGGCTGGGCAAATCGCTTAGCAACAAATCCTCCAGACCAAAGTCGGCGACCACGACGTCTTTGTCACGCCACAACAGAATGTTGTGGCCGTTGCAACCCTATTGGACACGCTCCAGTTCGGGCCTGATCATTAGGCCACCTTGACTATAGCGAGTATCAAAGCCGTGATCACAGCTGCGGCTTGTCAGCAGCACCAGCAGTCGGGCGACATACTTATACCGACCAACCGGTCAGGTTCCCCATTGGCGGTCTCATCTGCATCAGCATGATGCCGGGCGGCAGGCTCAAGTCAGCCGCACAAGGAGTCACGCCAAACATCTCTCGACAACCCAAACAACAACAATCGGATGCGTCCCTAGAACGATCACCGGTTCGACCAAGATCTCCGAGGACGTTTGCAATGCGATCTCTGCCAAGACATCAACGCTCGGCGCTGCCAACACGAAGACGACGAGCGTCGCTGACTGGAGGACGAGTACGAGTGCTTCGGTCTCCACCACGAGCGGTTCCACCACCGCAACTGGAGCCAGAGCCCTCATGCAGACAAAGGCTACCCGCCTTCACCCAGGAGCTACAAGAGGTCGACTGGCCATCGGGCTTTAAGCCTATAGGAATCGAAAAATACGATGGCAAGACCAATCCCGAGTCTTGGCTCACCGAGTATACTCTGGCGATTCGAGCTACCGGAGGTGACCACAAAGCCATGGCTAACTATCTCCTGGTCGCCCTAGCTGACTCGGCAAGGACATGGCTAATAGGGCTCCCAAGACTATCAATCGGCTCCTGGGGGGAACTCCAGGAACGCTTCATAGCCAATTTCCAGGGGACTTACGAAAGACCGTCTTTCAAGCACAATCTCTACCAGTTGCACCAGAGGAAGAACGAGTCCCTTCGCGAGTTCATCAAAGGTTTTCCGAGAAGCGCAACTCTATCCCAATGATCAAGGACAAGGTCGTCATCGCCGCCTTCCGCAAGAGAGTCAAAGACGTCCCGTTCATTGCCAAGTTCACTCGGAAGCCTCCAACCTCTGTTAGGGTTCTCTTCGATATGGCGAATAAGTACGCTGACTCGGCCGAGGCGGTCGCTGAGGCCCTCGATGAAAAGAAAGAGTCCCGGCAGAAGAACCCAAAGGCCAAAGCCGACAACAAGCTGACACAGAACAAATCCGGTAGCCGCAAGCGGAAGTCAAAAAACATGGTGGCCAACGTGGAGCGGACTTGGTCGTGACCCCCAAGGAACAACGAGTACTAGAAGGTGATGAACGGGCCTTGCCCCTTTCATCCCAAGGGTAAACACGCGGCCAAGGACTACTTCATGCTTAAGAAGTTTGCCTCCGAGCAGGCTTCAACATCTGGCGCCGACAAGGACAAAGACAAGCCAGATCCGGGCACAGCCAGCGATTATCAAGATCCCTAGGCTGAGCTCAACCATATCTTTGGACAGCCGTTTGCATACGAGTCCAAGAGGAAGCAGAAGCTAACAGCACGAGACATCAACTCGGTCTCTATAGCAGACACCCTCCAATATCTGCGCTAGTCAGAAATGCCCATCACGTTTGATCACGCAGACTATCTGGATCGAGTTTCACACCCGGGACGCTACCCACTCATCCCAGACCCGGCCATCAAAAATATTAAGCTGAAGAAGGTTCTTATAGATCGAGGCAGCATGCTCAACATCCTTTTCGCCAAGACCTTGGATGAGATGAAAATCCCTCATTCAGAGCTACGGCTGAGTACTGCGCCCTTCCACTGGATAATCCCTGGCCTATCTTCAACACCCCTCGGACAGATAACTTTGCTAGTCACCTTCGGCACAAGGGATAATTTCCGCACAGAAAACATCTACTTTGAGGTCGCCGATTTCGAGATTGCGTACCATGCGATACTCGGACGGCCGGCGCTCGCCAAATTCATGGCAGTGCCGCACTATATCTACATGGTGCTCAAGATGCCGAGGCTAGCCGGAGTTCTCTCCCTTCGCAGCGACACCAAGCAAGCCTTCACCTGCAACAAAGAGAGCTGTGAGTTGGCTCATTCCCAAGAAGCGGCAATCGGATGCAACAGCATTCGGCAAGCTGCTACAACCGAAGTCGAGGACGATCAAGTTCCGATAAAAAAGCAGCAAAGTCAGGAATTTCAGCGGACTCTGACACGAAGAAGATCCCCCTAGACCCTTCCAACCCCTCCAAGACTACTCTAGTTAGGACCGGACTCGACCCCAAATAGGAATACGCCTGGAAACCCTTCCAAAACTGCTCTAGTCACCTTCCTCTAGGCAAACAAGGACATGTTCGCCTGGAAACCCTCCGACATGCCTGGGGTACCAAGGGAGGTGATCGAGCATGCCCTCAATGTCAAGACAGACGCCAAGCCAGTCAAGCAACGGCTACGGCGGTTCGCACAGGACCGCAAAGATGCTATTCGGGAGGAGATAACCAAGCTCCTCGCAGCCGGGTTCATCAAAGATGTCTACCACTCAGATTGGCTAGCAAACCTAGTCCTGGTCCGGAAGAAGAACGGTAAATGGCGCATGTGCATCAACTACACCAACTTGAACAAGCTGTGCCCCAAAGATCCATTTGGTCTACCGAGAATAGATCAAGTGGTGGATTCAACTGCGGGGTGCGAACTTCTTAGCTTTCTCGATTGTTACTCGAGATATCATCAAATCAGCCTAAAGGAGGAGGACTGCCTGAAGACTTCTTTCATCACGCCGTTTGGAGCATACTGCTACATCACCATGCCGTTCGTTTTGAAAAACGCTGGAGCAACGTATCAACGAGCAATCTAGCGGTGTCTACACACTCAGATCAAGCGCAACATGGAGGCATACGTCAATGACGTGGTGATCAAGACAAAGTCCAAAGAAGACCTCATCGCTGACTTGGAGGAAACCTTCCAAAATCTTCGAAGATTCAAGATGAAGTTGAATCCGGAAAAGTACGCCTTCGGTGTGCCATCCGGCAAGCTACTCGGCTTCATCGTATCACATCACGGCATCGAGGCCAATCCAGAGAAAATCAACGCAATCATGAACATGGCACCCCCGACTAGCTAGAAGGACGTCCAGAAGCTGACAGGATGCATGGTGGCACTCAGCCAATTTATCTTCCGACTAGGTGAACGGGGTATGCCCTTTTTCAAACTACTGAAGAAAGCGGACAATTTCCAATGGACTCCCGAAGCCCAACAAGCCTTCGAAGACTTCAAGTAATTTCTCACAGCACCACCAGTGTTGGCATCACCTATGCCCCAGGAGCCATTAATGTTATATCTCGCGGCAACCACTCAGGTAGTCAGCACGGTGTTGGTGGTCGAGCGATCCGAACTGGGTCATGTATAGAAAATTCAATGGTTAGTCTATTTTGTCAGCGAGGTCCTAGCCGACTCAAAGATGAGATATCCACAGGTCCAGAAGCTGCTCTATGGCCTACTCATCACTATCCGGAAGTTGGTGCACTATTTTCAATCGCATCAAGTCACGGTGGTCACATCGTATCCACTCGGGGATGTCCAGCATAATCGCGAGGCCACCGGCCGAATCGCTAAATGGGCACTCGAGTTGATGGCGTTCGACATCACCTTTCAGCCACGGACTGCAATCAAATCACAAGCTCTAGCCGACTTTGTGGCCGAGTGGACAGAAATTCAGACGACTACAACAACAGACAAGCTAGAGTACTGGACAATGTACTTCGACGGTTCCCTATGGATCGGCGGCACCGGGGCTGGTGTCGTACTGACGTCACCTACCGGTGAAAAACTCAGGTACATTCTCTAGATCCACTTCCCGGCTTCCCACAGCGTCGCCGAGTACGAGGCACTCATCCACGGGCTCCGGATTGCTATATCACTCGGCATCCGCCGACTGGTTGTACGTGGGGACTCTGAACTTGTGGTAAACCAAGTCATGAAAGATTGGACATGTCTCGATGATACCATGGAAGCATACTGTCAGGCGGTCCAAAAGTTGGAAAACAAGTTCGACAAGCTGGAGATAACTCATGTCCTACAACAATACAATGATGCTGTAGACAAATTGGCAAACATGGGATCCAAGCGAGAAGTGGTCTCAACTGGGATCTTTGTCGAGCAACTAATGGAGCCATCAGTCAAGAAGAAACCAGTGCCAACACAGTCGGGAGATGAACCTACCCCAGCAACAGACGAAGTACTGATCATATCTCAAGATTGGCGGACTCCTGTTCTCAAATTCCTCTTGGATGATGAAGTCCTAGAAGATCGTATTCAAGCCGAACAAATCAAACATCGAAGCAAATGTTTCCTAGTAGTCGGAGAAGACCTGTACCGAAGAACTGCATTCGGTGTCCTCATGTGCTGCGTCATACCCAACGAGGGCAAGCAGATCCTGCAATCGATCCACTCAACCATATGTGGCAACTATGCCGCATCCAGGACGTTAGTCGGAAAGGCTTACGGGCCGGGATTTTTCTAGCCAACAGCAGTAACAGATGCTAAAGACATAGTTCGCACTTGTGAGGGTTATCAGTTCTATGCAAGACAAACAAATCTTCCAGCCAAAAACTCTAAACAATCCCAATCTCTTGGCCCTTTGTAGTATGGGGGCTTGACATGGTCGGGTCTTTCAAAAAAGCACCAGGAGGGTTCACACACTTGTTCGTCACAGTGGATAAATTCACAAAGTGGATTGAGACAAAACCCGTTGCTACCATAACAGCGGCATGAGCAAAGGACTTCATGAGTATATTATACTAATTTGGGGTTCCTAACCGCATCATAACGGACAACGGTACTCAGTTCACGGGCGGCGTATTTCAAGATTTCTGTGACAATTTCGGCATCAAGATCTGTTACGCTTCTGTGGCACACCCACGGAGCAATGGGTAGGTCTAGTGTGCCAATGGCATGGTCCTACAAGGTATCAAGGCAAGGATATTCGACCGACTACAACCATATGCGGGGCACTGGGTACAAGAACTCCCATTTGTTCTCTCGTCTCTCAAAACCACGGTTAGTCGGGCAACAGGGCAATCCCCTTTCCTCCTAGTCTATGGTGCCGAGGCTGTGTTACCAACCGAGTTAGAGTTTGGCTCTCCGCGAGTTCGGGCTTACTCAGAAGATGGATCAAATAATACCCGATTGGTTGAACTAGATCAGTTGGAAGAAGCGAGGGACATCGCAATAATCCAGTCGGCAAGGTATCTTTAAGGCCTGTGTCGTTATCACAATCGTAATGTCCGTGGCCGCGTCTTTTTGGTCGAGGATCTCGTCTTAATAAAAATACAAACCACCAAAGATAGGCACAAACTATCCCCAATATGGGAAGGGCCGTTCATTATCGCCGAGGTTACATGGCCAGGCGCTTACCGACTGAGGACCGAAGACGGTGCCCTAGTCAGCAACTCATGGAACATAGAACAGCTACGTCCTTTCTATACTTGAGTTCTGTATTTTCTCTCATACACATGTATGAAGTTTTTCTCCGACTCACTACGTCGCTTGTTTCAACTGAGTAGTGAGTTGGGTGCTGCATGTATTATATGTGCTTTGTCAACAATATACGAGCTTGTTTTATCTAAGTTATGAAGTTTTACAACGACTATGTTATGTTTGCCTGAGTATAGCTTTCTGCGGTGAACGATTTTATTAAGTTCCTATAGACTAACTCGGCGTAGACTATATAGTTGGGTAAAGCTAATGATAACTAAGTAAAACCAAGAACTCGGTGGCATCGTACACATATCTTACAAAAGATTTATGTACATTGACTGCATGATGGATTGTTCTTACATTCCCAGGTCCTTGGTGATCGCCTCTACAGTCGGCCTCGCCTGGGTGATCAACTCCAACGCCTCCTCAGGTGTTGTCTCTTCAGCAAACCCTTCACCGATGGCCTCAAGATCTATCTTGGGGTAGATCAACTTGGTTATCGCAAGGGTCTGGGCCATGCCGACGACAACACGCTCATCCGAGTACCTCTTTAGGATACTTGGAGCTTTGTTAAGGCACGCCTGCACCTGGGAGACTGTGTTGGAGCTGGTTCCCACGTGGTGAGGATCCATGATGTCAAGGAGCCCTTTCACAGACTCGGCAAGAATCTCCCGTGATTCCTTGACGACCTTGATCTCCTCTGCAAAGGCTCGAAACTGGGTTTGGGCGTTAGCTCTTGTAGCTGCTCAAATTCAACGACAAGTAAACTTGTCAGCCAAAACTGCAGTCGGAGCACTGAAAGGATTGGATAAGATCATTGTCAGAACAAAGACTCACTTTCTTAGTCGGCTTCCACCTTGGCTTTGGCCTTCTCCAATTCGGCCTTGTCTCTCTCGAGTCCGGCTTTGGCCTTCTCGACTTCCTTCAGCTTGGTTTACCCCTCAGTCTGGGTCTTCAACTCAGCTTCGAGAGTTGTATATCAGAATAGTCAAGAACTCGAGATTATAGTCAGGACGCAACGGGGCAGTCAGGAAACAACAAAGCCGAAGAAATATGCTTGGGATTTACTCGGGAAGACAAATACAGGAGACTTACTTCTGATCTTCTCAGCTAGAGCCCAGTTCTCATCCTGGAGTTGGTCAACTGCTCCCCTCAGTCAAGTCTCCCTCTCCTGGCTAGACCGCTCCAAGTCAGCCTTCGAGGTCTAGAGCTGGCCCAATCGTTGGAGCTGGGGGGCAAGCTGGGTCAAGACCTCGTTTATCTTCTCCGAGCGATCGACAATCTTCTGCTCGGGGTAAAACAGAGCAAAGCAGAGTCAAGCGGCAGAGTACCAGAAATAAGGGAAGTAGTTGGGAACTCAACATTCAATGCTCGCTACACACCTGGACCCCCCGGGATGCGGCGATTGCGGTGCAAAGAAGAACTTCGTGCTCCCTCTCCGCTGCCTCTTCATCATGCTCATAGCATTTCATAGTTCCCTGGGGAGATACCCAGTGGAATGTTCTCAGGAACTATGATGATGACACAGATGGCGACATGGTCCTGGCCCCTGACTCGGCAGCTGATGGGGCTTCGGGGACTCGCTCGGGGGCTGGAGCAGTAGCTTCAGTATCTGCCCCTTGGTCAGCCGGCATTAGTGGCCCTGCTGTCGGAACCGCCTCAGTCTCTATAGCTAGGACGATCGCCGGCTCGGCAGATAAGCTTGCTGATGTTGGCTCGGCTGGGGCTGGCTCGACAACAGGAGCAGTCGGTGTGGTCTCCTTGAGATCGATATTGGCTCGTTTCCTACACGATGGGTCAAATGTCAAGACGCTACTATACTAAACAAGATTTTCAGAAGATTCAAAGTTATTTACCTTTTGGAGGTTTTGAACTTCCATCTGGGGGTTCCAGATGTCAGCAGTGGAGGGCTGCTGGCTGTCGAGCTAGATGGCGTGGCAGTTGGTGGTGGCGTCTTTCTCCTAGCCAGCTGTTGACGCCGAAAACCCGCCGGGGGCCGTCCGGCGTTGCGGCGACACGCGAAGGCCTGGGAGATTTGCTTCACTCCAGTGCAGGTCCTAAAGTCTGAGGTTCGTAGGCGTGCCAGTCAATTTGACCCTGTAATTGACAAGGAGGAAAATGTTAGATCAATGAGCCAATCGGCTAGAAGCCGATCTGGACTCGCATCATCGGCCGACAGCCGATACGTACTGTAGCACTTATACATCGGCTTGAAACCGATGACGGCAAAAATAATATCATAATAATAAACCAGTGATGCGCTAGCCGATCATCGAAAGGATATTCAAAAAATCGGCTATAACCTTGGTAAGGCAAGCAATTGTAATGCATAAATAAATAATCTCTAGCCGATCATAGTTTAGAATTACTGATGTCGTCATGAAAAATGCTACTCGTGTCCGTGCTCGGGCCCTTTGCTCGCATCAGCTCCCAAGATCTTCATCAGCTACCTATACTCATGCCCGGGTCCTTACCTGAGATCGTGCCCGGGGTCTTGGCTGAGGTCGTGCCTGGGTACCCGTTCATGCTTGCACTCGGATTGGCAGAGTAAGCTTATCGGCTAGTTCTTAGCCGATCATGACAATAATGTATGCAAGAATATGTGATAAGGCATGCAATAATATAAACAATAAATAATTGATGAACCAGCCGACTGCTGAACAGAGCGAGTATAGAATAAGACAATGAATAAATGTAGTCGGCCTTACCAGATAACTTATCGGCTAAGCACTCCGATAACACCATCGCACAACACCATCGGCTCATCAAGAGTAAAGCTATTATCGTCAGTCTAGTAGATCGGACCCAACCGTTGGAGCACAGACCGACAATAATAACAATGCCTCAATAGGCCGATAGATATAATACGATCGTGATGAAGATAACTTATCGGCTATGCACTCCGATAAGACGCCTGCGCACAAAGCATCGGCCTAGCAGGATCGACTTATCACGAGCAGTTCAGTAGGTCGGACTTAACCGATGCAGCACGGACTGACGATAAATCACTCCCAGTAAGTCGATACAGTCTACGCACGCATGATGTGATATACCTAATCAATCTATGAGATCAAACTGAACTGATGCAGCCATAGATAAAGTAAATATATCGTGGTAAGCCGACTACCATAAACCGACTAGAATATCGGACCTAACCGAGGAAGTCCTAGCCGATTGGTAGTCGGTGTGACGAGACTTACCCTCTCGCAGGAGTTCGGACCTAACCGATGCAGCCCGGCTCGAGAAGCAGGATCCCGTCGAAAGGGTGGCGATGCGTCGAATTTTGTATTGATCTGTAGTTGATAATTTACAAGGTCCCCGGGCATACGTATATATACCCCGAGTTACATGAGTCCTTATAGGACACGGTATATGATTTCCTATCTATAATAGAAAACGCTAACTAATCCTGACCGGACACGAGGTCAGGTTCCCTAAAAAAGATAAATCTTTCCCTAATAAATATAGTAATTAACTGCCACGCGCGGTCTTCATAGCTCTTTCTCGGACTCGGCCTACTCCTTGAACCAATTTCTGTTAACCAACTGCAATCGTTCCCTTGACCGAATCTGATACAAGGCCTTACCAAATTTTGGCGTTAACACCAGCCCGGTTTCTGGTGTAGCCGGCTGGGGCGCTGGGATGTTCGGTGGTGCCACTTTATGGCTCGTTGATGACCTTGTACTCAGCAGTGCTATCCTTGGGCTCGATGTTGCTGAGCCTGGTGGCGCCGGTCTCGGTCTTGGACTCGACGGCCTGGGAGCTACGCTGACGGTGTCTTAATCTTCAGGCTCCCGGCTGTAGCACTCGGCTTGCTAATTTTCTTCTTGCCCGGGTCTTCGACAGGTTTCTTCCCCGCTCTCTTGGAGCTAGGTTGGGCAGCAGAAGGACTCAACGGCCTTTTCTTCGATTTCATGGCCGACAAAGTTTGGGAGTCTTCATCAAACTCCTTACATGCCTGCAAGCGGTTTAACAACATACATCACACATTGTAGAGCAATCCTAGATACACATCTCCAAGCATTCATCACAGATGGACAGCAAGTTAACATCAACAAGAGTTACCTCTGGACGAGGCCTTTTTTGGCTGTAAGCCGGTGTGGTACACTCGGCATCTTCTGTCTCGATCATCCTGCTAGCAAAATAATTAAGCAGGATGTCGGTCACCTTGTGCTTGTCTGTCAGGTCAGGGTATTCGCGGCTAGGATCGCCTTTGCCCATATAATCCCAGCCAAAGTGGCTCCTCAGCTTCAGCGGCCCATATAATCCCACACCTAGAAAACACTCGCATAGAGTTGCGAATATAGAGATTTGCAAGATGGAGTTGGGATTCAGATTCACCAACTCTAACTCGTAGAAGGCAAGAAGCTGGCGAAGAAAATTCGAAGACGAAAGAGAAAGACCCTGGTCGAAGAAAGAGGCGAAGACTACAGTCTCACCAGCTTGGGGTACTGGAATTGATTCCCCTTCCGCCAGACGCCAATGGATGACTTCACGGCTCTGCAGTCTCAGCAACCTCTCCAAATACTTCAGCTTAGTTGACTCGCAATCCGAAGTCGACCAAGACTTATCAGTCACCTCTGGGATTTCTGACGCTCTCGGCATGGCTTGAGGAGAGGAAATTTGGGGGAAACATTATTGGGAGCTTGGAATTGATGCGGAGGAGCAGGATCGCCTGAGTCTCGAGTGGGAAGCGCTACCAATGGTGATGTCACGCCCAGAAATTCACCAGAATTTCCAAAGCTAATTTGTGTAATAAATCCTTGTCCAGGAATCAGCCGAGATACACAAATCGATAATTTGATAAACATAACCAAAACAAAATAACGATAAATACTTACAACAGAGGCACTTAGTCTTCTCACAGAAGAAATAGCAGCGGAACGGCAACTAGCGTAGCTTTAGCTCCAAGCCACAGGTAGCTCAACTGGGGTATAAAACAAACACCAAACTTCTCCCCCACGCTAAGGCTTCACTCTAAAGATTGCAATAATGCAAGACTGAGTACCACCCACCGTACTCAACAAGCCACACTAGGGAATGCAAAATAATGCAACAGGGATTCCAAAGGAAAGGCATAGTATGGCTTATTTGTGTAAACAGCATTTAAAACATTTGCATTTAAAATCATTGAAAACCATATAGTTTAATTAATATCAGCATTAAATCCATCTCTGAACAACGCTTCAACGCAGTTCAGGCCCAAACCATAACTCTCCAAATAGGAGCCCTCAAATTCCATCATTTGTCATCATTATTAAATAGTGTGGGACTAATCACAGAAAACATTGCTAGGCTCGCCCTTAACTGTGGGCATGGCTATTCGAACAGTTTTACTCTGGCCAAACATGTACCAATTTACCCATAAGACCCAACTCCACAACACATCACTGTGCGCCTTAATACCACCACGGTATCTCGAAAAGAAATTGTGACAGGTCCCTCCATGTAACCCGCACAACAAGAGTGCCACCCGTTGAAGCACCAGTTTCCGGCAGGAGCTAATCAAACCCCCAACAGGGAAACGATCCAACGCTCAAGACATGGACTTATTGACATAGCCATGGTGGTCTTATTGACACAGCCACAACACACTGTGGGGCCTCCGGTTGAACAGGCTACACTTTAGCTCCTGCTATTACCCATTCTAGCTTGTGGTTAGCACGAGTGTTGCTTCGCAACAAGTAGTCCGCGAACCAGTCCTTAACTGTCATGAGCACCATTAGCAACAATCACAATCCTGGTACTCACAACCCACCATCAATCAAGTTTTAGTTGTCACATTTAATTAATCAACCACGACGGACTGTCGTGAAAATATAGCCATTTATCATTAAAGGGTCATTGATGTTTGAATTGTTTCCCCACATAAAATGACGCTATAATTTCTAGGTATTGGCTAAGCAAAATCCTAACTAATCTAGCCAGATAAATAATTAAACATCTAGCTAGTCAATATTATTACCTGAGGTATCAAGGTAAAGGAATCAATATCGACATGGCCATAATAGTCAAGGATCATAAGACAATAAATAAATACCCATATAATGACATTCAAAACGTTGCATGCAATATTGTTTAAACAAAACAGATTTCACAAATGGGATCAACATGCTCAAGGAGATTGTCGTGTGACTTGCCTTGCAATAGAAAACGTCTTCTGCAGATCTTCCAAACTCTTCCGCGGACTCCATGATCTTCCGAATCGGCGATTGTATGTGACTATACGCAAAACGATAATAAATCATAAGAAACTCCAAATAAACAGTACATAAAAATACATAAACAAGTAAATTATGAATTTAGATGAATTTAGGAAGAAGAACGGGTTGAATCGGAGTTCAAACGGAAAAGATACGGGCTCAGGAAGATTGAACTCAGAGTAACTCCGAAAAGAATTGGAAAAGGAATATTCTCAGAAATATTCACTGGATTCCCGGATTAAAATATAAATATTTGGATAATCTCTGTCACATGGGACCCAGTGGCGTGGACTTGGCTCCGGAGGACTTGGTTCATGGACCAAGGATCAGAGGGTTGTGGTGGATTGATGACTTGGTGACAAGTGGTGATGAGATGGCTATTAGGACTGACATGGCTTTGACCGATTCGATCTGGATGGATTTAAATGGCCGAGATTGATCTGGTATTTTATACGGATCTAGTGGCTCAGATAGATTGGATCAAGATGATCCAACGGGTAGGATGAATCTTAGAGAAATCCTATGGTCGAGATCAGATGAAACTTTTGTGTGTCTTAGACGGCTACGATTGGCTCTTGAGGTTTTAAGGACGAGATCAAATCGTAGTTCGTGGGCCCGCTTGCCATCCAGAGTAGAGAGGAGACGCCGGGACCACGCGTCTGTCACAAAGGAGGAGGTCACCGGGGGACAACGCACCGGGTCCCACAGGTCATATGGAGGAGAGGTGACTGCATGTGGGGCCCACGGTAGAGTCACACAGCGGAGCAGCCGAGCAAGGCCATCCATGGCCGCTCAGCCGAAGAGGACGGCATAGGGACAGGACACCGGCGACGGTGTGCTTCGACGACGACCGGCGACCGACGGCTTGCAGCGGTGGCACGAGGCTGGTGCACAGGAGCAGGCGCAGGTGCTGGTCCGGCGGTGGCAGGCGGCGAAGCCAGCGGAGAGGAAACGGCGACGGCGGCTCGTCGGCCGGGACGACAACGACAGACGGGATCGAGCAGAGCGGTGACGATGCGGTTAGGGCGCTCACCGTGGAGAGACGACGGTGATGATGGCTTAGGGCCTCCCAGCGACAGCTGGCGTCGGAGGGGACAGTAGCGGCGGCAGATGGGAAACAGGGGCGGCTCAGGTGGCGAGGGCGCACGGGCGGAAGGGAGCGGTGCGGTGGCTAGCCAGCGGCGGCGGCGCGTGCAGGCGGCGGCGGCGGCAGCAATGGCTCTCGAGAGGAGGCGGTGCGGTAGGGCAGAAAGAGACGAGCGGGGCGGCGGCGATTTAGGGCACAGGGGGCAGGCGGCGGCTATATATATGGTGCTTGGCTCCGGTGTCCCGAGGCGGCACAGGCGCGATGGCTTCCGGGAAGAACGGCGGTAGTTGCACGCGGCGGGCCGGCAGCGGCAGGCCGGGTCGGGCTAAGGCCACGGCGGCGCGGTTGCAGGGAGGAGGTGTAGGCAGGCGCGCTGGGCTGTAGAGGCAGGCTGGGCCGAGGGATGGCGCAGGGAAGGCAGGCTAGGCCGAGCTCAGTCGAGGGGAGGAGAGGGAGAGAGAGAAGGGAGAGAATCCAGAGGAAGGAGATGCACAGTAACTCAGGAGAAAGAAAGAAAGAAATAGAAAATAAAAGGAAAAATGAGGAAAAAAGATGGGGGAAAAATAAAGGGGTTTTTCTGACAAACTCCAATTTCGCAAAAACTAGAATTTTGGGGATTTCTGGGGAATATTTATATATCCAAAATAGATGAATATTTTGGGGAATTCTAGAAGGAGAATATTTGGCAGGATTCAGAAAACGACGGATATTTTATCGATCGATTATAGAGGTATCCGGAATAGTATAAATCTTCTGGGGATCAAGGAGTTGAGGAGAATATTTTATGGGGACTGAAATAGGGCGAAAACTCAGAATATAATAATATTTGGAGAATCCAAATATTACGTCAAGAGTTGGGCTAGGTGGAAACAAGGGGATTTAAATAGAACGAGAAGGGATATTTTATAAAGGAATCGGATATATCCGAGGATTTGGATTCCAGATTACGAGATTTTCAGAATCGGACCTTTCTGGGGATTCAGGGGTCCGGGGTCGGTAAAATATAGGAGGAGGAGGGGAAACCAGATTTCTAGTTGAACTTAGAGATGCTAAAGGACTGAAACAGGAACAACCTGAACAGGAGAAAAGAAAAGGAATTTATTTTATATTTAATTAATTTACTGAAGTGATCTTTATTGAATTAAAATTAATTCTGTAGCTCTGAAAAATCTGAGAAATTTTAGAGAGTTTATTAAATCATGGGAAATTTACCAGAAGTAAATGCCACCACGAAACATGAAGAATTTATTATTATAAATACTCAAATGCTAAAAATACTCTGACAAAACCCCTGGAATATAAAAGCATTCAAGTATTTATTTAAATATTTAAACTCGGGATTTTTAATATTAGAAATTTCAAAATTTTATTCAAACCCTTTTCTCAAACAAAAAGTTTCTAGTGTATTCTTGTATTTCTATTTACCCACGATAATTTTTAATTAAGACGATTTTCAGGGGGTTACAGGCGAACCCTAGCGAGACGAGGTGCAAAATTTCGGCGCAGAAACTGGAAGACGAAACGATTGGTGGATTAGAGAAGATGAGAAAATCTTTTCTCTCTCTCCCCGCTTTTATAGAGCCTGTACTGATAAGTGGGCTTGGGCCTGTAAATTGGTACTAGGCCACCAAGATGTGAGTTTCTACAGTAGCACTCTTAACGTGGGCCACTCGCTGGCTGGGTTAAAATCACAGTGTTTGTGCTACCTACAGGAACCGATTGGGTAATCAGATATGCTTCATGAAGGCCTAATTACTGAACATATGTGTTCGGGTATCTATATTATCCACCAGGTATTGAGGATATATCCTTATATGGGTCAGGAATGCAAGTATCTTTCAAGTACACCTAACCACATGTTAGATTGAACTCCATAAAGTGATACTCAGCTTACATGCTTAGCCAATAATTGCCATGAACAAATATTTTTTCAGCCGACATGACGCTAAAGAGTCTAACTTTCGAGTGGTATACTACTCAGGAAAGACTATAAACAATTTTCCCAGCTGACACGAAGCTAAAGAGTCTAATTTTCGCGTAACATACTACTCAAGAAAGACTAAAATATTTTCGGTTGATATGAAGCTGAAGAGTCTCATATACCAGTAGTATACTACTCGGGAAGGACTATAAAGTTAAAGATATTTGACTTTATGTTTAATTGTTTCACAATTAAGCGCAAGTCAGGGGCTACACCTAATAGGTGCGCCTATTCGGCGCATACTATTCATACTTCTACATAGAGCCCTTCATAGTCTCGATGCCAGCTGACATAAAGTAGGACTCAGGAAGAAGAAGCACTCAGACAAAGAGTACTCAAGAGCAATGCACTCGGGCAATCTTCACCGTGGAGGATGAGCACTCGGCATCAGCTGTGACTCAACTATGAAGATTTCATGGGCTGCTGTGGAGACCATGGGCTCCAGGTACCTCATGACAAGCATATGGGTCACGCGGACAGAGGATGAGCCTAACCTTGTAATTAGAGATATGATACAGCTTGGCAGACTTAGTCTTGTACGATAAGGAATATACAGTTCTAGTCGGGCAGGTTATATCTCTAAGAGGAGATCCTTTTGCCGTAGTCCGGCTGGGACTCCTACTTTGTAACCCCGTCCTCCAGTATATAAGGGGAGACAGGGCACCCCCTGAGGGCAAGTTCATCAAAACCACCATACATCCTCAAAGAAAATACACCATAATTGGACATAGGGTATTACCTCACATCGAGAGCCTAAACCAGTATAAACTCCTTATGTTCCTTTGCAATCCACCGAGTTTCGATCCGACGAGTAGCCCTATATTCTTATTGCCGGTATAAAACATCGACAGTTGGTGGTATAATCAAGATCTAACGATCGCCAACAACCACTCCACCTATAAATATAAGGGCCAAGGCCGATTCAACAACAACCAATCAATCGTCAAAATCAATACATTACCTCTATACTCTGGATTCCACATCTCCCTCATTTTTTCTTCCTATAATATCTCAAGACTATTCATCTCCAATCCGCTAATTGCTTGTCGTCTCTCGTCTCTACAGCGTTTGAGGATATCCTAGCAGTCCTACTGACCCTAGGACAAACTAGCGCGCGTTTGCTCTGACGGGGTCCCTCCCAGGTGACCGTTCGGCAGCAACTACCCCTATAACGACACGTCTCCGGGTGCCACTGTGGGTTGCATACAAGATGCTCACGTGTGTGTGGCATAGCACGTTTTTGCGCTAACACTTAGGCCAGGCCTTCATGAGCCGACTGGTTTCCTAACATATTTAAATCCAACGATTGATTTAGGGATTTTAGACCTTTTATTAAAGCACTAATGAGGATATTTTTGACCTTCGCTTCTAAATCCATTTACAGAGGGGTATTGATCGATGGCATCTTGCCAGTTGCCACCAGCTTCTCATGGCTCGTAACTTGATCAACACTACTACCGGCCAGCCAGCTCGTTACCTCTCGCAATTTGGCGCCGCTATCCGCCCCTAAAGATCCTTATGCGGAGCCTGAATTTTGCAAACGATTAAAGATTGATTTGGATTGTTCATGTTTATGAAAGAAAGACCATGGATTCTTGCATGCATGTAAGACGGCCATGCGTGGCGTAATTTATATGGCCCTATCTCCTCTCCAAATAAATTGCAAGTAAGCAACAGACAAGCCGGGAAATCAGGAAAATGCTCTACGCCGAACATCCGATACCAACATAAGCATCGTACGCCCTCGCCTATCCACATGTGACCAAGACAGGCGGGCACGGAGGCCAGTAGCAGCTTGCAGCTGCAAGCACGTAAAAAAACAGGCCATAGGCATTATACCAGCTACTTCTCCTACGTGCTAGCTCTGTCACCCATCTACTCCTACGTAGAACGCTTCTTCTTATACACAATTGTATTTCTTAATTGTTTGAGCTCGTTTTCCGAATTGTTGCGTTAGCCAGTTTAGATTATTTGCAACGTGTCTTGCGGGCGCCGACGCGAGCCCAAATATTAGGCGTGCTCCTCTCCATCTCCTTGGACACGCAGAAACTGTGGACGAGCACGCCAGCGGCCAAGCGGTTGAAGCGAAGCAGTACGGGCCTCTGCCGCTTCATGGGAGAGGCGTGGTAGAGGCCGAGGCCGTGAGGCGGAGCTTGTCGCCATGCGCGGCCGCTGGGCGGATATGGGTGGAGGGCAGCGGTCTCGCGCGCGGGGTTGAGGAGCCAAGGCAGTATTTCTCTCTCTGCGTGATCGATCATCTAACTTGCGCAGGGGAGTCAAGTCGGAGCTCTTTGCAGGCACGGGCCAAGGTTTGGGCAGAGCAGCAGTGGCATCGGGCGGGCCTAGGGCCCGGCCAGCGAGCTCGCGCGGAAGGGTGGAGGCGGAGCATGACGAGCTTAGACCCAGACACCGAAATAGAGAAAAAAGACGAATCCAGCCATCGAAGTAGAGAAAGAAGGTAGACGGTAGGCTCTTGTTAGAGTTTGATAAGCTTTGTTGTAATTCATTGTTTTATCTTGTTGTAATTTATTCTATTCGGGTGTTTCACTCACTTTCAATCAGATGTTACACTTATACATAATGTGTACTGCCTCGTCGAAGGTGTGCGCCGTGCCCTCCACCGTCTCATAGGTGTTTGGCAATAATTTTTTTTCTTGTGTTGTAGCATGATATTTCACGTATTGGTTTCTTGGTGTTGCAGTATTTTTACAATTATATCTAGTTAAAACATTTTTTCACCGAACAATGAAACATCTAAAACAATTCTTAATCAGCTATGAAACACGTTCCACATTTTGGCTAAGATCAAACGTCGGAGCACTATTCGTGTTTTTATTATAGTAAGGTGGTTGATCTTTTATAAAGTAGTTATGATTATTCAGAGAAGCAGCATCGACGGTACCTTAAAAATTTTAAAAATAATAATATTAAAAAAATAAATATTAAAAAATCGAGTAAATTTTATACTAATAATTTAAAACTTTCATCTCTAATTTTGAAACTTTCAACTCAAATTTAAAAACTATCAATTAAGAATTTTAAAAAAATTACTCAAATTTTCAACCCAAAATTTAAAACTTTTAATTAGATTTTCAGAACTTTCAATTGAAATATAAAACTTTTAACTCTGTTTATTTATATATTATTTTATAATTAAAAATTATTAAGCACTAATGATAATGATTAGAGAGGATGATTAGTGCTTAATGAGGGTTTGTGTGTACGGAGGTACGGCTTGCCGTGCGCGCACTAGCCAGCCCCTATGACTATCTAGATTTGTTGCAACATAACAAGAAATTTGTTTCGATCATCACAATAAAATGTTCCATTTGTACTAAGAAAATTGTTGCTGATTGGCAAGAATGAGAATATTGCAAACTGAAGCAATAATTGTTGGAAATAATTCTCAAGGCATTATTGAATATTGAGTAGATTGCATAGTCGTGGGAGCCATCTATTTGGTAGCAGACCTAGAATTTCTACGTATTTAATTAGCAAATTCGGTGGTAATGCGGTGGTAATGACTGAGATTAGAAGTTGCACTCTCACGGAGAGAGCATAGCAGCATGCAAGGGAAAGATGATATCGTGCCATGAGGAAACGTGCTACTTGGTTAGTATGATCGAACGGTTTAGCGTGGCTTCCGACGGCGTCCGACGATTGCACTATTATCGGACGTCCAGACGTTAGTTTTGTCCGAGAAATCAAGAACAATATATACATCTTTGCAAGAATCTGATCGATTAGTAAAACCAGTCACCAACCCCTGTGTTGTTTGAGCTACCATTACCATATATTAGCATCGTAAAGATATATGAAGATAAAAGAAAAACATGTAAAGTAGGCATCTTTGTTTCTTACTCGTAAATATGTAGCTTTATAGTCGAGTTTATAAGCATAGACTGCTTGATCAGAGATTATTTACCAAAGAAATATGCAATAAAACATGCTGATCCTATGAAGAACATGGGGCAACTAAACCTTGGGGGCGCTTGAATAAGGTCACATACTCCTAATACTAATGACTAAAAGAGTAATATACACTGCTACGAAAATCATCTCTACAGACAGCAAAAATAGGTTTTCACATGCGGGCATCCACAATACTGGTATAAAAGGGCCTGTGAAAATCAACGTTTTATGCAGGCGGTTGCCGGCCGCCTGCGTAGATAGGTTTTCACAGGCAGCCATGCTATGCCAGCCACCTGCGAAAACCTATATACGTAGGCGGGCTGCATAGCATGGCCGCCTGCGAAAACCAATCTATGCAGACAGCTGAGCTATAAGGCCCGCCTATGTAAACTGAATTCCACACGTGTAGAAAATGCCAGCTAGCTGCTTGTGTTAATATTCGTGCCAATTTTTTTAGTTTTCCACCAAAAGTGTTTCAACCAATTTCAAATATATTTCTATATATTATTTATTGTAAGTTGTGATCGATGAACAAATAATTACTATAGTGAGTAAACGATATGACCAATATAAGTGACATTTGTAAACGACGATACACATATATGACTGCAATAATACACAAAGTACGTTATATATATGTACACATGTTATATATATTTACAAAAGTTTATGACAACGCACACAGAAATTTTAGATAATAGTATGGGTCCAATCCCAAAGACTTTTGTATTCTTCTGCTGCTAAATGCCCATTGTGGTCGAAAAATCAGCCTTTATGATGACAATAGTCGTGGTGAAGAAAGTGGCATATGTCTTGTTATATGTTTTCGATGCTTTTACCATTTAGTTCTCTTTCACTAGTTTTGATTCTAGGCAACTGCATCAAGAATGTGTAAGGATGTTAGTACTTATGTCCTAGCTAGAAACAATCAAACATATATAATTAATATTGGACAAAGAAATTTGAAATGACAAATAACGATAGAGTTACATCTTCGAGATTGGTACATTACCTCCTGTTAACCCTGAGGTACTCGCACACATAGTATCCATCGAGCATGGTCGCTGAAGGTTGCTTGTGGCACTTCATGAAATAAAAATACACAGAATGCAAATTAGTTATAAACATGTCCTCGCATGAAATAAGCATGTACTTGCATGTGCGTTGCACATTACCGGCCACTATGTATTGATGAACATCTTCTCTCTTGATACCACTTGTTCCCCGCCGTTTGCCTTGTAGTACCTATAGGCACTGTTTGAACATTTAAATTTAGTGTTATAATGGAGAAATAATATTCCATAGTTAATGATGAGAGGTTTGATACCGATTTTTCGGCAGAGATAGATAACTCGATTGTTGGATGGAGGTGACGTTCACAGCCCGATTACAATAGTCTAGGGACATTGCGCGTTAGCAACCGATACACCAACTCCAAAGGTTGCTCGCGATCTTGTGGAGCACAATCAACCTAGCCACGAGGGCACTCGTCCTGTAAGCAATCGAAGAACAAGCAGAATAACCACTGAATTGCGAGATGTATATGAAAGCTTTAATCTAAATACACAAGTTGGTGGGGTTCCGAAGACAGGCTGATAGGCGATCTAGTCGACACACGCGCTACAAGGTGAAGTAGCAATGGCTAAATCTGATCAAACAAAACCCAATCTGTTCCTAGCAGCTCTGAGACCTATTTATACATGGGAGGACAACCACAACGGTATTGGAGCCGTGCTCCAATCCTAGGACGTGACCTTAGTGGACCCAACTTGTTACACGGCCCATCGGACCAAAATAGGGCGATACAGCACCGTGGACAGAATAGGTCTCTATAATAAATCGATGATTGCGGCTGATTTCAAACAGATATGGACAAGAGGCTAGATCCGTTTGAAAGTAGACTTAATAAGCTTTCCGTGAAGTCTAAGAATGTCCGAATCAGAGTCCATATGCAACCGTGGTGACTGTCACGAGTTGGTGCTGTTTTGTAGTCCGAATCCAGCCTACGCGAATCCCTTTTCTTTTCGGTCTTCTCCATCGTTCCTAAGCAAAACAAGAGTGCACGTGTTTCCATTGTCTAAATAAGTATGACACATGCTTAGAAACGAACTCACCTGATAATTAAGTTGACGAGCACGGGCACAAGTAAGTGGTCCAATATGTTCTACTTAGGTAGGTGTGGATGTATCGATGGTATTGATGTCCTCATCATCCCCTCCTTGCATTTGAGTCATCCTCGACTCAAGCTCATCTTCCTCTCCTAAATATGGCTTAAAATCTACAATGTTAAATGTGGGACTAACCCCAAAATCTACATGCACATCAAGCTTGTCGATATTTTACACCGGCAATAAATATATAGGGCTACTCGTTGGACCAAAACTCGATGGATTGCAAAAGAACATGAAGAGTTTATACTGGTTTAGGCCCTGGAGATGAGGTAATACCCTACGTCCAGTTGTGGTGTATTTCCTTTGAGGATGTATGATGGTGATTCTTGTGAACCTCCTGATCTTGCCCTCATAGGGCGCCCTGCCTCCTCTTATATGCTGGGGGACAGGGTTACAAAGTAGGAGTCCCAGTTGAACTATGACCACGGGATCTCCTTCTAGAGATATAATGTGCCCGACTAGGACTGTATTTTTCTTATCGTATAAGGCTAAGTCTGTCGAGTTCCATCATATCCCTAATTACAAGGCTAGGCCCATCCTCTGTCCTAGTGGCCCATATACTTGTCATGAGGTACCTGGGGCCTATGGCCTCTAGGCAGCCCCTGAGACCTTCATAGTTGAGTCACAACTGATGCCGAGTCCTCATCCTCCACGGTGAAGAATTCCTGAGTTCATTGCTCCCGAGTACTCTTTGTCCGAGTGCTTCTTCTCCCGAGTCCTGCTTCATATCAGCTGGCAGCGAGGCTATGAAGGGCTCCACGTAGAAATATGAATAGTACACACCGAATAGGCGCACCTATTAGGTGTAGCCTCTAACTTTGTGCTTAATTGTAAAACAATTAAACATAAAGTCAAAGATCTTTAACCTTGTAGTCTTTCCTAAGTAGTGCACTACTGGTATATAAGACTCTTCAGCATCATGTCAGCCGGAATGATTTTTTATAGTCTTTCCTGAGTAGTATATCACTCGGAAGTTAGACTCTTCAACTTCATGTCAGCTAGAAAAAATTTTTGCTCATGGCAATTGTTGGCCAAGCATGTAGGCCAAGTACCACTTCACGGATTTTCACCCAATATGTGGTCATGTGTTCTTGAGAGATACCTGCATCCCTAATTTTAATGGAGACCAGCTGTTGATCCTTATAAGGATATATCCTCAATACCTGGTAAATAATGCAGATACCCGAATGTATATAACCGGCTGTAGGCTTAGCATGAAGCATATCTGATTATTTAATCGGTTTCTGTGAGTAGCACCAGCACTGTGATTTTAACACAGCCAGCGAATGGCCCAGATTGAGCATGCTACTGAGAAACTCATATCTTTGGCCTACTACCGAATAAGCCGGTCTAAACCGACCTTCCCAGCGCAGCCCTATAAAATTGGCATCCCTCGCATGTCAGGATGAGTACTTCAGCGTTGGTAACCGCAATCAGCCAGAGGAATCCTTGTCCGCAAGCCTTTCCGATTTATGTTCTGGATGCAGCATAGTTGCCACAGATGCCCGAGTAGGTATATTGCAGGGATTTGCTTGCCCTCCTCAGGTGTGACACAGTACATGAGAACTCCGGATGCGCTTTGACGATATAGGTCTTCTCTGACTTCGGTAAAGCCGAATAAGGTACCCGAACCTTGCATTAGCATAGGATTCGGCTGGCGACCCTCATGGGGCATACCCTACCCAACAGAATTATAACCAAATAAGGTACCTAAACCTCGCATTAGCATAGGATTCGGCTGGCGACCATCATGGGGCGTACCCAACCTGGCAGAGTTGTGACCAAATAAGGTACCCAAACCTAGCGTTAGCATAGGATTCGGCTGGCAATCCACATGGGGTGTACCCTATCTAGCCGAGTGGTACACGAGCCCCAACTGGCGCCGGAGGTCGGTTATATTAGTCAAGTAAGGTACCCAAACCTTGCATTAGCATAGGATTCGGCTGGCGACCCTCATGGGGCGTACCCAACTCAGTGGGGTGGTACCCAAGCTTTGACTGGCACCGGAGGTTGGTTATATTAGCCGAATAAGGTACCTGAACCTCGCATTAGCATAGAATTCAGTTGGCGACCCTCATGGGACGTACCTTACCCAGCAAGTTGTGACCAAATAAGGTACCTGAACCTAGCATTAGTGTAGGATTTGGCTGGCGACCCTCATGGGGCGTACCTCACCCAACCGAGTGGTACCTGTGGAGGCCATGGGCCCCGAGTACCTCATGACAAGCATATGGGCCACTCGGACAGAGGATGGGCCAAGCCTTGTAATTAGAGATATGATAGAACTCGGCAGACTTAGCCTTGTACGATAGGGAATATACAGTTCTAGTCGGGTGGGTTATATCTCTAAGAGGAGATCCCTTGGCCATAGTCCGGCTAGGACTCCTACTTTGTATCCCTGTCCCCCAGTATATAAGGGGAGGCAGGGCGCCCCCTGAGGACACACAGAGATTCATCAGAATCATACATCCCCAAAGGAATACACCATAACTAGACATAGAGTATTACCTCACATCGAGGGCCTGAACAAGTATAAACTCCTCGTGTTCCTTTGTAGTCCACCGAGTTTCGATCCGACGAGTAGCCCTATATTCATATTGCCAGTATAAAACATCGACAGTTGGCACGCCAGGTAGGGGCTTCAACGAGATCAACTTCAACAAGCTCGATGGATTCGACAACTAGAGTCGACGGCACCAATTTCTCCCCAGAGACACGATCACATTCGGCAGCCTCGACTTCATCGCCGACCAACTCGGCAACCTCACCTTGGCCAACTCAGACTAGATCTGATTGGCTGAGAAACCGGTCGACTCCGCGCCAGTCGGCCCACACGACGCTGCAGCAACCGTCGTCGACTTGCTGCGGCCATCTTCTACTTCCCCGGGTCTCGAGACAACTCTCTCCTTCGGCGTTCGACTCGGACTTGGCCTTGAGCTGGCCCAGGTTGGGCTAGGAAGGGGAGAGATCGTCAATCTCCCATGTAGACTCGGCGACGCCGCGGACATCTACAATCTACATCCTACGCGGCATACCCAATCCTCTACAGTTCAGTTCGGACATGGCCCAGAGCCGTTCCAGATTGGATCTAGGGAGGTCGGAGTCGTCATCACCCCGATGAACTACTCGGATTCCGACTCCAAGTTAGACAACTGTTCGAACACAAGTTCGGACACCAGCCTAGCAAGCTTTCTTTTGCCCTGAGAAATCTTCATGGCTTCAACCCCTCCACAGGAGGTGCGCCGAGTACAAGAGCAGCAAGAAGAGGAGGCACGCTGCCTACGGCAACCGGAGGAGGCCGAACGCGAGGCTTGCAACGACAAGCTACGCAGGGCTGGGCGAACCGCTCAGCAACAAATCCTCCAGACTAGAGTCACGCCACAACAGAATGTCATGGCCGTGGCAACCCTGCTGGATACACTCTAGCTTGGGCCTGATCATCAGGCCACCCCGACTGTAGCAAGAATCAAGGCCATGATTATAGCTGCCACATGTCAGCAGCACCAGCAGTCGGGCGATACACTTATACCGACCAACTGGTCGGGTTCTCCAGCAGCGGTCTCGTCTGCATCAGTACGACACCGGGTGGCCGGCTCAAGTCAGCCGCACGCGGAGTCACGCCAAACATCTCTCAGCAACACAAACAACAACAATCGGTGGCGTCCCCAGAACGATCGCTGGTTTAACCAAGATCTCCGAGTCTGTTTGCAATATGATCTCCACCAAGACATCAACGCTCGGCGCCGCCAACGCGAAGACAATGAGCGCCGCCGATTGGAGGACAAGTACGAGCGCTTCGGCCTTCACCACGAGCGGTTCCACCGCACAGCCGGAGCCCTCATGCAGACGAAGGCGTACTCGCCTTTACCCAAGAGCTACAAGAGGTCGACTGGCCATCGGCCTTCAAGCCTACGGGAATTGAAAAATACAACAGCAAGACCAATCCTGAGTCCTAGCTCACTGTATACACTCTAGCGATCCGAGCTACCGGAGGTGGCCATAAAGCCATGGCTAACTACCTCCCGGTCACCCTAGCCAACTCGGCGAGGACATGGCTCACAGGGCTCCCAAAACGGTCGATCGGTTCCTGGGGAGAACTCCAGGAACGCTTCATAGCCAATTTCCAGGGGACTTATGAAAGACCGTCTTTCAAGCACGATCTCTACCAGCTGCACCAGAGGAAGAATGAGTCTCTCCACGAGTTCATCAAAAGGTTCTCCAGGAAGTGCAACTCGATCCCAATGATCAAGGACGAGGTTGTCATCGCCGCCTTCCACAAGGGAGTCAAGGATGCCCCATTTATCGCAAAATTTACTCGAAAGCCTCCAACCTCTGTCAGGGCTCTCTTCGATATGGTGAACAGGTACGCCGACTCAGCCGAGGCGGTCACTGAGGTCATCGACGAAAAGAAAGAGTCCCGGTAGAAGGACCAAAAGGCCAAAGCCGGCAATGAGCCAGCACAGAAAAAATCCGGCAGCCGCAAGTGAAAGTCGGAAAATGTGGTGGCCAACATGGAGTGGACTCGGTTGCGACCCCTAAGGAATAACGAGTACCAGAAGGTGATGAACAGGTCTTGCCCCTTTCACCCCAAGGGCAAACACGCGGCCAAAGACTGCTTCATTCTCAAGAAGTTTGCCTCTGAGCAGTCTTCAACATCTGGTGCCGACAAGGACAAAGACAAGCCAGATCCAGGCGCAGCCGGTGATTATCAAGATCCCCAAGCTGAGCTCAACCATATCTTCGGAGGGCCATCTTCATATGAGTCCAAGAGGAAGCAGAAGCTAACAGCACATGACGTCAACTCGGTCTCTACTGCAGACGCCCCAATATCTGCGCTGGTTAGAAACGCCCATCATGTTTGATCGCGCAGACCATCTAGATCGGGTTTCACACCCGGGACGCTACCCACTCGTCTTGGACCCAGTCATCAAAAATATCAAGTTGAAAATGGTTCTTATAGATGGAGGCAGCGCGCTCAACATCCTCTTTGCCAAGACCCCGGATGAGATGAAGATTCCTCGTTCAGAGCTGCGGCCAAGTATGGCGCCCTTCCACAGGATAATTCCCGGCCTGTCTTCAACACCCCTCGGGCAGATAACTTTGCCGGTGACCTTCGGCATGCAGGATAACTTCCGCACAGAAACTATCTGCTTCGAGGTCGCCGACTTCGAGACTATGTACCACGCGATACTCGGACGGCCGGCGCTCGCCAAATTCATGGCGATACCGCACTATACCTACATGGTGCTCAAGATGCCTAGGCCAGCCAAAGTCCTCCCTTCACAGCGACGTCAAGCAAGCCTTCACCTGCGACAAAGAGAGCTGCGAGTTGGCTCAGTCTCAAGAGGCGGTAGTCGGATGTGACAACATTTGGCAAGCCGCCACAACAGAAGTCGAGTACAACCAAGTTCCGGCAAAAAAGCAGCAAAGTCTGGAATTTTAGCGGACTCTGACACGAAGAAGATCCCCTTGGACCCTTCCAACCCCTCCAAGACTACTCTAGTCGGGACTGGACTCGACCCCAAATAGGAATACGCACTCGTCACCTTCCTCCAGGCAAACAAGGACATCTTCACCTAGAAACCTTCTGACATACCTGGGGTACCAAGGGAGGTGATCGAGCACGCCCTCAATGTCAAGACAGACACCAAGCCAGTCAAGCAACGGCTACGGCGCTTTCAATGGACTCCCGAAGCCCAGCAAGCCTTTGAAGATTTCAAGAAATTTCTCACATCACCACCAGTGTTGGCATCGCCTATGCCCCAAGAGCCATTAATGCTATATCTGGTGGAAACCACACAGGTAGTCAGCACGGTGTTGGTGGTCGAGCGATCCGAGCTGGGTTATATACAAAAAGTTCAACAGCCAGTCTACTTCGTCAACGAGGTCCTTGTCGACTCCAAGATGAGATATCCACAGGTCCAGAAGCTGCTCTATGGCCTACTCATCACTGTTCGGAAGTTGGTGCACTATTTCCAATCGCATCAAGTCATGGTGGTCACATCGTATCCACTCGGGGACGTCTTGCATAACCGCAAGGCCACTGGCCGAATCGCTAAATGGGTGCTCGAGTTGATAGCATTCGACATCACCTTTCAGCCATGGACAGCAATCAAATCACAAGCTCTAGCCGACTTTGTGGCCGAGTGCACAGAAGTTCAGATGACTACAACAACAGACAAGCTAGAGTACTGGACAATGTACTTCGACGGTTCTCTAAGGATCGGCGGCACCGGGGCCAGCGTCGTACTGATGTCACCCACCGGCGAAAAACTCAAGTACGTTCTCCAGATCTACTTTCTGGCTTCCCACAACGTCGCCGAGTACGAGGCACTCATCCATGGGCTCCGCATTGCTATATCACTCGGCATCCGCCGACTAGTTGTGCATGGAGAGTCTCAACTCGTGGTGAACCAGGTCATGAAAAACTAGACATGTCTCGATGATACCATGGCAGCGTACTGTCAGGAGGTCAGAAAGTTAGAAAACAAGTTCGATGGGCTAGAGTTAACTCACGTCTTACGACAATACAACGATGCTGTAGATGAACTGGCTAATATGGGATCCAAGAGAGAGGTGGTCCTGACTGGGATTTTTGTTGAGCAACTAATAGAGCCATCAGTCAAGAAGAAACCAGTGCCAAAATAGTCGGGGGCTGAACCTTCCCCGGCAACAGAAGAAGTACTAGTCATATCTCAAGATTGGCGGACTCCTGTTCTCAAATTCCTCCTGGACAATGAACTCCTAGAAGATTGCATTCAAGCCGAACAAAGCAAATGTCGAAGCAAATATTTCCTAGTAGTTGGAGAAGACCTATACCGAAGAAGTACATCCGGTGTCCTCATGCAATGCGTCACACCCGACGAGGGCAAGCAGATTCTGCAATCGATCCACTTGGGCATATATGGCAACCATGCCGCATCCAGGATGTTGAAAGGTTTATAGGCAGGGATTTTTCTAGCCAACAGCAGTAACAGATGCTAAAGACATAGTTCGCACATGCGAGTGTTGTCAGTTCTATGCAAGATAAACAAATCTTCCAGCCCAAGAACTTCAAACCATCCCAATCTCTTGGCCCTTTGAAGTATGGGGGCTTGACATGGTCGGGCTTTTCAAGAAAGTGCCTGGAGGGTTCACACACTTGTTCGTCGCAGTGGATAAATTCACGAAGTGGATTGAGGCAAAACCCGTTGCTACCATAACAGCGGCAAGAGAAAAGGACTTCATCATGAGTATATTATACCGATTCGGAGTTCTTAACCGCATCATAACGGACAACGGTACTCAGTTCACGGGTGGCGTATTTCAAGATTTCTGTGACTACTTCGGCATCAAGATCTGTTATGTGTCTGTGGCACACCCGCGGAGCAATGGGTAGGTTGAACGTGATAATGGCATAGTCTTACAAGATATCAAGGCTAGGATATTCGACCGACTACAGCCATATGTAGGGCGGTGGATACAGGAACTCCCATCTGTTCTCTGGTCTCTAAGAACCACGGTTAGTTGGGCAACAAGGCAATCCCCTTTCTTTCTGGTCTATGGCGTTGAGGCTATGTTACCAACTGAGTTAGAGTTTGGCTCTCCGTGAGTTCGGGCTTACTCAGAAGATGGATCAAACAATACCCGATTGGTCGAACTAGATCAGTTGGAAGAAGTGAGGGACATCGTAATAATCCAGTCGGCAAGGTATCTTCAAGGCCTGCGTCGTTATCACAGTCGAAATGTCCGTGGCCGCGCCTTTTTGGTCGGGGATCTCGTCTTGGGAAAAATACAAACCACCAAAGACAGGCATAATCCATCCCCAATATGGGAAGGGCCGTTCATTATTGCCAAGGTCACACGGCCAGGCGCCTACCGACTGAAGACTGAAGACGTTGCCCTCGTCCGCAACTCATGGAATATAGAATAGCTACGTCCTTTCTATACCTGAGTCTTATATTTCCCATGTGTACAGTTTTTCTCTGACTCACTATGCCGCTTGTTCCAACTGAGTTGTGAGTCGGTGGCTGCATATATTATATGTGCTTTGTCAATAATATACGAGCCTGTTTTACTTAAGTTATGATGTTCTGCAACGATTTTGTCATGTTCGCCCGAGTACAGCTTACTGCGGTGAACGATTTTATTAAGTTCCTATAGACTAACTCGGCGTAGACCATACAGTCGAGTAGAGCTAATGACAACTAAGTAAAACCTCAGAGCTTGGCGGCATTACACATATATTTACACATGTCCTTACAAAAAACCTTATATAGACCGACTGCATGATGGATTGTTCTTACATTCCTAGGTCCTTGGTGATCGCCTCTGCAATCAACCTCGCTTGGGTGATCAACTCCAACACCTCCTCAGGTGTTGTCTCTTCGGCAAACCCTTCACCGATGGCCTCGAGATCTACCCTGGGGTAGATCGACTTGGTCATCACAAGGGTCTGGGCCACGCCGACGACAACACGCTCATTCGAGTATCTCTTCAGGATACTCGGGGCTCCGTTAAGGCACGCCTGCACCTAGGAGACTGTGTTTGAGCTGGTTCCCGTGTGGTGAGGATCCATGATGTCAAGGAGCCCTTTCACGGACTCGACAAGAATCTCCCGTGACTCCTTGATGAACTTGATCTCCTCTGCAAAGGCTCAAAACTAGGTTTGGGTGTTGGCTCTTGCAGCTGCCCAGATTCATTGGCGAGTAAACTTGTCAGCCAAAACAGCAGTTGGAGTAATAAAAGGATTGGACAAGGTCATTGTCAGAGTGAAGACTTACTTTCGTAGTCGGGAAACAACAAAGCTAGAGAAATATACATGGGACTTAGTCGGGAAGACAAATATAGGAGACTTACTTCTGATCTTGTCGGCTAGGGCCCAATTCTCACCCCTGAGTTGGTCAACTGCCCCTTTCAGCCAAGTCTCCCTCTCTTGGCTAGACCGCTCCAAGTCGGCCTTTGAGGTCTAGAGCTAGCCCAATCGTTGGAGCTGGGGGGCGAGCTGAGCCAAGGCCTCGTTTATCTTCTCCGAGAGGTCAACGATCTTCTGCTCAGAGCAAAACAGAGCAAAGTAGAGTCAAATGGTAGAATACCCATACAAGGAAGAACGTCAAGAACTCAATACGACAAAAGTCATACCTGGACCCCCCGGGACGCGGCGATCACGGCACGAAGAAGAACTTCACGCTCCCTCTCCACTGCCTCTTCATCATGCTCGTAGCATTTCGCAGTTCTGTCAGGAGTTACCCAGTGGAATGTTCTCGGGAACCTACGGGGAGGAGCTTCATGTCTAGGGAGATCTGGTCCTTCTAAAGACCACGACGACAAGGATGGCGACGAGGTCCCGGCCCTTGACTCGGCGGCTGCTAGGGCTTCAGGGATCCGCTCAGGGGCTGGAGCAACAGCTTCAATATGTGCCCCATGGTTAGCTGGCGTTAGTGGTCCTGCCGTCGGGACAGCCTCAGTTTCAGCAACTGGGGCGGTCACTGGCTCGGCAGATGCGCTTGCTAGTGCTGGATTGGCTGGGGCTGGCTCTACAACAGGAGCAGCCGGTGTGGTCTCCTTGAGATCAATATTGGCCCGTTTCCTGCACGATGAGCTAAATATCAAGATACTACTATGCTGAACAAGATTTTTAGAAGATCCAAAAGTTACTTACCTCTTGGAGGTTTTGTACCTCCATCTGGGGGTTCCAGCTGTCAGCAGTGGAGGGCTGCCAGCTATCGAGCTGGATGGCACGGCAGTCGGTGGTGGCGTCCTCATCCTAGTCGGCCCAGTTTTTGATGCAGCCGACTGGGGTGCTGGGATACTCGGCGACACTGCCTAATGGCTCGTCGACGACCTTGTACTCGGCGATGCCGCCCTTGGGCTCGATGTTGCTGAGCCTTGTGGCGCTTGTCTCGGCATTGGACTCGGCGGCCCAGGCGCTGCGCTGGTAGTGTCTTTAATCTTTAGGCTCCCGGCTGCTGCACTCGGCCTACTAATCCTCTTCTTGCCCGGATCTTCGACAAGTTTCTCCCCGCTCTCTTAGAGTTTGGCTGGGCAGTAGAAGGACTCAACGGCCTTTTCTTCAATTGCACGGCCGACAAAGTTTGGGAGTCTTCATCAAACTCCTCACATGACTGCAAGCAGTTCAACAACATATATCACACATTGCAGAGCAATCCTGGGTATACATCTACAAGCATTCATCACAGATGGACAGCAAATTAACATCACCAAGAGTTACCTCTGGACGAGGCTGTTTTTGGCTATAAACCGTGATGGAGCGCTCTGCATCTTCAGTTTCAACCACCCCACTGGAGAAATAACTGAGCAAAATGTTGGTCACTTTGTGCTTGTCAGTCAGATTTCGGTACTCTTGGCTGGGATCATCTTTCCCCTGGTAATCCCAGCCGAAGTGGCTTCTCAGCTTCAATAGTCAGATACACCGAGTCAGGAAGAGTCTGACCACCCAAGGACCGGTTAGTTCAGAGCCCTTCAGCTTTTCAACTTTGTCCATCAGTATATACACTTGCCCCATCTCCTCAAAGCTGGACACAGAAGTCCAGTTGGGCGAGACAGCCAGAGGCAAACCAGTAAAGGGTGGCAGAGAAGGTTCTAGATCAGAACATTAGGACCACTCCTTATGCCAGCCTTTAAGGGAAGTTTTCAGAGGAAGATGAAGATATATCTTTTTCATTTCACTCCTTAGCTGGATGCTGGCTCCGCCTATCACCTGGACCTTGTTCTTGGAGGGCTAGGGTTTGATGTGGAACAGATTGAAATGGGGCTCCACACCCAGAAAACACTCACAAAGAGTTGCAAATATAGAGATTTGCATGATGGAGTTGGGGTTCAGATTTACCAACTCTAGCCCGTAGAAAGAAAGAAGTTGGCCCAAAAAGTCCGAAGAAGGAAGAGAAAGACCCGGGTCAAAGAAGGAGGCATAGACAACAGTCTCACCAGATTGGGTGCCGAGATCGATTTCCCCTCAGCCGGACGCCAATGGATGACTTCGTGGCTTTGCAATCTCAATTGCTTCTCCAGGAACTTCAGCTTAGTCGACCCGCAATCCAAAATCGGCCAAGTCTCATCGGTCACCTCTGGGATTTCTGATGCTCTCGACATGGCTCGAGGCAAGGAAATTTGGGGGAAATGCTATTGGGGGCTTGGAATGGATGCGGAGGAGCAGGATCGCCCGAGTGTTAATAGGGAAGAGCTAGCAATGGCGAACCCTAGCAAGGCGAGGGGCGAAATTTCAACGTGTAAGCTAGAAGACAAAACGATTGGTGGATTAGAGAAGGTGAGGGAATCTTTTATCTCTCTCCCCGCCTTTATAGAGCCTGTACTGAGAAGTGGGCTTGGGCCTGCAAAGTCGGTATTGGGCCACCAAGATATGAGTTTCTACAGTAGCACGCTCAATGTGGGCTGCTCACTGACTGTGTTAAAATCACAGTGCTGGTGCTACCAACAGGAATCGATTGGGTAATCAGATATGCTTCATGAAGGCCAAATTGCTGAACACACGTGTTCAGGTATCTTTATTATCCGCCAAGTATTGAGGATATATCCTTATAAGGGTCACAAGCTGGTCTTCATTAAAATTGGGGATGCAGGTATCTCTCAAGTACACCTGACCACATATTGGATTGAAATCCATAAAGTGGTACTCGGCTTACATGCTTAGCCAATAATTGCCATGAGCAAACATCTTTCCAGTCGACACAACACTAAAGAGTCTAACTTCCGAGTAGTAAACTACTCGGGAAAGACTATAAACATTTTTCCAGCTAACATGAAGTTGAAGAGTCTAATTTCCGAGTGACATACTACTCGGGAAAGACTATAAATATACTACTCGAAAAAAGACTATAAAATATTTCCGGTTGACATGATACCGAAGAGTCTCATATACCAGTAGTGCACTACTCGGGAAAGACTACAAGGTTAAAGATCTTTGACTTTATGTTTAATTGTTTCACAATTAAGCATAAAGTCGGGGGCTACACCTAATAGGTGCGCCTATTCAGTGCACACTATTCATACTTCTACATGGAGCCCTTCATAGCCTCGCTGCCAGCTGACATGAAGCAGGACTCGGGAGAAGAAGCACTCGGACAAAGAGTACTCGGGAGCAATGCACTCGGGAAAACTTCACCATGGAGGATGAGCACTCGACATCAGCTGTGACTCAACTATGAAGGTCTCAGGGGCTAGTGTGGAGGCCATGGGCCTCGGGTACCTCATGACAAGCATATGGGCCACTCGGACAGAGGATGGGCCAAGCCTTGTAATTAGAGATATGATAGAGCTCGGCAGACTTAGCCTTGTACGATAAGGAATATACAGTCCTAGTCGGGTGGGTTATATCTCTAAGAGGAGATCGCTTGGCCGTAGTCCGGCTAGGATTCCTATTTTGTATCACTGTCCCCCAGTATATAAGGGGAGGCAGGTCGCCCCCTGAGGTCATGTAGAGATTCATCAGAATCATACATCCTCAAAGGAATACACCATAACTGGACGTAGGGTATTACCTCACATCAAGGGCCTGAACTAGTATAAACTCCCCGTGTTCCTTTGCAATTCACCAAGTTTTAATCCGACGAGTAGCCTTATATTCATATTGCCGGTGTAAAACATCGACAGTACCCGAGCTCCGACTGGCGCCGGAGGTCGGTTTTTAGCCCACACACGAGTCCCGACTAGTGCGAGTACTCGGACAATGACTCTCGTGGAGCATTCCAAGTGATTCTTAAATCGTCGCACTCCAAGTGTATCTTGGCAGACTAGTCCAGCCCCCGAGCGTAGGAGATAGACTCATAGCCTTGAGTTCCTGTTACGCGTATCCGGAACTGGCCCTGCATTATAAACATATCGGATGAGTAGCATCTGATGATGAAAACAATCACTTGAAGAAATTTATGTATTTTACAATATATGTAAATATGTGTTCCTCCTCTTATTGATATTAGTTTCCCCGAGTAGTTGACCCCTTACGTTTAAGCACTTTGCCCGACTAGTCATAGCCCCCTAGCGTCGGGAGTTGGCTCATGGCTCTTTCCTAGACACGCATTTTGGGTGACTTGAGTTCATCTTTCATGGAGCAAAGTTTCACGGCTCGGAATTTATGCTACTTGAGTACTTTTGCAATCATTAAGAGAAAAAACAGAAAAATGTGCAGCTTGTACACCTATTAGGTGTAAGCGGCTGCGGTATTGGTGAGGCCGAGTGAGGAAATATTTATTAGAAAGCGACTTAGCTGTTCGGTATTTGGGAGTGGGGATGCCATCCTTGCGTTTGGGCTTTTGAGCCCCCGAGCATGTCACTTGTTGTTCTGATAATCTTCAGTTGTAGGAGGTCAAAGACGCCTGTGACCGACTGCCACAATGAAGTCGTTCGACTTGTGTTTGCGGTTCCAAGCCTTAGTCAGGGCCGCGTCATCGGTGTCCTTCTGCTCCTTCTGTCAAGGTTCCTTTTTGTCATCGAGGGCCTCAGCAATAACATCGGCTGAGTCGGCATACTTGTTCACAATATCGAATAGAGCCTTGATAGAGTTGGGAGGCTTCCGAGTGAATTTAGCGATGAACGAGGTGTCTTTGACTCTTTTTTGAAAGGTGGCGATGACGACCTCGTCCTTAATCTTTGGGATTGAGTTCTTCTTCTCAGAAAACCTCTTGATGAAGTCACGAAGAGACTCGTTCTTCCTTTGATGCAATTGATATAGGTCGTACTTGGAAGATGGCCTCTCGTATGTTCCCTGAAAGTTGGCGATGAAGCGTTCCCGGAGTTCTCCTCAGGAGCCAATTGATTGCTTGGGAAGTCCTGTTAGCCATGTCCTCGCCGAGTCAGTTAGAGCGACTGGGAGGTATTTAGCCATGGCTTTGTGATATCCTCCGGCTGCTCAGATTGCCAGAGTGTAGACCATGAGCCAGGACTCGGGGTCGGTCTTCCTTTCGTATTTTTCAATTCCAGTCGGCTTGAAACCTGATGGCCAATCGACTTGTTGCAGCTCGTGGGTGAAGGTTGGTACACCTTCATCTTCATGAGGATTCTGACTCTGCCTACAACGGTGAAATCACTCGTGGTGGAGGTCGAAGCACTTGTTCTCGTCTTCTAGTCGGCGCTGCTCATCTTCCTCAAATTCGTGGCGTCGTGCGTTGATGTCCTGCTGAAGGTCACACCGTAGTTGGCCTCGGAGATCCTGGTTGTCCCGACGGTTGTTTTGACGTTGTCGTTTGTTGTTGGGGTTGCCGAGTGATGTCTGGCGTGACTCTGTGTGTGGCCGACTAGAGCCGGCCGCTTGGCGTCGTGTTGAGGCGGATGAGACTGCTGTTGGGGAAGCCGACTTGTTAGTCGGTATGAGTGTATCGCCCGACTGTTGACGCTGCTGGCATGCAGCAGCAGTGATCGAGGTGGCCTGATGATCGGGCCCAAACTGGAGTGTGTCCAGTAGAGTTGCAGCGGCTATGACATTCTGTTGAGGTGTAACGAAGACGTCGTGGTCACCGACTCAGGTTTGGTGGATTTGTTGCTGAGCAGTCCGCCTAGCCCTGCGTAGGTCATCGTTACGGGCATGCAGGCGTCTTGCTTCTTCTTCTTGTTGTTCTCGCAGTCGGCAGGCCTCCTCCTCTTGCTGTTCGCGTAGTCGGAGTGATTCCTGAGTAGGAGTAGAGCCTTTGGATGCCATGAAGATTTCTCACGGTGGAGAGAAGCTTGCCGTACTGCTGTCCGACTTGGAGATGAAGTCCGACTGAGAGTCGGTGTCCGACTGAGAGTCGAAGTCGGAATAGTTGATGAGGGTGATTATAACTCCGACCTCCCTAGATCCGATCTTGAGCAGCTCTGGGCCATATCCGAGTCAAACTCCAGGGGATCGGGTTTGCCGCGTCGGATGTTGTTTGAAGATATCCACGGCGTCGCCGAGTCTATACGGGAGATTGACAATCTCTTCCCTTCTTAGCCTAATCTTGACCTACTCAAGGCCAAGTCCGAGTCGAACACCGAAGGGAAGAGTTGTCCCGAGACCCCGACAAGATGAAGATTGCCGCAGCAAGTCGATGAGGGTTGTTGCAGCATTGCGTGGGCCGACCGGCGTAGAGTCAGCTTGTTTCCTGGCCAATCGGATCGAGTTCGGTTCGGACAGGGTGAGGTTGCCGAACTTGTCAGCGACGAAGTCGAGGCTCCCAAGCTGATTGTTTGCCCAGGGAAGAAGCTGATGCTGTCGACTCCGGTGATTGGATCCATCAGGCTTGATGAAGATGATCTCAACAAAGCCCCTACCTGGCGCGCCAACTATTGATGTTTTACACCGGCAATAAATATATAGGGCTACTCGTTGGACCGAAACTCGATGGATTGCAAAGGAACACGAAGAGTTTATACGGGTTCAGGCCCTCGAGATAAGGTAATACGCTACGTCCAATTGTGCTGTATTTCCTTTGAGGATGTATGATGGTGATTCTTGTGAACCTCCTAATCTTGCCCTGATGGGGCGCCCTGCCTCCCCTTATATACTGGGGGATAAGGATACAAAGTAGAAGTCCTAGTCGGACTACGACCAAGGGATCTCCTTCTAGAGATATAACGTGCCCGACTAGGACTGTATTTTCCTTATCGTACAAAGCTAAGTCTGCCGAGTTCCATCATACGCCTAATTACAAGGCTAGGCCCATCCTCTGTCCGAGTGACCCATATGTTTGTCATGAGGTACCTAGGGCCCATGGCCTCCACAAAACTTATATGCATTCTCATTAATTCTTCCAACACTTTAAAAGATTCATCAGCTCTAGGCAGAAACCTATCTTTTCTCAAATGTAACCAAACCAAATCTCAAGGTTCAAAAATCAATTGCCTTCTACCTTTGTCACCACAAGCTTATACTTAGCATTCATGCGCTCTATGTTTTCTTTAATTGTTTCATGCAGTTTTAACATCAATTCAGCATGTTGCTTGTCATCAAAATCCAGTTTTTTTAGAAGATGGCAAAGGCATAAAATCAATAGGAGCATGAGGCATCAAACAATAAACAATCTCAAACGGCCACATCTTTGTAGTAGAATATAGCGAACGATTATAAGCAAACTCAATATGAGGCAAACATTCTTCTGTTAACACCAAAATTTGGTACGATTCGTATTGGAATCGGTTAAGGAAAGAGATTGTGTCAGCCGATGGAAGCTAATCCAGAAGAAACTGAATTCAGGAAGGAATCGTGAAGACCACGACATGGCGATTAATTACCTTATCTATTAATTAGGTAGTTTTAATATTTTTTAGGAAACCTGGTCTCGTGTCCGATCAGGGCTTGTTAATTTTCCTTTTATAGATAGGAAATTTCTGTTTCGTATCCGATCAAGACTGTATCAACTTGGGGTATAAATACGTATGCCCGGGTAACATGTAAATCATCTAATCGATCAATACAACTTCGGCGCATCGCCACCCTTTCCGACGGGTTCTTGCTTCTCGAGCCGGGCTGCATCGGTTAGGTCCGAACTCCTGCAAGAGGGTAAGACTCGTCACCCCTTACCACGGTATACCTATTCTGTCTACGGCTGCATCAGTTAAGTTTGATCTCTTAGTCCGAGTAGATATACCACATCATGCGTGCATAGTTTTTATTGGCTTACCGAGGGTAGTTTATCATCAGTTTGTGCTGCATCGGTTGGGTCCGACCTACTAAACTGCTAGCGATAAATTGTTCCTGTTAGGTTGATAGATTTTATGCAAGCGTCTTATCGGGATGTATAGCCGATAAGTTATCATACATCACAATTGCATTAGATCTATCGGCTCATCGAGGTTCTTTTATTATTATTAATCTGTGCTGCATCAATTGAGTTTGACCTACTAGATTGATAATAATAGATTTATCCTTGTTAAGCCGATGGATGTTTAGGCGATGTTTTATCGGAGTGCTTAGCCGATAAGTTATCTTTCTACTAGATAAAGCCGACTGCATTGTCTATTGATTATTATTCTGCATATCTACTCTTTCATCGGCTTCTAGCCAATGTCCAAGTGTTTTCTCGGCAGTCGGCTGGCTTATTATTTGCTTATATTATCATCGATTCTATCATCGGCTTCTTAGCCGATGCGCAAGTGCTGTTGGTAGTCGGACACGAGGAAGGACTCGGGCGCGGGCACGAGCGAGGACCCGGGCGCGAGCACGGACGAGGACCCGGGCGCGGGCATAGGCGAGGGCCCGGGCACGGGCGCGGGCAGTACCTTAGGTTTACGGCCGATGCTCAAGCATTCCTTCGGCAATCGGCTGGTAGGATTCTTATCGGCCGATTGGATCACTGAGCTAATATTTTCTATCTCCTTGTCAATTGCGGGGTCAAATTGACTGGCACACCTACGAACCTCAACATCTTAGGACCTGCACTGGAGCTAAGCAGATCTCCCAGGCCTTCGCGTGTCCTCAGACGCCGAACCAGGTCGTCGGCCCCCGGTGGTTTTCGGCGTCAGCATCTTCCTACATTTTAATGTTTTTCTTTACAACAGCCCTTAAAATTATAGACAAAGTTCTATTCACAACTTCAATTTGACCATCAGTTTAGGGATGACAAGTGGTAGAAAATAATAGCTTAGTCCCTAATTTAGCCCATAATATTCTCCAAAAGTGGCTAAGAAACTTAGTGTCACGATCAGAAACAATTGTATTAGGCACACCATGCAAACAAACAATCTCCTGAAAGAACAAATCAACAATTTGAGTAGCATTATCAGTTTTATGACAACGTATGAAATGTGCCATTTTAGAAAATATATCCACAACAATAAAAATGCTATCTCATCCCTTCCTAGTCCTAGGCAAACCCAACACGAAATCCATAAAAATATCTTCCCAAGGCATGCTAGGAACAGGTAGAGGCATATACAAACCGTGTGGATTCAGTCATGACTTATCCTTTTGATATGTTGTGCAGCGAGAAACAAATCTCTCCACATCCCATCTTATCTTTGGCCAAAAGAAGTGGCTAGCAAGTATGTCCCATCAGCCCTTGTTAGCTCTAAACAACAAACCCATCGTTGAGGATGAATTTATTTCATGTCTTTCCATCCTTACAATGTAGCAACACATCTTTAAAATCAACATCATGCATATATTGGTCTTTAATTGTTTCTAATCCAAAGATTTTGTAATCAAGTTGTGTCAACAAAGTATATCTCCTAGACAAAGCATCAGCAGTAACATTCTCCTTCCCTTTCTTGTATTTGATAACATAAGGAAAAGATTTAATAAATTCAACCCACTTTGCATGTTTACAACTCAATTTCCCTTGGCTACGTATGTGCTTTAAAGATTCGTGATCAGAATGTATGACAAATTCTTTGGGCCACAAATATTGATGCCATGTTTCTAAAGTTCTTACAAGAGCATATAATTCCTTATCATAAGTAGAATAATTCAGAATAGACCCACTCAATTTTTCACTAAAGTATACAACAGTTTTTCCTTCTTGCAGCAAAACACCACCAAAACCAATTCCGCTAGCATCACATTCAAGCTCAAAAGTCCTATTAAAATCAGGAAGTTGGAGGAGAGTTGCATGTGTTGACTTATCTTTCAGCATGTTGAAGGCGTTCTCTTGTGCATTGCCCCAATTAAAAGGCACTCCCTTCTTTGTAAGCTCATTCAATTGTGCAGCAATGGTGCTAAAATCCTTCACAAAGCGGCGATAGAATCCAGCAAGACCTAAGAAACTCCGCATCTGTGTGATAGTTTTTGGGACAGGCTATCCTTGTATAGCTTCCACCTTGGCTTGATCAACTTCAATTCCCTGTGGAGTAACAATATAGCCAAGAAAAGTAACTCGATCTGTGTAAAAGGTGCACTTCTCAAGGTTATCAAATAAACGTGCATCATGTAGAGCATTAAAAATAGCACGTAAGTGATCAATATGATCATCCATAGACTTGCTGAAAATTAATATATCATCAAAATATACCACCATGAATTTTTCAATGAAAGCACGCAAAACATCATTCATTAATCGCATGAAAGTGCTAGGTGCATTAGTTAACCGACATAACTAACCACTCATATAAACTGAACTTAATTTTGAAAGTAGTTTTCCATTCATCTCGCAATTTTATACGAATCTGGTGATACCCACTACGCAAATGAACTTTCAAAAATATAACAACACCACTAAATTCATCAAGCATATCATCTAAGCGTAAAATAGGATGATGATATCAAATGGTGATATTATTAATCGCTCTACAGTCCACACATATACGACATGTTCCATCTTTCTTAGGCACTAAAATAACCAGAACAACACAAGGATTAAGAGACTCACGCACATAACCTTTGTCGAGAAGTTCCTGCACTTGGTGCTAAATCTCCTTAGTTTTCTCCGGGATTGTCCTATATGGCGTACAGTTTGGCAAGGAAGCACCGGGGATGAGATCAATCTAGTGCTCAATCCCTCGAACTGGTGGCAGCCCCGGTGGCATCTCACTTGAAAAAACATCAACAAACTCCTACAAAACGCTAGCCACAGCAGGAGGCAAAGAATGCTGCATATCGTGAAGTGAAATCAATGCATCCTTGCACACCAATGCATAGCAAACAGAAATGGAAGCAATCAACTCATTAATATTAGATCTGGTGGCAAGCAAGCATGTTCCTTTCAAAGTTATCTCATTTTTCTTATCAAAAATAGATTTGTTTTGTTTCTTATCATGCTTTACAAGTTCCTTTGCAACAATTTGGTTCTCACTTTTAGCATGCTCCTGAGATTCATGTTTGCTAGCTCTAGCAGCACCATCTTTCCCAATAGCTTTAGGAGACATAGTATGTAGCACAATTTTCTTATCATGGTGCAGAAAAGAATACTGATTTGATCTATCATGATGCATTGAATCTCTATCAAATTGCCATGGTCTACCTAGCAGAATAGCACATGCTTGCATAGGCACAATATCACATTCAACAACGTCATGATATGATCCAATAGCAAAATTAATTCGCACCAGTCTAGTTACCTTTCCCTTACCACTATTATTAAGCCACTGGATATAATATGGATGTGGGTGCGGTTTGGTGCTAAGCGTAAGCTTCTCTACCATGTCGCTACTGGCCAAGTTGTTGCAGCTACCGCCATCAATGATCATCCGGCAAGAACACTCTTTGACAACACACTTTGTTTGGAACAGCGTGTGCCACTGATTTTGCTCCACTTTCTCCATCTATGCATTCAGCACGCGCTGCACAATGAGACTCTCCTAATGGTCTGCATCCTCAACACCAATATGCTCTCCTTGTTCTCCATCAGTACCTGCATGGTCAGCTGCAAGAGCATATGTATCCTCATCGAAATTACTAGCAAATGAGTGCTCACCGTCCTCTTTAACAATCAAAGCACGCTTGCTTGGAAAGTCATGTTGCACATGCCCAAATCCCTTGCATCGGTGACACTGAACATCTCTAGTTCTCCCTGTAGATGCAACAGAAGAAGTACTCTCGGCGGGCACAGCCCTAATCGCTACGGGTGCCCGACTTGCTAAATTAGCGGGAAGAACACGTGGCTTACTACTGTTGTGGGCTACAGATGGTGATGCATGACTCGGGGAGGAAGAAGGTGGTGGAGCATGTCCAGTTGGGGAAGTAGTCATGCTCTTTTGCCATGAATTAGCTCTACCTGTAGAAACATTAGTCCTAGCACTCGCACGTCATCTCTGCACTTCTCTTTTAGTTTTACAAGCAAGATGAAACAAACAAGTGATGTTATTGTATTCTTTGTAATCTAGGATGTCCTGAATTTCTTGATTTAAACTACCCAAAAATCTAGGCATTGCAGCCTCCTTGTTTTCCTCTAAATCACAACGTAGCATACCCATTTGCAATTCCTGATAATATTCTTCTATACTTTTAGCACCTTGCCTCAATTGTTGCAACTTATTTAACAGATCATTGAATAGTAAGAAGGAACAAATCTAGCCTACATTACCCATTTCAAAGCATCCCAAGTTTTTGGTATGTTATTTGGATTTTTCTTGCCATGTTGTATCCACCAAATAGAAGCAAAATCAGTGAACTCACTAGTAGCAGCTCTAACTCTTTTATTCTCAGGAAATTCATGGCAAGCAAATTTTTGATCAACAGCAATTTCCCAAGTAATATATGCATCAGGATTATATGCACCATGTATCTTAAATTTAATTTTACCAAAAGCATCATCATTGTTGCATACCTCACATCGGCCCATACATTGACGATTGCGGCACAACCGTTGGCAAAGACGAGCGTCTCGGTCATCATGTTCAGTATCAACATAATACTCGTCATCAAATTTATCCTTGCCATGGCCATCTTCATTGTTGTTGTTGTTGTTGTTGTTGCCTGCTGTTGCTGATTTCCGTCGCTAGCATTGAGATCATCAAAACGTCTCAATAAAGCAGCAAGGCTGGTGTTGATTCCAGTGACTGAAGTCTCTAATGTAGCAAGCTTGGTGTTGGTTTTAATCTTTGTGGTCTCCAGTTGACCAAGCTTCACATTAGTCACCCGCAAGTCCGCATCAAGCCCCTCCGTGTGTAGCTTGACTTGACGCTCAAAATATTGTATGATTCCCTTCATGCGAGGAGAATGTCAATATCCATCGGCATCCCCCAAACCTGACATGGTTAGAAGGACAAGAAAAGAGAAACAAGTGAAAGAACAAAGTCCCTAAGTCTATTAGTGTCGATGTTTTACACCGGCAATATGATTATGGGGCAACTCGGCGGATGGAAACTCGGTGGATTGCAAAGGAACATGAAGAGGTTTATACTGGTTCAGGCCCTCGATGTGAGGTAATACCCTACGTCCAGTTGTGGTGTATTCCTTTGAGGATGTGTGTTTGCTTCTATGAGCTCGTCCCCTCAGGGGGTGCCCTGCCTCCCCTTATATACTGAGGGACAGGGATACAAGGTAGGAGTCCCAGCCGAATTACAGCCAAGGGATCTCCTCTTAGAGATATAACCTACCCTACTAGGACTGTATATTCCTTATCATACAAGGCAAAGTCTGCCGAGTTCTATCATATCTCTAATTACAAGGCCAGGCCCATCCTCTATCCGAGTGGCCCATATACTTGTGATGAGGTACCCGGGGCCCATGGCCTTCACAGCAGCCCCTGAGACCTTCATAGTTGAGTCACAGCTGATGCCGAGTGCTCATCCTCTACGGTGAAGATTGCCTGAGTACATTGCTCCTGAGTATTCTTTGTCCGAGTGCGTCTTCTTCCCAAGTCTTGCTTCATGTCAGCTAGCAGCAAGGCTATGAAGGGCTCGATGTAGAAGTGTGAATAGTGTGTGCCGAATAGGTGCACCTATTAGGTGTAGCCCCCGACTTTGTGCTTAATTGTGAAAAGAATTAAACATAAAGTCAAAGATCTTTAACCTTGTAGTCTTTCCCGAGTAGTATACTACTGGTATATAAGACTCTTCGGTATCATATCAACCGGAATATGATTTATATTCTTTGCCGAGTAGCATGCCACTTGTATATGGGACTCTTCAGCTTCATGTCAGTTGGAAGGGTGTTTATAGTCTTTCCCGAGTGGTGTCCCACTAGGAAGTTAGACTCTTCAGCGTCATATCGGCCAGAAAAAGTATTTATAGTCTTTCCCGAGTAGTGCACTACTCGGAAGCTAGACTCTTCAGCGTCATGTCGGCTGAAATAAAATTGCTCATGACAACTGTTGGCCAAGCATGTAGGCCAAGTACCACTTTATGAAATTAAATCCATTGCGTGGTCAGGTGTACTTGAGAGATATCTGCATCCCCAATTTTGATGAAGACCAGCTTGTGACCCTTATAAGGATCAATATCTTCAATACCTGGTGATAAAACAGATACCCAAACACATGTGTTCAGCAATTAGCCTTTATGAAGCATATCTGTTATCTCATCGTTCCTGTGGTAGCACCAGCACTTCCTGTAATTTTAATACAGCCACATGCGACGGCGGCCCATATTGAGCGTGCTACTGTAAGAAACTCATATCTTGGTGGTCCCAATACCGACTGTGTAGGCCCAGCCACGAATCAGAATCGGCTCTATAAAAACGGCCAGGGAGAGAGAAAAGATTCCTCATGTTCTCCAATCCTCCAATCATTTGTCTTCCCAGCTTCCGCACTGAAATTTCCCCTCCCGCTTCGCTAGGTTCGCCATTGCTCGCTCTTCCCCACTAAAAACACAGGCAATTCACTCCTCCTCATCCATTCCAAGCCCCCCACAACCCTTTCCCCAAATCTCCTCACCTGCAGCCATGCCGAGAGCGTCGGAGATCCCAGAGGTGACCGATGAGGCCGTGGCCGACTTCGGATTGCGGCCGGTCCAAGCTGGAGCGCTTGGAGAAGCAGTTGAGGTTGCAGAGCCGTGATGTCATCAACTGGCGTCCAGCTGAAGGGGAAACGGTTCCGGAGCCCCAGTAGGGTGAGACCATCGTTTTCGCCTCTTTCTTCCACCAGGGTCTTTCTGTTCCTTCCTCCGAGTTCCTCCACCAGCTTCTCGCTTTTTATGAACTCGAGTTGGTGAATCTGAATCCCAACTCGATTATGCAAATCTCCCTTTTTGTGACTCTCTGTGAGTGCTTCCTGGGTGTGGAACCCCATCTGAATCTCTTTAGATATCTATTCCATATCAAGCCCTAGCCCTCCAAGAGTAAAATCCAAGTAATGGGGGGGGCCGGCATCCAAGTCAAGAACGAGATGAAGAGGACTTATATCAACATCCCTCTGAAATCCTCCCTCAAAGGCTGGCATAAGGAATGGTTTTACTGTTCCGATCTTGAGCCAAGCCTTCCCTCTTTCATGGGTTTGCCCCCGGTGGTCATTGCCAAGTGGTCGTCTCTGCCCACCTCTAAAGAAATGGGGCAAGTCCTCAAACTTGCTGGTAGGATTGACAAGCTAAAGAAAGCCGGGTTGACTAGTCCATGGGTGGCCCGATGTTTCTTGACAAGGGAAAAGGTGATCCCAGCCGGGAATATGCTGATCTGATAGACAAGTACAAAGTGACTGACACCCTGCTGGATTTCTTTGCCAGCGGGGTGGTCGAAACTGAAGATACAGGGCGATCTGTGGCGGCTTATAGCCAGAAAAGGCTGCACCCAAAGGTAACCCTTGCCGATGTTGTCTTGTAGTTCATCTATTGTGAATGCTTGCAGATATATGCCTAGACTGGCTCCAGAATGTGTAAAATATATTGTTGAACTGGTTGCAGTCATGTGAGGAGTTTGATGATGACTCCCGAACGCTGTCGGCCATGAAGTCGAAAAAGAGGCCGAGAAGTCCTTCTGCCGCCCAGCCCGACTCCAAGAGAGCGGGGAAGAGACCTGTTGTGGATCAGGACAAGAAGAAGGTTATGATGCTGAGTACCACAGCCGGGAGTCTGAAGATAAAAGACACCACCGGTACAGCCCCCAGGCTGCTGAGTCCCAGGCTGGGTCCAGCGCAATCGAGCTCAGTATCATCGAGCCCAATATGAGCACCGCCGAGTACAAGGCCAAGTCCAGCGCCGCCAGGCTTAGTAACATCGAGCCCAAGGATGGCGCCGCCGAGTACCTAGGCACCCCAGCCGGCCACACCGCGAGCGGGGCCAACCAGGTTAGAAACACCACCACTGACTACCGTGCCCTCAGGCGCGATAGTCAACGGCCCTCCAGTGCCCACCTTTGGTTCACCCAGACAGCGACTTAAGTTCTCCCAGAGGTAGGTTGCTCTAGGTCTTCTGGAAATCATGTTTGGCATGGTAGCACATTGATGTTTGACTCGTTATGTAGGAAGCGGGCCGACATTGATCTCAAGGAGACCGCTCTAGCTACCCCCGTCGTCGAGCCAGCCCCAGCCGAGCTAGTGCCGGCGAGCACACCTGCTGAGCCGGCAACGGTCCCAGTTGTAGAAATCGAGACCGCCCCAACTACAGGGCCGCTGACACCGGCCGACCAAGGGGCGGTTGTCGAGGCTGTCGCTCCAGTTCCCGAGTCAGCCCCTGAGGACCTGGAGGCTGCCGAGGTGAGGGCTAGGACCCTGTCGCCGTCCTCATCGCCATCGTCGCCATCGTCGTCACCGCCTTTGGAAAGGCTGGACCTCCCCAGACTCAAAGCCCCTCCCCGCAAGTTCCCAAGGACATTCCCCTGGACGGCCCCCGACGGAACTGCGAGGAGTTACAAGCATGACAAGGTTGCGGCGGAGAAGGAGCGTGAAGACTTGCTTCGCACCGCAATCGCTGCGTCCCAGGGGATTAAGGTATGAATCTCAACGTATTGGAATCTTGGTAGTCCTCCTTGCACTAGTGTTCTGACGCTTGACTTCGCCTCGCACTATTTCTCCCCGAGTAGAAACTGGTTGACCGCCCAGAGAGGATGAACGAAGTCCTGACTCGGGTTGCCCCCCAGCTCCAAGAATTGGACCAACTCCAGGCTTTAAAAGCCAAAGTGGAAGGGTGCAGCCAGGAGAGGGAATCTTGGCTGAGGGAGGCCGTTAATCAGCTTAGGACCGAGAATTGGGACCAAGCCAAGAAGATCAGAAGTAAGTCTCCCTGCTAATCTCTTAGTATATTTGTCCAGCTGTGTTATTTTTTGACTGCCCAGTTGTGTCTTGACTGCCATGCTGAGTGCTTGACTATTCTGATGTGCAGCCCTCGAAGCCGAGCTGAAGATCCAAACAGAGGGAGAAGTCCAGCTGAAGGAGGCCGAGAGAGCCAAGGCCGGGCTCGAAAAGGACAAGTCCGACCTGACAAGGGCCGTGGCCGAGCATGAGAAAGAGAAGGCTGACTTGAAGAAGGCCAACGCCAAGCTCGAGAAGGAAAAGGTTGAACTGGAGAAGGCCAAAGCCAAGTGGGAGGCTGACTACAAAAGTAAGTCTCTGCACTGACAATGATCTTAACCAATCCATTAAGCGTTTTGTCCACAGTTTGCCTAACAAGTTTACTTGTTGGTGAACCCGGGCAGCTGCTAGAGCCAATGCCCAAATCCAATTCCAAGCTTTTGCAGAGGAGATAAAAGTCGTCAAGGAGTCACGGGATATCCTTGCCGAGTCCGTGAAAGGGCTCCTTGACGTGATGGATCCTCGTCATGTGGGAACCAACTCCAACATGGTGTCTCAGGTGCAGGCGCACCTTAACGAAGCACGAGTATCCTGAAGGGGTACTCAGATGAGCGTACTGTTGTCGGCGTGGCCCAAACCCTAGCGATGACCAAGTCCATCTACCCCAGGGCAAACATTGAAGCCATCGGAGAGGGATTCACCGAGGAGACGACACTTGAGGAGGCGCTGGAGCTGATAGCCAAGGCAAGGCCGACTGCAGAGGTGATCACCCGGGACCTAGGTATGTAAAAACAGTCCATCATGTAGCCGGTGTATATGAATTTTTGTAAAGACATGTGTAAATATTTGTGTGATGCCACCAAGCTCTGAATTATTACTTAGTTGTCATTAGCTTTACCCGACTATATAATCTGTGCTGAGTTGGTCTATAGGAACTTAATAAAATCATTCACCGCAGAAAGCTATACTCGGGTAAACATAACAAAGTCGTTGCAAAACGTCATAACTTAAGTAAAACAGGCTCGTATATTATTGACAAAGCACATATAATACATGCAGCCCCCGACTCGCTACTCGGTTGGAACAAGCGGCGTAGTGAGTCAGAGAAATCTGTACACATGGAAAAATAAAAAACTTAGGTATAGAAAGGACGTAGCTGTTCTATATTCCATGAGTTGCTGATGAGGGCACCGTCTTTGGTCTTTAGTCGGTAAGCGCCTGGCCACGTGATCTCAGCTATAATGAATGGCCCTTCCCATATTGGGGATAGTTTATGCCTATCTTTGGTGGTTTGTATTTTTCTCAAAATGAGATCTCCGACCAAAAAGGCGCGGCCACGGACATTGCAATTGTGATAGCGACACAGGCCTTGAAGATACCTTGCCGACTAGATTATTGTGATATCCCTTGCTTCTTCCAACTGATCTAGTTCGACCAATCAGGTATTATTTGAGGTGTCTTCTGAGTAAGCCCGAACTCGCGGAGAGCCGAACTCTAACTCGGTTGGTAGCATAGCTTCGGCACTATAAACCAGAAAGAAAGGGGATTGCCCTGTTGCCCGACTAACCGTGGTTTTGAGAGACCAGAGAACAGATGGGAGCTCTTGTACCCACCGACCCGCATATGGTTGTAGTCGGTCGAATATCTTGGTCTTGATACCCTATAGGACCATACCATTGGTGCGTTCGACCTGCCTATTGCTCCGCGGGTGTGCCACAGACGCATAGCAGATCTTGATGCCGAAGTCGTCACAGAAATCTTGAAACACGTCGCCCGTGAACTGAGTACCGTTGTCCGTGATGATGCGGTTAGGGACACCGAATCGGTATAATATACTCATGATGAAGTCCTTTGCTCGTACCGCTGTTATGGTAGCAACACGTTTTGCCTCAATCCACTTCGTGAATTTATCCATTGCGACAAACAAGTGTGTGAACCGTCCTGGTGCTTTCTTGAAAGGCCCGACCATGTCAAGCCCCCATACTACAAAGGACCAAGAGATTGGGATTGTTTAGAGTTCTTGGGCTAGGAGATTAGTTTGTCTTGCATAGAACTGGCAACCCTCGCATGTGCGAACAATGTCTTTGGTGTCTATTACTGCTGTTGGCCAGAAAAATCCTTGCCAGTAAGCCTTTCTAACTAACGTCCTGGATGCGGCATGGTTGCCACATATGCCCGAGTGGATCGATTGGAAAATCTGCTTGCCCTCCTCGGTGGTGACGCAACGCATGAGGACACCGGATGCACTTCTTCGGTACAGGTGTTCTCCGACGACTAGAAAACTCTTGCTTCGATGTTTGATCTATTCGGCTTGACTGCGATCTTCTAGGAGTTCATCGTCCAGGAGGAATTTGAGAACAGGAGTCCACCAGTCTTGACATATGTTCAGTACTTCGTCTGTTGCCGGGGTAGGTTCGCCTCCCAACTGCTCTGGCACTGGTTTCTTCTTGACTGATGTCTCCATAAGTTGCTCGACAAAGATCCCTGTCGGGACCGCTTCTCGCTTAGATCCCATGTTGGCTAGTTTGTCTGCAGCATCGTTGTATTGTCGTAGGACATGTGTTATCTCCAGCCCGTCGAACTTGTTTTCCAACTTCCGGACCTCCTGATAGTATGCCGCCATTGTGTCGTCGAGGCATGTCCAATCTTTCATGACTTGGTTGACCATGACTTGAGAATCTCCTCACACAACCAGTCGGCAGATGCCGAGTGATATAGCAATGTGGAGCCCGTGGATAAGTGCCTGGTACTCGGCGACGTTGTGGGAAGCCAGGAAGTGGATTTGGAGAACGTACTTGAGTTTTTCGCCGGTAGGGGACGTCAGTACGACGTCGGCCCCGGCGCCGCCGATCCGTAGAGAACCGTCGAAGTACATTGTCCAGTACTCTAGCTTCGCTGTTGATGTAGGCATTTGAACTTCTGTCCACTCGGCCACGAAGTTGGCTAGAGCTTGTGATTTGATAGCTGTCTATGGCTGGAACGTGATATCGAACGCCATCAACTCGAGCGCCCATTTGGCGATTCGGCCGATGGCCTCGTGATTATGCAGGACGTCCCTGAGCGGATATGATGTGACCACCGTGACTTGGTGTGCTTGGAAATAATGCACCAGCTTCCGGGCAGTGATGAGTAGGCCGTACAACAGCTTCTGGATCTACAGATATCTTATCTTCGAGTCGGCAAGGACCTCGCTGACAAAGTAGATTGGCCGTTGAATCTTCTGTATATGACCCTGTTCGGATCGCTCGACCACCAGCACCGTGCTGACTACCTGAGTGGTTGCCGCCAGATACAGCATTAATGGTTCTTGGGGCATTGGTGACGCCAACACGGGTGGTAATGTGAGAAATTTCTTGAAGTCTTCAAAGGCTTGCTGGGCTTCAGGAGTCCAATGGAAATTGTCTGCTTTCTTCAATAACTTGAAAAAGGGCATGCCTCGTTCGCCTAGTCGGGAAATAAATCGGCTGAGTGCTGCCATGTAGCCTATCAGCTTCTGGACGTCCTTCTGGCTAGTTAGGGGTGCCATGTTCATGATTGTGTTGACTTTCTCTGGGTTGGCCTCGATGCCGCGATGCGAGACGATGAAGCCGAGTAGCTTTCCAGATGGCACACCGAAGGTGCACTTTTCCGGGTTCAACTTCATCTTGAATCTTCGAAGATTTTGGAAGTTTCTTCCAGGTCAGCAATGAGATCTTCTTTGGACTTGGTCTTGATCACTACGTCATCGACATAGGCCTTCACGTTGCGCCTGATCTGAGTGTGTAGACACCACTGAATGGCCCGTTGGCACGTTGCTCCAGCATTTTTCAAACCGAACAGCATAGTGATGTAACAGTACGCTCCAAACAGCGTGATGAAAGACGACTTTAGGCAGTCCTCCTCCTTGAGGCTGATTTGGTGGTATCCTGAGTAACAGTCGAGAAAGATGAGAAGTTCGCACCCTGCGTTTGAATCTACCACCTGATCTATTCTGGGTAGACCAAATGGATCCTTGGGGCACGCCTTGTTGAGATCGGTGTAGTCGATGCACATGTGCCATTTACCATTTTTCTTCCAGACCAGGACTGGGTTTGCCAGCCAATCCGAGTGATAGACCTATTTGATGAACCCGGCTACGAGAAGCTTGGTTATCTCCTCTCGGATAGCATCTTTGCGGTCTTGGGCAAAGCACCACAGCCGTTGCTTGACTGGCTTGGCATCTGTCTTGACGTTGAGGGCGTGCTCGATCACCTCCCTTGGTACGCCCGGCATGTCAGACGGTTTCCATGCAAAGATATCCTTGTTGGCTTGGAGGAAGGTGACGAGCGCGTCTTCCTATTTGGGGTCAAGTCCGGTCCCGACTAGAACAGTCTTGGAGGGTCGGAAGGTCGAGGGGGATCTTCTTCGTGTCAGAGTCCGCTGAAATTCCCGACTTCGCTGCTTTTTTGGCCGGAACTTGATCATCCTCGACTTCGGTCGTGGCAGCTTGCCGAATGTTGTTGCGTCCGACTGCTGCCTCTTGTGATTGAGCCAACCCGCAGCTCTCCTTATCGCAGGTGAAGGCTTGCTTGACATCGCTGCGGAGGGAGAGGACTCCTGCTGGCCCAGGCATTTTGACCACCATGTAGGTATAGTGCGGTATCGCCATGTATTTGGCGAGCGCCGGTTGTCCAAGTATCGCGTGGTATGCGGTCTCGAAGTCGGCGACCTCAAAGCAGATATTATCCCGCGTGCCGAAAGTGACCGGCAAGGTTATCTGCCCGAGGGGTGTTGAAGACAGGCCGGGAATTATCCCGTGGAAGGGCGCAGTACTCGGCCACAGTTCTGAATGAGGGATTTTCATCTCATCCAGGGTCTTGGCAAAAAGGATATTGAGCGCGCTGTCTCCGTCTATGAGGGCCTTCTTCAGCCTGATATTCTTGACGACCGGGTCCAAGACGAGTGGGTAGTGCCCCGGGTGTGAGACCCGATCGGGGTGATCTGCGCGATCGAATGTGATGGGCAAATCTGACTAGCGCAAATATTGGGGGGCATCTATTGTAGAGACCGCGTTGACGTTGTGTGCTGTTAGCTTCTGCTTCCGCTTGGACTCGTAGGCAGACGGCCCTCCAAAGATGTGGTTGAGCTCGGCTTGGGATCCTAAAAATCGTCGCCGGGCCCAAGTCTGCTTGTCTTTGTCCTTGTCGACGCCAGATGATGAAGCCTGCTCGGCAGCAAACTTCTTGAGCATGAAGCAGTCTTTGGCCGCGTGCTTGCCCTTGGGTGGAAGGGGCAAGGCCCATTCATGGACTTTTTGTAGTTGTTGTTATGTGGGGGCCGCGACCAAGTGCGCTCCTCATGGCCACCTCGTTGTCTGACTTCCGCTGTGGTTGCCGGACTTGTTCTGTGATGGCCCGTTGTCAACTTTTGCTTTTTGGTCTTTTTGCCAGGGCTCTTTCTTCTCGTCGAGGGCCTCTGCGACTGCCTCGGCCAAGTCGGCGTATTTGTTTGCCATATCAAAGAGAGCCCTGACAGTGGCTGGAGGCTTCCGAGTGAATTTCGCGATGAACGGGGCGTCCTTTACTCCCTTGCGGAAGGCGGCGATGACGACCTCATCCTTGACCATTGGGATTTGGTTGCGCTTCTCGGAGAACCTCTTGATGAATTCGCGCAAAGACTCGTTCTTCCTCTGGTGCAGTTGGTATAGATTGTGCTCGGAAGATGGCCTCTTGTAGGTCCCCTGGAAGTTAGCGATGAACCACTCCCTGAGTTCTCCCCAGGAACCGATCAACTGCCTCGGGAGCCCTGTTAGCCATGTCCTCGCTGAGTCGGCCAAGGTGACCAGGAGGTAGTTAGCCATGGCTTTATGGTCACCACCGGCAGCTCAAATTGCTAGGGTGTATACGGTGAGCCTGGACTCGGGATTGGTTTTGCCGTCGTATTTCTCGATCCCTGTAGGCTTGAAGCCCGATGGCCAGTCAACGTCCTGTAGCTCGTGGGTGAAAGCCGGAACGCCTTCATCTTCATGAGGGCTCTGGCTCCGACCGTTTGGCGGGTTTAAACCGCTCGTGGTGAAGACCGAAACGCTGGGAGAGTCGCTCGTCCTCCAGTTCGGCGGCTTCGTCCTTTCACGTTAACAGCGCCAGGCATTAATGCCTTGTCGAAGATCCGTTGTAGACAAACTCGGAGGTCTTGGTTGAACTGGCGATCGTTCTGGTGACGTCGCCGATTGTTATTGTTGGTGTTGCCAAGTGATGTTTGCCGCGACTCCTCATGCGGCTGACTTGAGCCGATTGCCCGGCGTCGTGCTGATGTAGATGAGCCTACTGCCGGAGAACCCGACCGGTTGGTCGGTACAAGTGTGTCGCCCGACTGCTGGTGCTGCTGACAGGCGGTAGCTATAATCATCGCCTTGATCTTGGCGATAGTCGGGGTGGCCTGGTGATCAGGCCTAAGCTGGAGTGTGTCTAGTAGGGTTGCAGCGGCCACGACATTCTGTTGCAGCGTGACGAAGACGTCGTGGTCGCCAACTTTAGTTTGGAGGATTTGCTGCTGAGCGGTTTGCCCAGCCTTGCGTAGCTCGTCGTTACGAGCCTCGCGATCGGCCTCCTCCTGTTGCCGTAGTCGGCGTGCCTCCTCCTGCTGCTCCTCTTGTATTCGGCGCACCTCCGGCGAGGGGGTTGATGCCATGAAAATCTCGCGGGGCAGACAGAAACTTGCTAGACTGGTGTCCGAACTAGTGTCCGAAGCGTTGTCCGACTTGGAGTCGGAATCCGAGTAGTTGATCGGAGTAAGAACGAGTCCGACCACCCTAGATCCAATCTGGAGTGGCTCAAAGCCACGTCCAAACTGAAGCCTAGAGGATCGGGTCAGCCGCGTGGGATGTAGATCCGCGGCGTCGCCGGGTCTACGAGGGAGATTGAAGATCTCTCCCCCTCGTAGCCTGACCTGGGCCAGCTCAAGGCCAAGCGCGAGTCGGACGCCAAAGGAGAGAGTTGTCCCGAGACCCGGCAAGATGGTAGATTGCTGCAGCAAATCGATGAGGGTGGCTGCAGCGTCTTGTGAGCCGACTGGCACGGAGTCGGCTGGTTCCTTGGCCGACTGGATTGGATCCGCGTCGGCCAAGGTGAGATTGCCGAACATGTCGGCGATGAAGTCGAGGCTTCCGAACATCATTGTGTCTCCAGGGGAGAATTTGCCGCCATCGACTCTGGTTGCTAGATCCATCAAGCTTGTAGATGTGAAACTCGCTGGAGCCCCTACCTGGCGCACCAACTGTCGATGTTTTATACCGGCAATATGATTATGGGCTACTCGGCGGATGGAAACTCGGTGGATTGTAAAGGAACACGAAGAGGTTTATACTGGTTTAGGCCCTCGATGTGAGGTAATACCCTACGTCTAGTTGTGGTGTATTCCTTGAGATGTGTGTTGCTTCTATGAGCTCGTCCCCTTAGGGGGTGCCCTGCCTCCCCTTATATACTGGGGGACAAAGGTACAAGATAGGAGTCCTAGCCGGATCATTACAGCCAAGGGATCCTCTAGAGATATAACCTACCTACTAGGACTGTATATTCCTTATCATACAAGGCAAAGTCTGCCGGGTTCTATCATATCTCTAATTACAAGGCCAGTCCCATCCTCTATCCGAGTGGCCCATATGCTTGTGATGAGGTACCCAGGGCCCATGGCCTCCACAATTAGGATGTGGCTACTGCAATGCGCTAACTCTCAACCCATTCACACAAGCTCTTACTAGTTCTTACCTAGCTCAATAGGAGGGGACGACAACGAACTAGTCAGCAACCTGGAAAAGAGTGTATCAGCGCCACAGCAACAACACCTGTCAAGCTGTAATCAGATGTGTGGAGCTGTAGGAGGGTTGAAAATAATGCTCAAGGAAGTACTAGTACCACGTTAGTCACAAAAGCAAGCTGAGGAATTGTTCAACGGTGGTACCGTGCTGGTCCTAGACTAGACTGTGCTAGAGACGTGAGCATGAACACAAAGGAAGTCACAAAGCACCTCCAAAAGAAATGAGAAACACTAGGAACAGCCCCTGTTTTGTTTTTTTAGGGGGACCTCAAAACTCAACCTATAAATAGAGGACTTCAAAACAGGCAACTCACCCCACACACACTCTCTCTCTCTCTAAAGTAAGGTTACTCGAATCTGAACAAGGAGTGTATTGAGGTTATTTGAAACTAAGTAGAGAGACAAACTATCTGAGTACAAATAGATAAGGTCCAAACAGAAGTAAGCACAAGCCGAGAAAAATAGGAAACAAAGTTGCCTTTCCGAGACACTCTCCTTTTTTTCTCTCTTTTGATATCTCTATTTTTTTTTCTTTTCTTCTATTTCTTTTTTTCACGTCATTGCAGCAGCAAAATTCGGACTCAAACACAATTCAAAACAGATTGGAAACAAAGGGTGGTACCTAGATCCGACCAACAAACCAACCAGATTGGACACCAAGGCGTACTCAAACTCGTGACAGATATGAACATGACAACCAGAGGTGGCAAACGGCGGAAGTGACCAGAACGTGACAAGAACTTGAAACTCTAAAAGACTAGACACTAAAACTAGCAACTCGACACGACGATGCAATCGAAAACTCAACAAGCCCTAACTAAGCAGTACTAGTAAAAGGCTCAAAGGGTCTATGGGATTATGGAAAAATAATCTACTATTTTTTTGGCTTTATCTGGATTATAGTAAATAAATGGCAAAAATAGGAAATCTCTCACCGATCGACCTGCGCTCTGATACCACTTGATGAGAAGTTTGGTCCCGATCTTTCGGCAGAGATAGATAACTCGATTGTTGGATGGAGATGACATTCACGCCCTGACATTCACGGCCCGACTACAACCATCCAGGGATGCAGCGCCTTAGCAACCGATACACCAACTCCAAAGGTTGCTAGTGATCTTGTGGGGCACGATCAACCCGGCCATGAGGGCACTCACCCTGCAAGCAATCGAAGAACAAGCAAGAACAAATAGAACAAGCACTAAATTACAAGTTGAATATGAAAGTTTCAATCTGAATACACAAGTTGGTGGGGGTTCCGAAGACAAGCAGACGGGCGATCTAGTCGACACGCACGCTGCAAGGCATAGTAGCAATGGTTAAACTGATCAAGCAAAACCCAATCTGTTCGTGGTGGCTCTAAGACCTATTTATACATGGGAGGACAACCACAATGGTATTGAGATCGTGCTCCAACCCTAGGATGCGTCCTTAGTGGGCCCAACTTGATACACGGCCCATCGGGCCAAAATAGGGTGACACAGCACCGTGGACAGAACAGGTCTCTATAATAAATTGATGATTGTGATCGACTCTGAATAGATATTGACTTGAGGCTAGATCTGTTTGAAAGTAGACTTGATAAGCTTTCCGTGAAGTCCAAGAACACCCAAATCAAAGTCCGTAACCAACCGTGGTGACCGTTCGAATCCAGCCTGCACCAATCCCTTTCCTTTTCGGTCTTCTTCATTGTTCCTAAGCAAAACAAGAGTGCACGCGTTTCCATTGACTAAATAAGTATGACACATGCTTAAGAACGAATTCATCTGATAATTAAGTTGACGAGCATAGGCACTGGTAAGTGGTCCAGTATGTTCTACTAGTGTAGGTGTGGATGTATCGATGGTGTCACATGGATAAGGATTTTGTTGCTTACAACTGTAAAATGCTAAGGAATTCATTGTATTTCTTCCAAGAGTAATCGAGCGGGTCGAGGACTCTAACCAAGCCATGCTTCAGATAAATAAGGAAACATATCCAATGGTCACTACATAAATAGGAAATTATATGTGTTTATTGATGATAAATATATAGGCCAGCATCGAAACAAAAGTTACTTAAACTTGTACGCAGCCATTATGCATCTTTTATTTTGAAATGATAGCATAGCTCGTCCGACATAGGCCACCTATAGCCTCTTGGTATTGTGGAGTTCCCTTTTGTAAGCGGCCCTCTCCTCGGGAGTCTTATCCTTCAGCTTATCCGAGTCATCTTTTATGGTAATTCTATGGTAGGGCTCGCATATTCTAATTGGGTCCAAGTAGCTAATGGGTTCACCCAACTTCTGTGCATCCAAAACTTAATACCTAAATGGGATAAAAACGTTAGGAGTTTCTTCCCCATCAACAACATCTTTGTTTATCTCCTCCTAAGATTGGTCGCCCGATTTGTATCGACTAGAGTCATACGTTGGGCACCTATCCAACAAAGCATGCTCTATGCGGTACAGGATGCAATGGTTCACACAAGCATGAATCTTTTACACACCCTGCGGCAGTGGACATATAAGCTTCTTCGCTTGATATGTGTTGGTTGGCAAAGAGTTGGGCTTCGGAAGCAAGTCTTTCAAGAGACCCAACAAACTATTGAACTACTGTCGGACCAACCATTCCTAGCTTTCAACCTTAGAAGTTCAACCACCGAGTGTAATATTGTGTACTCCTGTTGACGCCAAAATTTGGTTCGGATCAATACCATGTTCGGTTAAGGAAAGAAGCGATATCAGCCATTGGAAGCTAATCCAGAAGAAGCCGGATTCGGGAAGGAATCGTGAAGACCACGCTATGGCAGTTAATTACCTTATCTATAAATTAGGGAGTTTTAATACTTTTTAGGAAACCTGATCTCGTATCTGATCGGGGTCTGTTAGTTTTCCTTTTATAGATAGGAAATTATGTACCGTGTCCTATCAGGACTCTTGTAACTCGGGGTATATATGCGTATGCCCGGGTAGCTTGTAAATCATCTAATCGATCAATACAACTTCGGCGCATCGCCACCCTTTCGACGGGTTCTTGCTTCTCGAGCGGGGCTGCATCGGTTAGGTCCGAACTCCTGCGAGAGGGTAAGACTCGTCACCCCTTACCTAGGTGTATCTGCCCTGTCTACGGCTGCATCGGTTCGGTCCGACCTCTTAGGCCGATCAGGTATACCACATCACGCGTGCGTAGATCTTATCAGCTTACTGGGAGTAGCTTATCGTCAGTTTGTGCTGCATCGGTTGGGTCTGACCTACTAAACTGTCGCGATAAGTTATTCCTGCTAGGTTGATGGTTTTTGCGCAAGCGTCTTATTGGAATGCATAGCCGGTAAGTTATCTTATTACATCACAGTTGCATTAGGTCTATCGGCTTGTTGAGGTTCCTTTACTATTATCGATCTGTGCTGCATCAGTTAGGTCTGAACTACTAGATCGATAATAATAGATTTATCCTTGTCGAGCTAATCGGTGTATATGTGATGTTCTATCGGAGCGCTTAGCCGATAGGTTATCTTTTTATAAAGCCGACTGTATTATCCTTACTGTTTGTCATCTATATTATCATCGGTTTTCTAGCCGATGCACATGTGTTTCCTTGGCAGTCGGTTGGCTTACTGTTTTGCTTATCTATTTTATCATCGGCTTCTAGCCGATGCATATGTTATACTAACAGCTTATCCATTTGTTTATAGCGCCATCGGTTTCCTAGCCGATACATAGGTGCCATCGGCTATCGGCTACGAGGAGTCTAATCAGTCCGTATCGGCCGATAGCCGATGTGCAATTGCTGCTGGTAGTCGGACGCGAGCACAAGCGAGAACCCGAGCACGAGACCCGGGCGCGAGTACAGGCGAGGGCCCGGGCACGAGCATAGCGGCGATCGGCTGGAAGGAATCCGTATCGGCTTACTGGCCGATTGGATCAGTAATCAAATTTCTTCATCTCCTTGTCAATTACGGGGGTCAAATTGACTGGCACGCCTACGAACCTCAAGATTTTAGGACCTGCACTGGAGCTAAGCAGATCTCCCAGGCCTTCGTATGTTCAATCGCATCAAACCAGATCATCAGCAAGCTTCTTGGCACACCCGGCGGTTTTTGGTGCGAACAACTCCTTACATCCCTTTGACTCATCATATAAAAGTTCCTTCGCTGCCTTTTGTAACATCCGGTACAGCGTGGCGCAACATCTCCTCCAAATCAAATTCATTGTTATCACCACCACCATCATCGTCATCCATCGCATCATGGTCAACATCCATCTCAATATTATCAGACTCATCTTGTTTATGATCAATCCCTTGATAGGAACCGGTTTCGTGGTCGCTTATATCAGACAGACTTCTCTCTCCATGTTGGGACCAAACTGTGTAGTTCTTTACAAATCCATGCATCACTAAGTGTGCTCTGATCACAGATAGATTTACCCATACTTTCTGGTTCTTGCAGTTAGCACAAGGACAATTTATTTCCTTTGTCTTCCTACTCAAAGTGTACGCATTGGTAGCTTCAATAAATTAGATATTCCGTCAATATATAATGGCGCAAATCTTGGAGTATTGTGCATCCATGCCTGATCCATCTGTAAATTCATGTGAAAAGAATTAATTCATAACTATTTGAAAACAAGAAAAATGCATGATGAAATTATGGACAATTAAAAAAAATATTGTAACTATCTCTCTTTCTGTCTCTTCAACCTAGATCTAGAGATGAGCATCCATAAAAACTACCCATTTATATCTTTGAATATGCAAATTTTGTCATTAATGGGTGAGGATATTCCATTGCACAAATACTTCCATAAAGTTTGGTCCGATTTAAGCACCAAGTTGCAATTTTAAATTCTAGATCTAGGCAATAAAAAACCATGTTTTGCAAATTAATTGCATATAATACAAAGCATAAATTTAGAAGATAACTTCAAAACTATTGTAGGGAAACATATATCTAACCATATAAATACAAATCCACCATATAAATACCTTCCCCCCTATATTTTGACCTTTTTCGGAGAGAGAAACCTCAGGCTAGTGAAGAGCAGCCCGAGGAGGAAGAAGACTTGTACTGTGGAAGGGGGTTTCGCAGGCGGTCGGCATAGGGGGCCGGCTGCGGAAAGGCCTTAACGTAGGCAGCCACCTATGTGGGCCGCCTATGTAAATGGCCTATTACACAGGCGACCCACTTAATACAGCTGCCTGTGAAAATCGTATTTCGCAGGGGACCTACTAAGCCAACCTCCTATGAAAATAGAGCTATTAACGCAGGCGGCCCGCTTAGTAGGCCACTTGCATTGAGGCCTTTCCGCAAGCGGCCTGCTACACCCCCTCCCCGGCCAACGTTTTCGCAGGCAGTGCCAACTCCGGCCCGCCTGTGAAGAAAATAAGGGGGTGTTGCCGAAAATCATTTTTGTAGTAGATACAAGGTTATCACTACTACAAAAAGGCGCCGCCAGCGACTATAGGTCAGAGAAAATAGAACCTTTTCTCTAGCAGCAATCTTCCACCACCAGCAAGGTACAATTTTCTCTGGTGGGCCACATAGAGCACCCGCTAGAGAAAACTATTTTTCACTGGCGGGCACGTAATACCGGCCGGCAACGAAAACGAGGTCACAGGATAAGGCTATTAACTTGGCCTGCCAGCGAAGACAGTTTCACAATAGGTATTTTGCAATGTGGCCTGCCTGTGAAGATTTGCCGCCAAATTTCGAATTGTATTTCCTGCCAATTTTGAATTTATTTTTGGGTTCATGTATTATGTGTGTATATATAGAATCGATGATGATTTATTTGGACAATCAATAGAAAAGATTATCTTTATCGATCGAAGCCATATTTGATAATATATATACAATATCAATTAATTCACACAAGCTATTAATTAATTAATATATTTACACAATACTTATATAAACACACATAGCACTGGATGATGTTTGTGAAATATCTTACAACTAGACCTACATGTACAATTTATATGACTTTCTTGACCTAGTCAACAAGATACTCAAATCTCTTGTCCGAGTTCAGATGCCCTTCTTTATGGAAAAACTGCCCTAACTTGTGGCAGCACTCGTGGTGGATGAAGTGGCACATGTCTTGTTGTTTATTCTCAATGGATCAATCATCGAGCGTCTTTTCGGACTTCTAGAGTCTAGGAAGCTGCATCGAGTACATTCAGAGAAAAGAAATTGTTACATGTTGAAAACTAGCAACTATAATAAACATGTATATAGTTTGAGATTTACTACTTATAGCTGCAAGGTTCGTGGAGTACCTCCCATTCACCCTAAGGTACTTGCAGATATAATATCCACATAGGACGCTTCCCTTGGGTTCCTTGTGGCACTTTGTAAGACATAAAGAAACAGTGTTAATTAGTTACATGGATTAGCAAACTTAAAAGAAGTGTATGTCCATCATTAATTACTGACCACTTATTGCGGACGAGCAAATCGTCTCTCGGTAGTAAAGCTTGTAGGCGATGTCTGAGCAAATAGAGGGAGTTAGTCATACATATAACAACAGCTCGTGAACGAGAAGTCCATAGTTAAAATTTCTATATACCACTTACTAATCTAAAATTCTGAGGAATTCGCCATAGGTACTTTGCTTTTTGTCGAGAGGGTCCAGTACCACAGCTTCGCCATACTTTGGATAGAGAAGAATGCAAATCCAATGGTCGCTACATAAAATACCGTAAAATATTTTGATTGTCGAGTCATGTTTAAGTAGAGGGGAACTATGGATAGGATATCAAACTTACCCAAAGTTGTATGGAGCGTATATGCATCTTTTGTCCTACATTAAGTGCATTGCCTGATGTCACACCCTGAGATTAGCCACACTAAATATTACCTGTGAAAAATACCCAAGAAAATATATTTAAAAAGGCTAGAGGAATTAATTGATGGTGTAAAATGCAAGATAATAAATTATCGTGGCCGGGAATATTTTTCTGTATTCTCTGTGCCAAAATACATTAACTGGATTTTTAGTGGAATTTACAGAGCACAGGAACTATTTTTAATAAATTAAATACGCTTATCGGAATTTAAATCGTCCTGGAAATCTTTTTCCTTCTTTCTTTCTCTTTTCTCCTCTGGGCCGCTGGCCCCTCCTGTGCCGCCATTCCCCGCGCGCCGGAGACCGGTTCTCCTCCCCGGCCTTTTCCTCATTCCGCGCTCGTGCCCGTGCCCTCTCCCTTGCCCGTGCCCCCGCGCCCCCTCTCGCGCCCTCGCGCCCGTGCCCCTTGCCCGCGTCCCTCTCCCGCGCCCTCGCGCCCTCGCTCGCACCCGCGCCCACGCACCTCCCGCTGACAGGCCGGGACCGCCTGTCAGCATCATCTTCCTCCTCCGTCCGAATCGGGCGGAGGGAAAATCCCCGGAGCCGTCGATCCGGCGCTGCTCCCGCCTCATCCCGCGCGCTCTCCACTCGTTAAACGGGTCGCGGACCGAGTCCGCCCACTCCCCGAGTTCTCTGGCGTCCACGTCCCTCTCTCCCGAGAATCTCGCACACGATGCCCACCGCCGCCGCCCCACTCTCCGTGCACGATTGGAGCCATTCGCCTCGATCTCTCCCGGACTCGACTATATATAAACCCATCTCCACCATCTCCTCCATACTTTTCCCCAACACGCCGAGCTTCCAGTGCCCCAGAACCCCGTCGCCACGCGCACGCCGTGCTCCGCCGTTTTTTCGCCGCCTCCGGCCGCCGCTCGCCGCCGTTCCGGACGCCGCCAGGCCACTCCGCCACCGCAGCACCTCCGCCGCACCGCGCCGCATCTCGGCGCCACTCCCGTGGAAGCCAAAGCTCGCCGGACCGCCCGCCCGCGCGACGGTGAGTATCGGCCCTCCGCCTCCTTTCCGGCCGGTGATTCCTGCCGCGCCGTGTCTCCATTCTCCGCTCTAACTCCTCTCCCGTCCTCCTCATCCTCCAGGACACCTCGGCAACCGCCTCTCGCCCGTTCCCCGCCGTCGGAGCTTCATTGCCGACGTCGTCCCGAAGCCGCCGCCGCTTTTTCGTCACCACCGTCATCTTCGCTCCGTCGCTCGTCATCGCGAGCCGCCGGTGAGAACCCCCTCCATTTTCCTGTTCCATTCTGCCCCTCCGTGTGGTCGTCGCCGCGCCGGGTGGTTGCCGCCGGCGACCATCGGGTCGCGTGCGCGCCGCCGCCTCCCGCTCGGGACGGCTGGCTTCGGCCGCCGCTCCCCGGGGCCGTCCGATCTGCTGGGTGGCACATCGGGGCCGCCCGCTCGCTCGCCCGCGTGGTTGCCCGTGGTGGCGCCACGTGGTGCACCCGCTCTCGGCCGCTGTGGACTTGGTCCGCCGTGCGCCTGCCTCTCGCACGCCACTGGCTGGTGGAGCCCGCTTGTCGGCGCCGGCTTCCCAGTCTGGTGACGTCATTAATCGGTTAATGCGCATTAAATCACTGGCTAATTATATTTACATTGAAATAGCAGTAAAACTTCAATAAATCATAACTAATTCATGCGAACTCCGATTAAGTCCATTCAAATTTCATTAAATCCAGAAAAATGCCAAGAATTCAATAAAAATACTTTCAGTCCATGTTTGTTGGCCCATGTACTGTTTTTAATTGTTTATGCATTGTTTGTTGTAGAATCCGACGCCGATAATTCTCCCGCGTATTTCGAGATCGTAGCCGAATACCTTGAGCCAGAGCAAGGCAAGTCGCACTGTTACTTTGATCATTTTGTACCTATTTTTCGCTAAATTGCTTTGTTTATTCAAATAAACTGTATTATTTTAATATTACATGTGGGAGGTTATTACCTATACAATGTTAGGACTCAGCCATAGCTTTGAAACCTGATTCCTTGTCACCTGGGTAATAATATGAGTAGATTATAATCCCTAGGATGCTTAGCCATGCTTAGCACATAGCTCACCTGGGAATTAAATAATGTCTTTTTATATGATTCGACTCAATGTCGGAAAAATGGAACTCGGTTAGGCTGTTGTTAAATTCTAAAATTTGACCAAATGGTGGGCTGTGGGTGTATGGTTTTGCTTGTCACACCCATGGCAATTAAGGACCGGTTCGCGGGAACCACTTGGGCAACTTCCCGTACTTGCCACAAGCCAGCGTGGGCAACGGCTGGGCTTGAAGCGTTTCTTCTCCCTCTCCTAGGCACCAAAGAAGAGGCTGGGCGTGATGGAGTTGGGTCGGCCCGGGGTAGGGTTGATCGGCTGCCGGATTCACCGTGGCGCAAGGGGGGTAGCCTGGCCAATATGGCGTGCCCTATCGGCAGGTGCAACCTCAGCATGGTGTGGATGGTTAGGGAGGGGTTGCGTGAACGGTCCTGTCACAGCCTTGCACGGGACATCGTGGTGATGTACTGGCACACGGGAACGTGTGTGGGGGCTGTGTCTTGTGGGTACAGTTGTACACCTCTGATCAGAGTAAAACTATTCGAATAGCCGCGCCCGCGGTCATGGGCACATTGGCCAAGACTCACCGTGATTAGTCTCACCCTAGATAATTAATCCTGTTTTATCAAACCGGTGTTGTGGAAGGTGTGAGTCCGGTCAACGTGGTTGAGTTGACCGGGGGTGACTGGTTAACGTGGTGTAGCGTTAATCAGTGGAGTCCGGGTAACGTGGTGTAACGGTACCCGGAGGTGTCTGGTGAACGTGGTGTAGCGTTCATCAGTGGAGACTGGTTGACGTGGTTTAGCGTCAATCAGTTGGGAATGGTTGGGCCTGGTTAACGTGGTGTAACGTTAATCAGTGGAAAATAATATTGTTAAATAAAACAACTTTTTACTGTTTGCGAACCACTCCCTTTTGCAACTGCTTTTCCGCAAATAAACCCTATCCCATCTTTGTTCCCTGTGCATATGCATAATTGTGGGTGTGATTTGTTGAGTACGGTGGGTGGTACTCAGCCTTGCTCCCCCCCCCCCCAGTGTTGGAGAACGCGTCAGATGAAGATCACCCTGAGGAATAGGCTGGCTCCGCCGTCAAGTGCTGTGGGGATGGAAGCGGCTGTTTGGCCAGATGTTTATAGACTCCGTTTTACCTTTTTTCCGCTACATTTATGTAATATACATTTTACTCTGTTTGTAAGACACTCTGTATGGCAACTTGGTTTGTGTACCCTGGCTTTCCTGGGCAGGGATTTATTACACATTAATGTTCAGAATTTCGGTGCAAATTTCTGGGCGTTACACCTGACCTATGTAAGCGGCCACCTCTAAATTTTTAATATTATGCCTTTCCGCTACGTAAGCATCCCTATCTACGGGAGTCATGGCCTGTAGCTCCGAAGACATGTATTTCTTGTCTAGTTTGAAGGTGTGGTTTGGCTTGCTTATTCGACATGGGTTTAGGAAGCCGATAGGTATATGCATTTTTTTCTGTTATGTCGTAGTTCATCCTGCAAAAAAGGATGATCAGATCAGGTTGTGAGTAATGTATAGGTAGTCTGGACAAGTAGAATGCAATGGTTGTATACTTATAGACACCACATGACGATCAAATTTGCGTCGAGCTTATCCCGGCGGAAGAGGGCATGCATATCCCTGTAATCCACATAAAATTGGCATGGCCCGCTCATGAAAACATCTACCGGCACATCAATGCTTATCTCTCTAATACCAAACATGCATGCAAGCATGTACCATTCATGCAACCTTTTTAGCTGCCAAGGTCCTTGAGCTAATTTTCACAGTGGTTGGAATGGCTTGCCATGTTCATATTTTTCCGGCACATCATCCGATGGGAAAAAATCCATGCCTTTGGACAAGCTTATTTTCTGGCCCTCTTCCTTTTGTTGGTCTTCGTCGACCTTACATTTTTCCCTTGTCCTCCGTCCCACTCCCCTTGAAAGACTGCACCATCCATCTCTGTTTGTGGGAATCCTTTGATTTGTGCTCATGGGCTCTAATCTTAAGTGGGACAGAGGCAACTTCTTTTTCCTGGGGACGCGCCTCAGCAATTTCTGGAGGCGCCTCAGACTGTGGAGGTGCCTCAGGCTGATTTGCTTCTTCCTACAGACATGCCTTAGCAATTTCTGGCTCCGCCACCTGTTGAGGTGTCTCAGGTTGATTTGCTTGTTGCTGTGGAGGCGCCTCAGCAATTTTTAGCTACGCTGCTAGTTGAGACGCCTCAGGTTGATTTGCTTGTTTTGTGGAGGCGCCTCAGGTTGATTGACTTGTTGCTAGGGAGGTGACAGAAGCGGCAAAGGCAAAGGAAGCCTAGGCGAAGCGGGAGATGGTGACACCGGTCTCCTTAGTGGAGGAACCGTTGAGATCCCTTTGACAATATCCTTTTTGTACCACAAAATAATCTGGTCCACCGCATCTCCTAGGTATATTATGCCCTCGGGGGTTGAAAGGTCTATCTTGTACCTCATGTGATATTCATAGACCTTCTACACCTCTACCTTGGCATAGTCCTCCGGAGTATCTGTGCAGTGAAACCTGTAGCCCGGTATCGTCCTTCCCGTGGCAACTTCTATTGTTCTTCCTGCCCTTCCAACAAGGACGTGCATTCTGCAAGGTGTGCCTTTGTTTAGATCGTCAACTGGATATCTCGGCCCGGGCGCAGATACAGGGTCGCTTTGGGGCATTTCTTGGAAAGATCCGCCCATGAATTGGTGGTGCTCTGCCATGAATCTGCTCATCTCTGCATACACCTGTTGCATTACGTGCAACGCGATCTCTTCCTTGTACTGGTGGCACTTCTTATAGCTATTAGCGTCTTTTCTGAAGCCTTCTTATAGTGCTCAGGGTTGCCCAACACGCATGGCAGTTGGTCAATCTCCCTGTCCGGCATGAATATCCCAAGCTTACCAATTCCGCCATAGCTTTCCCATAGTCTTTAACGCAAATTCCTTCACTTCGCGGTCTCTTGTCCCTTCTGTAATATGATCCTCATATTTTCAGTCCATCCAGCATAACTCCTTTTTTCCAGGAGTAACCTTCTTTCAATCTTTGAATGTGATCTCCATGTTATCATTTATTACAGCCCCGCATTGGTTGCTATACTTGACACAAGCCTCTTCCGGCGATAAGGGTTCCCCTTTGGGACTAAGGCACGTGACGAGATAGGTTTCATCCGATAGCTTGTTCTTGCTTCGCATCTCTCCTTCTATGTTTGGCTTAGCTGCGTTGTTTTCTTTTTTGACGGCGGTTTTGTTGTGTGCGCAGTTTCTTCTCCCACTTGTGTTCCCCTCTCTTCTAGCGATGTTATGGCTTTCTGTTTAGACCGTCATGGGGCATCCTTCTAGTGCAGCATTAACATGAATCGATCAAAATATGCACATACAAAATGTTAGACAGAAGACACGATATCCGACTAAAACATACCAACTTTATGGGCAGAGGACGTAATCGGAAGTCGACCTCGTCATTGTCCCCACCCTTTCTCTTCCTTTGGGGAGATGGACAAGGATCACTCAGCGAGTGCCATGAAGACTCACTAGCTAGTCAGCGTTGTCCAAGCTTGACGACGGACACTCGGGCATACTGCGTGCGTACTATCCGAAGTTTTTCGGAAGCCATGAGTTGAGGTTAATCCATGCTCTTGTCACCCGCTTGTGACGCTTTGGTAGGCTTTTCCATTGTATTGGTTATAGAATACTGGAAGATATATTTTGAAATTAATTATTTGCATCGAAATTGACCTATTTGCATTGAAATTAACCTATTTGCATCAAAATTAAACTATTTGCATCGAAATTAACCTATTTTCATCGAAATAAACCTATTTGCACCAAAATCAATTATTTGCATCGAAATGAACTATTTGCTCGAAATTAACCTATTTGCATCGGAATCAATTATTTGCATCGAAATAAACCTATTTGCATTGAAATCAATTATTTGCATCGAAATTAACCTATTTGCATCGAAATGGACTATTTGAATCGAAAATTAACCTATTTGTATCGGAATCAATTATTTGCATTGAAATTAATCTATTTGCATCGAAATTAACATATTTGCATTGAAATCAATTATTTGCATCGAAATTAACCTATTGCATCCAAATTAAATTATTTGCATCGAAATTAACCTATTTGCATCCAAATCAATTATTTGCATCCAATTAAACCTATTTTCATCGAAATCAATTATTTGCATCGAAATTAACCGATATTGCAATCGAAAATAAACAATTTGCACAAAAAATTACCTTATTTGCTTCAAAATCAATTATTTGCATCGAAAATAACCAATTTGCATCGAAATTAATTATTTGGATCGAAATTAACCTAATTGCATCGAAATTCACCAAAAATTGAAGAAGTAGGCCATACAATTCACCTAAAAGTTCATATATAGATATTACAAATCCATACTCGAATAATTATTACAAACATTATCTGCTACAATAACAAATGTCCGTACAATAAATTCACCATTCATTCATCCATCCATCAACAATAAATAGCAACAAAAATTTAGCCATTCAATTGCGCGACCTGCTTCGAATTCTGTTCACAATTCATCCATACATCCATCCATCAGTCCACAATTTAGCCATGCATGAAGAATAAAATGCATCGAAATTAACTATTTTCATCAAACCATGAGCAGCACCATTGCTTTTGACTAGAACAATCCACAACAACATTGCATCCAGTAGTAATAGCAGAATAATTTGAAGATTGTGGGAGGCTCACCGTGGCTAGCTTGCAGCAACGCGAGGTAGCGTATGCGACTAGTGTGGCTTAGAGTATGGCATCCTGGCCGTGGCCAGTGGTTGATGGGGAGAGCGAAGAGCCAGCGAAGTTGTCATACTACTAGGCGGCAACTAGTCGGTCGGTGGTATGTCATGCCCAGAAATTCACAAGAATTTCCAAAGCTAATTTTGTGCATAAATCCTCGTCTAGGAATCAGCCGAGGTAACAAATCGAACAATTTAATAACATAACCAAAACTTATTAACGATAAATACATACAGAAAGGCACTTATACAGAAGAGGCACTTAAGAACAGGCAGCTCAAGTATAAGAAACGGCAATACGGCATTATTAGCTTCAGCTTAATTACACCAGCTCAGTGCAACTGTGGTATAAGCCAAACACCCAAACTTCTCCTTCTCTCGCAAAGCTTCACTGTGACATCCTGGCCAATTAGGATATGGGCCTATGTGGCCATGAGTGCTGTGTGCAATATGAATAGTACCACTTGAGTTAAGCTAAGAGTTGAAACCAACTATAAAGCCTTGTCCCTCCAACCATAGCACTTCCGGGTTAACCTTTTACACGAGCAGAAGCGAGAGCAAAGTGTAAGTGGGGTGCTAATGTGTAAGTGGGCCTGCTCATCGGATGGGTAGGCTGCGCGGTTCTGGAGGGCAGGCCGTTACAATGGTATCAGCAGCTGACCCTCGCGGTTTGCGCATGACGGGTCAGTGTGCGGGCATATGGCGCATGACGCAGATGTGCGGCTCAGGTGAGGCACATGGCATGGCAATGGGCCGGCACTGACGTACAGACGTGCGCTAAAGGGGCACGTTCCTGGACATTTGCCTATATGCCATGTGTGGCTATGCGGGTAAGTGGACTGCGGCCTTGTCCCTCCACATAGCACTTCCGGTTAACCCTTTTACACGAAGCGAGGATGAAGTGTAAGTGGCCTGCCCATCGGATGGGCTAGGTGCGCGTTCTGGAGGGCAAGGCCGTTACATTCATCATCTGATGATTGCAGTAATACAAGACTGAGTACACCCACCGTATCAACAAGCCACACATGAAATGCAAATAATACAACAAGATTCCAAAGGAAAGACATAGTATGGCTTATTTGCATAAACGACATTTAAAACAATTGCATTCAAAATCATTGTAAACAATATAGTTTAATTAATAATCAATATTAAACCAACCACTGAACAGCGCTCCACGCAGTTCAGCACGAACCATCTCCAACTGGAGCTATCAACTTCCACTCTTTCTATCGATATCATCAAAAGTACGTGTGGGACTAAATCACAGAAAACATTGCTAGGCCCTCCCATAACCATGGGCAGGCTATTCAAACAGTTTTTACTCTGGCCAGAGGTGTACCAATTTACCCATAAGACAAAACTCCACAGCACATCACTAAACGCCTCAATACCATCATGGTACCTCAGAAAGAAGGGTGACTCGAATCATCCCTATACACTCGCACAATGGAGAGCCTCCCGCCAAGCTCGGTTCCGATAGGGGTGATCAAGTCCTCCCGACGAAACGGCTCGACGCCCAAACTCATGGACTTATTGACGACTGCCATGTGTCGACTTATACCAGCCACAAACTGCCTGGTGCTCCCATTGACTCATCACACATCAAATTCCGCATTACCATGCTAGCTTGTGTTAGTACAGGTATTTTGCTTTGCAACAAGTAGTCCGCGAACCAGTCCTTAAATTTTATGAGCACCACTAGCAACATTCACAATCCTGGGCTTGCTACAACCCACCTTTCAGTCAGTTTTAGTTGGCATATTAATTAACTAAGCCGACAATCCGTCGTGAACAATAACCATAGTCCATTAAGTCTCGATAAGTTGAGTCATCATTTATAATTTTCATTAAAATGGACGCTACACTGTATTCTATGCATGAGTAAGAGATCCTGAATAATCTAGCTAATCATTAAATAATCATCTAGCTAGTCCAGATATTACACCCAAGGTATCAACAAAGGTACAATATCAAAATGCCATAATAATCAAGGATTAATCGGAAATAATATAGTAATTACTTGTATAACGAATTTCCAAATATTTCATGCAATAACGTTAAAATAAAATAGTTTCACAACTGGGTTCAACATACTCAAAGGAGATTGTCGTTGACTTGCCTTGCAATAGAAAGTCTTCAATCACTCTTCCGAACTCTTTCGCAAACATTGATTTTCCGAAATGGCCGAAATTACGCACGACTACACGTAAAATAAGGAAAACCCTAAGAAAATCCAAATAAATAGTACTAAAAAGATATTTAACAGGTAGATTATCTTTTAGATGAATTTAGAAGAAGAACGGGTCGAATCGGAGTTCGGAACGGAAAAGATATGACCTCCGGAAGATTGTACTGATTTGAGAGAATCCAAAAAGACATTGGAAAAGGAATATTCTCAGGAATCCCTCGAATTAAATAAAAGGAATTATTTTGTATTGGAAAGGAGTGGGGCCCACTATCATAACATGGCTCATAGACTAGTTCACAGATCGAGGAGTAGCTGGAGTGGTGGATTGGGGTGAGTGTCCTAACGTAGACCAGATAGGCTGAGATGGCGACCGAGGTGGACTGGGCTAGGGTTGACATGGCACTGGTGTTATTGGGTCATGGACAAGAGGGATGAGGTGGCTGATGAACTGATGAGGGTGGATGACACGAGGATAAAAGTGGCTGAGGTGGAACCTGAGGAAAGCATGGCGACACGTGCCGCTGCCTGAGGTGGCTCAGATCTAGGGTTTATAGACTCAACGACTCTGATTAAACACGGGAAGTATCTGATAGTCGGGGTTCCCGATGATCCTCAGTAGATCTAACGTTCAGATGGCTTGGGATGTTCCAAATGAGGGCTCGATGAATCTTGCACATAGGGCCTTGTCGTTGGTCATAGAGGAGGAGGGGACGCCGGGCCACACGGCAGCGCGTCATGGCTAGGGCCATGTGTCATTGTCACAGGAGGAGTGGACGGGTCCCGCTTGTCAACATGCCTAGGAGCCGGGCGAGCTTGCCCCGCACGCCTAAAGCGCGACGCCAGCTCGGGGATGGCAGTGTTTGACGACGGTGGCGGCAACTGGCAGCAATGGGAAGGATGTCCCAGGCGAGGGAGCGGGCTGGAGCAACGGCGGGCGAAGAAGGGCGGTGCCGGTGGGGGGTGTCATAGCCTGATTTTTTTGGGAATTAATGATTAATTAATAATTGATTTCTAGATTTTCATTAAATTATAAAGTAAAAAACTAGTAAGTAAAAACGGGGGGGAAATAAAAAATTTCTTTAATAAATCATGGTGAAATTATTTTTAATAAAGTATTTGTCTGTAATTAACCCTCTGAAAATTTTCTCGGATTTTTGGAGCTCCAGAATTAATTTTAATATTACAAAAGATCAGTTCAGCAATTATTTGAATAAATTCTTTTCCCTAATCTCGGGTCGTTCTTGCCCAGACCCCTTCATCTTATCCATTTTGCCAGACTCAGGTTGTTCCATCCCTAAATCCTATTCCCTGAAAAATTTCACTCTGGAAAAATCCCCAATTTGCAAAGCCGACGGACTCGATATATTCAATTCCTATTTATTAATATATCCATCCTTCCTTTTGTTTTAAATATCCTTGGTCTCCATAAAATCCAAATCCTCAATATTCGAGTTCTCGCTCCAATTCGGATCTCCACTAAAATATCCTAATTTTCCGGATATTCCAGTTCCAATATATATATATATTATATTATTATATCTTGTATCCATAAAATTCTAGAATCCCAATATTTCCGCAACCTCTAATTCCAAAATAGTTTCTCTAATCTTTAAAAAATCTCTAAATTTCAAATTTTTGCAAAGTAGGAAAATCCTCAAAACCTCCACTTTTCTCTCCCTCTTTCTCCTTTTCTTTTTTTTCTCCTTTTTTTTCTTTTCCTTTTTCTTTTCTCCCCTTTTTCGGTCTCGCCCCGTCTCTGGTACCTCCTTCCTCTTCTGCCCTCCCCCTCTCTCTCGGCTGGAGCTCGCCAGCACTGGCGTGCTCTGCCCTCTTGGCCCGGCCTGGCCCTGGCCTGCGACGCGGCCCGGCCTGCCTTCGCTGCCCCGGCGCCAATCTCGGCCTCCCGCGCGTAGTCGGCAGCGGGTTCGCGACTGCGCCTAGCGGCCTATATACTACGGGTAGCTCCTTCTTTTTTCTGCATCGGGCCGCGTGGTGTCTGCGATCGAGATGTGCACTAGGGTGCCGGTTGCGTGGCTTCTGA
>RYFJ01000933.1:0-63304 GCA_003991445.1 Oryza meyeriana var. granulata | reverse complement strand
CCGCCGAGAATTTTACAATAACTTCAACACTAATCTCTATTTGCATGCAGGTATGGGTACCATACACGGAGCTGTTGGACCCGCCGGATCTCCGACCAGTCCCACCGGTCTTACCTGTCAGCTGTGGAGCGACTGCCACCTCTAGCCTTCATCCCCACCGGTTCACGTCCTCCTGCAGATAGACCCTCGGTCCCGTGAGGTAAGAGCTGCTACAATATTCATTTACCACCCCTGCTCTGCTCACTCCTCTCACTCGCTCTCCCAATACTTCGATATAGTCGCTACTATTCTGCAGCCTTGTTAAGGCTGCCGCACCTCTCCTTCCCACTGCTCGCCACCTCACGCTCTGAGCCGCCGAGTAGAGAGAGACCGCCCACGCGACTGGGTAAAAACCAGGACGCTAAACCGAGTCACTTCTAGCGGCACTGGTGGATCGCTGGAACCACAGTTCACTTACCCGTCGGCGAGATACTCCCAACTCAGGACCGTGTCGTCTGCTAAGGTATATCCTCGCGAGGAGACTAAGTCGGCTGATCGAACGGGCGCTGGTTTGGTCGCAGGATCATGCTCGGCATTGAGCCCGTGCAATGATCGGCCTGAACTGGCCCCGGGTTCGCGGACCACGTTACACCACGAACGCCTCCGCAGGCTGGCTGTCTACAGGTTTCAGTGTCGCAGATTCCTTTCATTCACAATCATCGCCCGATCCTCCTGAGCCACAGAGCTGCCGACTCATCACTTCCTTTATAATGATAAGCTAGACGGCCGCTGATGAACTCGGTGCGGCGACCTGGCAGGCCGTACCTGTGTGGCTGCTTTGGCGTGGTGATTCACCAGCACTCACCGGGTCACGCACGTGCGACAAGGCGACCTCGACTCCTATGCTCGTGGCGTCGCGACAGTGAGGCCCGTGTACCGATGGACGTTGGGGATCTACTGTGCTAGTGGCGACGTCTGTCTTTGTGACAACGTGCAAAAGACCGGATCAGATGCTTATACGCGGTCTGCCCTCCTCCTTTTAGCTTATGGGCGGCCGACCGGTTCGCCCGATCACGGCGTCTCTAAATTACAGCCACTCTCCTAACGAGGGCAAGCCCTGGATGCCCTGTACCGGGCAACTCGCCCCTGAGGACCGTCGACTATCGGGCCCGTATGGCTGTCGCCCGTGAATTCAAAATGTGAATCTATGTTTAGCACTTAATGCACAAACACTCGACGTGTAAGCTTTTTCTCTATTTTAAACAGCGTCATTATGCTCACAGCGTTAGGAAGGCTCACTCCAATTTGATGCGACGCTCGACGCCTGCTGCCCCAGCGAAGCTCTCTGGGAGCATATAGTCGCAGCCATTGCGGCCATGCCCGTCGGATCTACTCTTGCACGCGCGACAGGCTACTGGATGACACAGTGCTGTTGGTGTTCGACATCTTCGTGATGCCCCACTCTCCGCCGTGTGATGCGACAGTTCGGACTACGTCCGCACTCCTCCTATGATGGTGGATGATCGCTGTGCACGCGATGTGCACTGGTTAGTTACAAACTGCGATTCTTTGTTTAGTACACAACTATTTACCTTGTGTCTAATGCCTCTCTGCACAATCACGTATACCTCGTCAGGGGATAGGCAGCCCGGCTGTTCAGTGGTATCGCTCGACTGCAACAGAAGTAAATGGAGGATGGTTGTTTGGGCGGAGGAGGTGATCGCGAGATACTCCACACACTCGATGAGAACCTACCTAGATTACCCCTCAGTGGTTTAATCCAGGCCCTGCACCCGCCACGTAGCGGTTCACCTAACAGATGACTCACGCCCCACCGTCGCTGTCATGACGGACAGTACCTAGACACATGATAGGATACTTCCGCGCCGGTACGTCATTCATCTTTGCACTTTGCTATTCTTGTACCTCGTCCACTGGTTCTAACACATGTTCATGTCACATTTGGAATAGGCCGACGCCAGAGACAGGTTCAGGACTGATGTACACGCTGGCGTTAGACGGTTCGGACAGTCGGGATCGCTGCTCGAATCGCCACGACTGAGTACTAGGAACGCCTTCCGGGAGGGACTTCGTCAGGCAACACCACAGTGATTCATGCGCTCATTGTCGTGTGGTCGATGCAGTACCTCCCGTAGTTGTACAGCAGCACAGTCATGGGTCGCAGGAGACAGAGCGGAGCAGGAGTGCGATCCGCAGGACTTCATCAGCCATCTGTGCCGCCTCCAGAGGTCAATTCGACTAACCATCGGTTCATACATGGTTTTCTTCTACGACTCTTCATTGTACATTAATATTGCTTCTACAGCATTTCGCTACAAAACAAGAAAACTATCGTATCACATCCCTGCCTGGGCTAACCACCTGACGCATGGAGTTGTACACCACACGACCACCGAAACGCGCAGCTGGGCAAAAGACGACAAGTGCCCCAGGCCACCGACAGGAGGTCCTTTCAGGTTATCAAAGTTTAGCTTTTTGCCATTGCAAAATTTTGGTTTGGCCAATTATCATCATTTTCGGTGTACAGGGTTCACTCTCACACGCACCGGATGTTTGTTGGGCTGGCTCCTCACCGCAAGGCGCACGGCGGTTAGCCGGCTTTCGGGCCCAGATCCTTTCGAGGGGGACGACTTGGAGGACTCGCGCGAGCGAGATCCACGGAATACTAGTAGCCTCGCAGCTCAACCAGGAGCTCCGCCACCGACCCAGACCATCAGCTAACACCGTGCAGGACGGACCCGGCTGGGCTGTGGCGTACCAATAGAAACGACTGACGTACTACAGGGGAGGTGCGAGGCGGGTAGGAAGACCAAAGAAGCTAGAGGTTACGGTCAGGGCCGTATACAGTTGCTATCAGTGATAGTTTGTCCTATTGTATATCCATCATTTTTATTAATTCTACATATCTGAAGAAACCCCTTTACTTCATTTACCTCATCCCGATCAACATGATGTGCCCTCACGATTAATGTTTTGTGACGAACTGATCAAAAAATAAATTATTCGAGTTTCAATTTCATGGCCGGAAAGTATCATTCTCGAGCGGTGACAAACGACACAGGACGTTAGATTGCATACGAACAAATGAAAATTATCCATCCAAAGCGTACAACGAACCAATCAACGTTTCTAGTTATCGTTATTATATGCCTTCGGGATTTTAAACAGATTACCAACTAGGATGCAACTACTATGTGCAGCGTGGGTATTTCCCCTTCCTCGCCGCTCCAGCCCCGCTTCTTTGCAACGCGCGTGCCCTCTCGTTCCTCTCCCTATCCTGCCTCCACGGGTTCCTTCTCCTCTGCTCCTTCTCCTCCTCCTCTTCTGCTCAGCCTCCCACTTTCTTCTAACCCAAAAGACGTTCGAGGTGTCCCTGTGCCATTCCTGTGACATGCGAAGATAACAAGTGTCCTGTGAGGATCTCCATATCTATCACTGCAAAAAGTCGCACAACAGGCGGGGAGGCTTTCGGTGCCTTGACATAATTACAATTTGTTTAGCTCAAAGGTTCAAATATTTCGTAGTACAAAATATTTCATCTTAATGTGTAACATTCGCCCATTTCTCCACTGGTTTCTCTTTCTTCGCTTCCACATTCCTTCCTTATGGTTTCGCGCTTCTCCGGGAGCTAGGCCGTCATTCTCAACACATCTACTTTGCCGGTAGTGAATCCTTCTCAACTTATGCAACTTTGGCAATTACTCCAACACCAACAATCGGTGGACCCGGCCTCTCCAATGGAGGTCGTGTGAATGGAACGCGCACTCATCCCCCTACGCAACCTACATTTATACAAAATAACGGCTTCATACCTCACTAGGCAAAATTATTATACAACTATTACCTAGGGCTCTATTACACCATGATCAAAAACGAACATATATCCTATCCACAATCTATCCATCTCCGGAGTTTCTCCAACACTAGTCGCTAACTCATTCTAGTAAAACTACTTTCTCCTATCGCGCTACGCACGCTCCTTCCCGCCCGTCTATGCTCAAACTCACAATGATCTACCACTTGTAAACAACACCTACCTCTTCTTCTATGCTGTGAAAAAATGCGCTCTCACCATACCTACACATACTAATTATTTGATGAACTCACCTCAAATAGAAATCTCCTAGAAGATAATATTACTGCAGACGAACTCCCAAAACGTGCAGGTTTCCGCGCTTCGTTGTCCTTCACCTCTCCAGCTCCTCTCCTTTTTCTACCTGTGCACTTTTGTGTGAATTTTATGACATTTTTTGGATCTGGTAGGGGTTTATACCCGCGCGCCGCCGACGCTTACAACCAACACCGCCTCTGAGCGGCGCGGAGGGGCGGCCGCCCCGCCAAAAATCCGGCCGGCCCGGGGCCGGCATCTCTCTACACCGGCGTCCAGCCCACGTCATTAACTGCCTTAGACGAGGTTCATACCTCCCCTCCCCTAAGGCGCGGTGGGAGTAATACTCTCTCCTTTGTACATTTTGAAATGAAATGTACGCTTTTGTAAATATTTTATTATAATATAAAATAAAAATTCTATATCACACAGGGTTCAGCTCTCTCTCTCACAATGACAACCCTTAACGTCAACCCTTGGCCCAGTTAGGCCATGGACCAATACGGGTTGGATTTCCCGGTGCGCTTGGGCTGTTTGGCCCGTCGCAGGGCTGCCAACACTGCCAGTAGGATATCCGGGAAATCTTTTTATTTATAAATTTTTTTTCAATAAAATATCTTACAAAAGTATATTTTCATCTTCAAAAATTTACAAAAATATACCCCCAACGTCCTCTAGGAGGGCGTTTTTTTTTATAAAAACGCCCTTCCAGAGGGCGATTTGATGACGTGGCTGACGGCCGTAGGTCGGGCGGCCGACGTTGTCAGCACTTTTGCAAGCGGCCCCCTGACCACCCAAAAACCGCCCTCTAGGAGGGCGGCAAGGGGGCTGCCTGCAAAACGCCAGCCGCGAGGCTAGCCATTTTATACGGCGGCCCCCTTGCTCGTTCTTCTAGAGGGCGGTTTTTTGGGTGACCAGGGGGGCCGCCTGTAAAAGCCAGCCCGTGGGCCGGCCATTTTGCAGGCGGCCCCCTTGCCGCCCTCTGGGAGGGCGATTTTTAGCTGGCCCAGTATAAAACCCCCTCCCAGACTCCAAAGATGTCATTAAATTCACAAAAATCACAGAAAAAAAGAAGAGAGAGCTGAGAGCGAGGCTGAACGAAAGCAGCGAAGCTTTGCCGGTTTTTTCTTTTTTGTTGATCTCTGCAGGTAAAATCTATTGTTCTTTTGTAATTTCTATTTCTATGCAAGAATTGATGTAGTATTGTACTGGTTACGTGTATAGTACTATATGAAAATAAGTTGTTACTTGTAGATTTGTAGGTTTTTTAGTCAATCTGTTAGATGACTTAATTTGTGTAGAGATGGTAGTTATAAAATCTCGATTACACGGTTTTAGATGTGAGAGAATGTTGGTATCTAGTCTTAACTGTATTTTTTCATCAACAGAATATGTCAAATAAAAGCGTGATATTTCAGTTATTTCACGGGCAAGGGAATGTTAGGTATGGTCTAGAAGGTGTAGATCTATCGGAATTTAGTTCAACGGCTAAGGGTATTGATAGGCCAGCTGAGAGAAGTTTCGGGTCAGTGTACAACTGACTAATACGAGGCTTTCGACTGGACCCCCAGATTAACGCAATAATTCTACTGTAATCAGGGTGTTGCGTGCAGTTGAAGGTTTTTTTTTGGGAACTGATGCTGGTGGATTGCACTGCCACTTGGAGATGGTACGTGGAGAATGCATTCCAACGTGGTTGGCTATTGAGCATACTTGTGTCGGTGTATGAGAAGGATAACACCGCTGCTACAATGCCCGTGCAAGATGATGAGGGTCCAAGTACAGCGGGAGGTGATACCGAAACAATGGAAGGGAATCGAAGGAGGGGATGAAGAAGAAAATGAAGAAGATACCGGCACCAACAGGTGCGGTAGATGAGGGAGAACTAATCGACACCATTGTTGAAGAAATAGATAGGGAAGATGCTGAAAACAAGCATGCAGAGTATGATGATTCATTTGATGAGGACAATGTGATGCCTGCAGAATGGAGCAACGAGGACTTCTCTGGCCTTCATTATCTCCGAGCGCACATTGCCATGGGAGTAGAAGGAGAACGAGGTCATCCAGGGGACTAAGTATGCGTATGTAGAGGATTTGAAGGAGGCAGTAAAACAATAGGCGATGTCACTTTAGATAGAGTTCTCGGTCGTGAAGTCAAGCAAATCTGTCTATGAAGTGAAGTGCGAAAGGATGGTGTCATGGTGGGTGCACGCTATTCAAAGGTAAATGGAAGGATTATGGGCAAGTTTCAATCGTGACTGAGCATTCATGTTACTTACCAGGTGTTGAAAAATATCATAGAAATATGACATCTGCATTTGTTGCAACAGAGATGTACTCCCACATTGTGAACAACCTGGGGTACAAACCAAGGTCAATTGTTAGACATATTGAAGAGAAATTCAAATACACAATTAGCTATGCTAAGGCTTGGAGGGAAAAATAGAAGGTTGTAGAGATGAGATTTGGCATATTTGAAGCATCTTACGATAATTTACCTCGTCTGTTAGCCTATATTCTTCAGAGGAATCCGGAGACCTGCTATGACCTGAAAGCCTTTCCATCAATTGACCATGGTAATAAACGAGGGCTCCCACTTTTTGGCATAGTTGAATTTATCTTGCATGGCATATGCAAGTACTTTAGAGATCGGTTTAGAGCAGCCGGCCCCTCAATGGCGGCAATAATCTTTTCTTTGGCACACTACTGACTAAGTACCTACAAGATAAAAGTAAAAAGGCCTGAAGACATCGAGCTATACCTCAAGGTACACTAGAACACAGATTTGAAATATTGTGTGTCGACAAGGGCATGCGCGGAATCTACCGCAAAAGAGTTGTGTAGGAGTGCGTGCTGAAGGAAGACAGGACCTGCAATTGCTTGTGCCGAAAGCCTACTCTGCTCCACAAGCCATGTTCTCATGTTATTGCCGCTAGCGGTGAGCGCGGGATAGAAGCACGTTATTTTGTCTTACCTTATTTCAGAAAAGAAACAATCTATAATACCTGGAGTGGCGAGATATATGGCTTCAGTATTGCGGGGACATTTACTACGGAGCATCCTCAAGCTATCTACATTCCTGACCCAACAAAATTGAGGGATAAAGCAAGTTGCCGCAAGACAAGACGCATCCGTAATGACATAGATGAGTCAGAAGCCGGTGGAAGGCATAAACGTTGTTCAAAGTGTGACCAAACAGGTCATACATATAAGAAATGTCCAAAGGATGCAACCGGTCCAAGTGCGGCGGAAGCTGGACCATCGGGTTCAGGCGCTGATGGAAGTCGTCCTACGGGTGAAGGTACAACTTCAAGACGACCCCGTCCTAGACGTTCTCGAGCATTTGGTGGTGCTGCGGTGTAGTGTAAGTCCATGCTTGATCTTTGTTATAGAACGATATGTACCGTACTGTTGTTTTTTATTGTCATGTAATAATGCTATAAACTTTAACAATAATTTGTAATGTGGTTGTTCAATTAACCTTGCGAACTTACTCTTACTTGTTGCTTTGACAATAAAATTTACGCTAACTCTCTATTTGCATGCAGGTATGGCGTACCCTATACCGGAGCTGCTCGACCGGGGCCTCGACCAGTCCCACCAGTCTTACTTGTTAGCCGTCGAGGGTGCCCAGCTAGCCACCTTCCGTCCACGGCCTTCACATCACCTCCTGCGGATAGACCCTCGGTTCCGTGAGAGGTAAGAGCTGTACCAATGTTCATTCACATCATTTGTACATATCTATATTCCCCAATATTAACAACAGTGCTATATTCTACAGGTTGCGTGAGGCTAGGTTTCTTCCGCTGTGTAGGCTAGTTGAGCCCGCACCAGAGGAGAGAGACCCTGCCAGGCGATGGGACGCTGACCGTAAGTCGTAGATTCCTTCGTTTCACAATCATCCGATCTATAAAGCAACAGTGCTGCTGACTATAATCTTGCTTTACAGCCTGATCAGCTAGACCCTGACGCCGACGAATACTTGGTGCAGCGGAGCTTGGAGGCGTACCTGCTGTGGCTGTTCGGGTGGGTGATGTTCACCAGCACGACAGGGCACGCAGTGGACAAGGGACTGATCCACTACGCTCGTACGATCGCGGACAGTGAGGACGGCTGCGTACTGAAATGGAGCTAGGGATCTGCTGTGCTAGCGGCGACGTACCGTGCTCTTTGTGACGCGTGCACAAAGACCGATCCAGGTGTGATTCTCGCCAGTTGCCCTCTCCTTCTGCAGCTATGGGCAGCCAAGCAGTTCGTGATAGGCCGTCCTCTGATTCAGCACTCTCCCTACGAGGGTGGCCTTGGAGGCTTGTACGGGTAGTCGCTCGAGGACCTTCCGACTATGGGGACGGTATGGTGTCGCCGTGAGGTACGTAACGTGAAATTCTATGTTTAAACACTTATGAGCAAACACTAATGTGTTCCCCTTTCCTATTTTGCAGCGTTGTAACGCCCACACGCAGGTTAGGAGGGCCTACTCCGACTTCGTTATGGAGTTCGACCGCCTACTGCCTAGTGACATCATTTGGGAGCCGTATAGTCCGCAGGCCATCGCGGCCCGTGCACCACTCGGACTCGGCTCTTTGCACGCACGACCATGTGTACTGGATGATGACAGTGCCGTTGGTGTTCGACATCTTTGTCGAGCCCCACTGTCCGGACCGTGTGATGCGACAGTTCAGTCTACGTCAGCCCTTCCCTATGCCCGTATAGTTGGTTGTGCCGTGCGACGTGCACCAGTTAGTATAGCTTCGATCTTTGTTAAGTACTACAACTCTTTAATGAAGTCTAATGCACTCTCTACAAATAGGTATAATCGTAGGGGATAGGTAGGTGGCACTCAGTGGTATCCCCGACTGTAGAGGTATGTGGAGGACTGGTTGTTGGCGACAGAGGAGGTCATCGACGTGGTACGTCCACACACTGAGGATAGCTACCTAGCATACCTCAGGTGGTACCAGCCCCGCACCCGCACACGCGTGATGTTTACCCCAGATGATCCTCAGCCACACGTCACCGCTGCCACTGACACGTACCCTAGACACCGTGACCAGGACTGCTTCCGCACGGTAAGTCACATTCTCTTTACACTTTACTATTCCCTTTATAGGTGTCCATGGTTCTAACACATATTCATGTCATATTTGAAATAGGCTGACGTAGCACGACAGGTTCAGGCTGATGTGAACACGGTGTTCGGATGGTTGGACAGTGGGATCGTGCTGACTGTGGAGGAGCAGAGGATGACTTTCGAGAGGATTCGTCAGGCCATGCACATAGTGATTCATGCGCTCACTTGTCGTGCGGCCGACGCGGTACCTCCCGTAGTTGTACATCAGCAATAGCCACGGCCAGCAGGAGTAGGAGTGCACCAGCAGGGTTCCAGTCAGCAGCTAGCCTCCCAGAGGTAAATTCCGCTATCCATCGGTTCATAACATGTTTCCTTCTACGACATGCACCGTTTTGCATCAATATGTTTCTATGCAGCTTTCGCTACACCGTACCTACATCCCTCTGGAGCTGGCACGTCGACGCAAGGAGCGTACCACACACGACCACACGCGCAGCAGGGCACGAGCAGTGCCCCCAGGGCCGCCACAGAAGGTCCTTCAGGTTAGATCAAAGTTTACTTTTGCCTTACAAAATTTCGGTTTGCAATTATCAATAATTTTGTGCATAGTATTCTACTCTACAGCGTCGGGGATGTTTGCTGGCACTGGCTCCTCCGTGTAGGTCGCACGCGGCAGCGGTTGGGCACCAGATCCTTTCAAGGGCGACGACTTGGAGGACGAGGAGATCCAGGAGGTACTAGCTTCCTCATAGCTCGAAGGAGCTCCGCTACCATAAACACAGGACCCACCAGCTGCCACACCCGTGTAGGTGACCCGCGCTGGCCATGCCATACCACCAGACCGGCTGACGTACTCCTAGGGCCAGGTGCAAGTGTTGGGTAGGAGGACAAAGAGGGCTAGAGGTTACGGTCAGGGCCCATAGTACATTGTACCAACAGTAGTTAGCCTGTTGTACGTCATGTTTTATTAATTCTACGTTTACTGAAGAAACCCCTTTACTTTGTTTACGCTCGTCGATCAAACGATGTACTCCTCATGATCTACGTTTGCGACGAAACTGATCAAAAACATGAATTTTTGAAACAATGATGCAATGCAACTAGATTGGAGATGATCAAGTGCCACACTACCTAAAACAATGATACAATGCACTTGGCTTGGTTACAACAATCCTCGATCACTCACAAATGAAGAGAGAATTCTCAAAGAGTGAGAGGAGACAAGCAAGAGCTCAAATAGAGTCAATGGAATGCCAAGAGGGCCTTCTTGCTGCTGGTGGAGGGGTATTTATAGCCCCTCCCTATCTCATTTGCTCTGGCGGTACTGGATGCTGCCGGTCCGACCGGGTGGAGGCAGGCGGTTTGATCGCCACCCCTACTAGAATTGCTAGGCGGTTCTGTACCGCCCCCATTTTGCAGGCGGCCCCCTGGTGGCCCAAAAATCGCCCTCCTAGGGAGCGGCAAGAGGGCAGCCTACAAAATAGCTGGCCTGTGGGTCGGCCATTTTGCAGGCGGCCCCCTAGCTGGGATAAACCGTCCTCTAGGAGGACGGCAAGGGGGCCGCCTGTAAAATGGCCGGCCCTGCGGCCGGTGTTTTGTAGGCGGCCCCCTTGGCGCCTTCCTAGAGGGCGGTTTTTGGGCAGCCAGGGGGCCGCCTGCAAAAGTGCTGATGGCCGTCGGCCGCCCAGCCTACGGCCATCAGCCACGTCATCAAATCACCCTCTGGGAGGGCGTAAAAACGCCCTCCTAGAGGGCGTTGGGGGTATATTTTTGTAAATTTTTGAAATGAAAGTATACTTTTGTAAATATTTTATTAAAAATATAAAAATAAAAAAACCAGGTCCTTTGCTGCTCCCCTGGCGACAGGTTTGTTGACAAACCCCTCCCCTTGAAAACAGGCTTGTCCCCAAGCCAGTGCGTTCGGGAATCGACAGCGCAATTCCACCATGTCTTCCAAGTAGCTTGGCCTGCAGAATCGCCAGACCATTGCACAAGAATTTGAGTTACAGTGCGATTACCTTTCTTGCGAAGGCGAGTATCCATAACTCTGATTGGAACTTGAAGATTGCCATTTGAGTCAGGCAAATGCTGCTGTGCTGCCTGCTGGAACCCCTTGGTGCTTCGCAGCTGAGAAACATGAAAAACTGAATGAATGGTGCTGTCAGGAGGCAAGGACAACCTGTAAGCCACTGCTCCCATACGTTGTTCCACCTAGAAGGGCCCAAAATACTTAAAAGCAAGTTTGTGGTTAGCTCTCTTGGGAACAGAAGATTGCACATAAGGTTGTAACTTCAAGAAAACCCAATCACCAACTGCAAATTCTCTGAAACTTCGTTTCGTATCAGCTTGCTTTCTCATTTGCTGTTGTGCTCTGTTGAGCTGATGTCTCAGCTATTTAGACATCAAGTACCTCTCATTAAACCACTCGTCCAGATCAGGAATACGGCAAGATTCTTCTTTAATGCCAAAATGAGCAGGTGGATAACCATGGAGCACATCAAATGGAGTTTTTGACAGGGAATAATAATAAGAGGAGTTATACCAAAACTCTGCCAAATGTAACCACGTGACCCATTTAGTAGGCACTGCATGAACAAAACACCTTAAGTATATCTCTAAACATTGGTTAACTCGCTCCGTTTGATCATCTATTTGTGGGTGATAGGCAGAGATGCAGTTGAGTGCCAGATCTATGAATAACTGCTCCAAAAATTGGCTAGTGAATATCTTATCTTGATCAGAAATGATGGTTTGAGGAAGACCATGCAGCTTGGAAATGTTGGTCATGAATATCTTAGCAACATATATGGCAGAGAATGGGTGTGCCAATGGGAGAAAATGGGCATATTTAGAGAATTTATGCACTACTACTAGGATGCAATCATACCTCTTTGATTTTGGAAGACCCTTAATGAAATCCATACAGATGACTTGCCAAGCACCAGCTGGTACAGGTAATGGTTGCAATAACCCTGGGCATTTAGCTCTGTCATGGTGTCAAAGGGTTCAACTCCAACGCAAGATAAACGCCGACTACGCGAACAACAAGAGGAGGAGGCTTGCTAACTGCGTGAGCTAAAGGAGGAAGAAGATCGACATCTACAAGCCGAATGAGACGCTCACATCTGTGATCTACGCAAGACCGGCCGAGTAGCACAGCAAGTGATCCTTCAAACCAGGGTGGATGACCGTACGTCTTCGTCACGTCTCAACAGAACGTTGTGGCCGCTGCTACACTTCTGAATACTTTGCAGCTGGGGCCTGATCACCAAGCAACACCAACAATTGCCAAGATCAAGGCTATGATAACGGCTGCAACATGCCAACAACGCCAATAGTTTGGAGACACTCTCATCCCATCCAACAGGACAACTTTAGACGCGGCGACATCATCAATCGCGGCGGGCTTTGACCAAAACCACTCGGAGTCCAACTGCACATCACGACGGGCACCAGGACAACCGCAACGCCCGAGAATGATTACGACGAGATCTCCACCACGACATCAATGCTCAACGCCGAGAACGTGAGGAAGACGAACGTCGCTGACTTGAAGACTAGAAAGAGCGCTTTGGTCTCCACCACGAGCGGTTTCGCTGCCGCACTCGGAGCGGGAGTCCCCACTCAGACGAGGGAGTTCAGGCTTCTCGCGCGAGCAATAAATATATGGGGCTAGTCGGCGGATGTAAACTCGGTGGATTGCAAAGGAACACAGGGAGATTTTATACTGGTTCAGGCCCTCGATGTGAGGTAATACCCTACGTCCAGTTTATATGTATTCCTTTGAGGAATTATGGTGGTGATTCTGATGAACTTGTGTGCACCTGCCCTCATGGGGCGCCCTGCCTCCCCTTATATACTGGGGGACAGGGTTACAAGGTAGGAGTCCCCATCGGATTACGACTAGGAGATCTCCCCTTAGAGATATAACGCACCCGACTAGGACTGTATATTCCTTTCTATACAAGGCGAAGTCTGCCGAATCTAGCTATATCTCTAATTATAAGGCTAGGCCCATCCTCTATCCGAGTGGCCCATATGCTTGTCATGAGGTACCCGGGGCCCATGGCACCCACAGTAGCCCCCAAGACCTTCATAGTTGAGTCACAGCTGATGCCGAGTGCTCATCCTCCACGGTGAAGTCTTCCCGAGTGCATTGCTCCCGAGTACTCTTTGTCTGAGTGCTGCTTCTCCCGAGTCCTGCTTCATGTCAGCTGGCAGCGAGGCTATGAAGGGCTCGATGTAGATGTTGGAATAATGTGCGCCGAATAGGCGCACCTATTAGGTGTAGCCCCCGACTTTGTGCTTAATTGTGAAAACAATTAAACATGAAGTCAAAGATCTTTAACCTTGTAGTCTTTCCCGAGTAGATTACTACTGGAACATGAGACTCTTCGGTATCATGTCAACTGGAATATAATTTATAGTCTTGCCGAGCAGGGAACTACTCGTATGTAGGACTCTTCGACTTCATGTCAGTCGGAATGTATGTTTATAGTCTTGCCGAGTAGGATGCTACTCGCATATGGGACTCTTCAGCGTCATGTCAGCCGGAAAGGGGGTGTTTATAGTCTCTCCCGAGTAGTATACTACTCGAAAATCAGACTCGTCGGCATCATGTCAGCCGGGATGATTATTTATAGTCTTTCCCAAGTAATATATTACTCGAAAATTAAACTCGTCAGCTTCATGTCAGCTGGAAAAGGGTTTATAGTCTTTCCCGAGTGGCGTCCCATTCGGAAGTTAGACTCTTCGGCTCGTCAGCTGGAAGAATGTTTATAGTCTTTCCCGAGTAGTATGCTACTCGAAAGTTAGACTCCTCCGCATCATGTCAGCAGGAATGAGAATTTTATAGTCTCTCCCGAGTAGTGTACTACTCGAAGGTTAGACTCATCCGCATCATGTCAGCGGGAATGAGAATTTTATAGTCTCTCCTGAGTAGTGTACTACTCGAAAGTTAGACTCATCCGCGTCATGTCAGCGGGAATGAGAATTTTATAGTCTCTCCCGAGTAGTGTACTACTCGAAAGTTAGACTCATCCGCGTCATGTCAGCGGGAATAATGCTGCTCATGGCAACTGGTGGCCACGCATGTAGGCCGAGTACCACTGTATGAAAAATAAATCCATTACGTGGTTAGGTGCACTCGAGAGAGATACCTGCATCTCCAATTTTAATGAAGACCAGCTTGTGATCCTTGCAAGGATGTATCCTCGAGACCTGGTGGATAAGACAGATACCCAAACATATATGTTTAGCAATAAGGCTCTCATGAAGCATATCTGTTTACCTCATCGGTTCCTGTGGGTAGCACCAGCGCTATAATTTCAACTCAGCCTGCGGGCGGCCCACATGGAGCACGCTACTGTAGGAACTCATGTCTTGGTGGCTATTACCAAGTAAGCCGGCCTGAACCAACCTACCCAGCATAGCTCTATAAAAGTAGCATCCATCGCATGTCAGGATGAGTATGGCGGCGTTGGTAACCGCAATCAGCCAGAGGAATCCTCGTCTGCAAGTCTTTCCGACTTATGCTCCGGATGCATCCTGGTTGCCACAGACGCCTGAGTAGGTATATTGCAGAATCTGCTCGCTCTCCCCAGGTGTGACGCGGTGCATGGGAACTCCGGATGTGCTTTGACGACATAGGTCTTCTCTGACTTCGGTAAAGCTGGATAAGGTACCCGAACCTAGCATTAGCGTAGGATTCGGCTGGCGACCCTCATGGGGCGTACCCTACTTAGCCGAGTAGTACACAGCCCCGACTGGCGTCGGAGGCCGATTATTAGCTCGCATGGAGCGTAGCCGAGGAAGATGACGTCCCGACTGGCGCAAGTACTCGGTAAGTAGCCCTCATGGGGCATCCCGAGTGTATTTTGGCAGACTTGTCCAGCCCCCGAGCGTAGGAGATAGGCTCGAAGCCCTGAGTTCCTGTCACGCATATCCGGAGCTGGGCCTGCAATATAAAAATATCAGATGAGTAGCATCTGATGATGGAAATAATCACCCGAATAAAATGTATTTTACAATGTATGTAAATACATGTTCTTCCTCTTTTTGATATTAATTTCCTCGAGTAGTTGACCCCTTACGTTTAAGCACTCTGCCCGACTAGTCATAGCCCCCTAGCGTCGGGAGTTGGCTCATGGCTCTTTCCCAGGCACGCGTTTTGGGTGACTTGAGTTCGTCTTACATGGAGTAGTGTTTCACGGATCGAGATTTATGCTACTCGAGTACTTTTGTAATCATTTAAGAGCAAAAACGGAAAAAAGTAAATGCGCAGCTTGTACACCTATTAGGTGTAAGCGGCTGTGGCACTAGCAAGGCCGAGTGAGGAGATGTTTATCAGAAAGCGACTTAGTGTTCGGTATTGGGAGTGGGGATGCCATCCTCGTGTTGAGCTTGTGAGCCCCCGAGCATGTCACTTGTTGTTCTGATAATCCTCAGTTGTTGAAGGTCGAAGGCGGTTGTGACCGATTGCCACAATGAGCCGTCTGACTTGCGTTTGCGATTCCCAGCTTTAGTCGGGACCGCGTCGTCGGTGTCGTCCCGCTTCTTTCTGTCAGGGTGACTTGTTGTCATCGAGGGCCTTGGCAACAGCGTGGGCCGAGTCGGCGTACTGTTTGCCATGTCGAATAGGCCTTGACAGAGTTGGGAGGCTTCACGTGAATTTGTCGATGAACGAGTGTCTTTGACTCCTTTTCAAAAAGGGCGATGACGACCTCATCCTTGATGTTTGGATCGAATTTTTCTTCTCAGAGAACCTCTTGATGAAGTCACGAAGAGACTCGTTCTTCCTTTGATGCAACTGATATAAGTCGTGCTCGGAAGATGGCCTCTCGTACGTTCCCTGGAAGTTGGCGATGAAGCGTTCCCGGAGTTCTCCCCAGGAGCCGATTGATTGCTTGGGAAGTCCTGTTAGCCATGTCCTCGCTGAGTCGGCTAGAGCGACTGGGAGGTAGTTAGCCATGACTTTGTGATTTCCCCCAGCTGCTCGGATCGCCAGAGTGTAGACCGTGAGCCAGGACTCGGGATTGGTCTTGCCATCGTATTTGTTGATGCCTGTAGGCTTAAAGCCGACTGGCCAGTCGACCTGTCGTAGTTCCTGGGTGAAGGCCGGTATGCCTTCGTCTTCATGAGGACTCCGACCCCGTCTACGGCGGCGAAACCGCCCGTAGTGGAGGCCGAAATGCTCGTTCTCGCCTTCCAGCTGGTGTTGGTCGTCTTCTTCTCGTTTGCGGTGCCGAGCATTAATGTCTTGCTGAAGGTCGCGCCGCAGTCGGTCTCGGAGGTCCTGGTTGTCCTGACGGTCGCTTCGACGTTGCCGGTTGTTGTGGTTGCCGAGTGACGTCTGGCTTGACTCCGCGTGCTGCCGACTAGAGCCGGCCGCTCGATGTCGCTTTGAGGTGGATGAGACTGCTGCTGGGGAAGTTGACCGACTGGTCAGTACGAGTGTGTTGCCCGACTGTTGGTGCTGCTGACATGCGGCAGCGGTAAGCATGGCTTTTATCCTTGCGATCGTCGGGGTGGCCTGGTGATCAGGCCCAAGTTGGACCGTGTCCAGTAGGGTCGTGGCGGCCACGATGTTCTGTTGTGGCGTGACGAAGACGTCGTGGTCGCCGACTTTTGTTTGGAGGGCTTGTTGCTGAGCGGTTCGCCCAGCCCTGTGTAGGCCGTCGTTGCGGATGTGCAGGCGTCTTGCTTCTTCCTCCTGTTGTTCTCGCAGTCGGCAGGCCTCCTCCTCTTGTTGTTCGTGTAGTCGGCGTGATTCCTGAGTAGGAGTATATCCTTTGGATGCCATGAAGATTTCTCGTGGCGGGAAGAAGCTTGCCGAACTGCTGTCCGACTTAGAGTCGGAATCCGACTGGGAGTCGTAGTCCGACTGAGAGTCGTAGTCGGAATAGTTGATGGGGGCGATTACAACTCCGACCTCCCTAGATTCGATCTCGAGCGGCTCGGGGCCGTATCCGAGTCGAACTCCAGAGGATCGGGTTTGCCGCGTCGGATGTAGATCGTAGATATCCGCGGCGTTGCCGAGTCCGAACGGGAAATTGACGATCTCTTCCCTTCTCGGCCCGATCTCGGCCGGCTCGAAACCGAGTCCGAGTCGGACACTGAAAGGAAGAGTTGTCCCTGGGCTCGGGCGTATAGGAGATCGTCGTAGCATGTCGTCGAAGATTGCCGCAGCGTTGTGTGGGCCGACTAGCGCGGAGTCGGCTGGTTCCTCGGCCGGTTGGATCGGGTCCGTGTCGGCCAAGGTGAGATTGCCGAACATGTCGGCGGCGAAGTCGAGGCTTCCGAATGAGATTGTATCTTCGGGAGAGAATTTTCCGCCGTCGACTCCGGTTGTTGGATTCATCGAGCTTGTAGATGTAGATCGCGCCGAAGCCCCTACCTGGCGCGCCAACTGTCGATGTTTTACACCGGCAATAAATATATGGGGCTAGTCGGCGGATGTAAACTCGGTGGATTGCAAAGGAACACAGGGAGATTTTATACTGGTTCAGGCCCTCGATGTGAGGTAATACCCTACGTCCAGTTTATATGTATTCCTTTGAGGAATTATGGTGGTGATTCTGATGAACTTGTGTGCACCTGCCCTCATGGGGCGCCCTGCCTCCCCTTATATACTGGGGGACAGGGTTACAAGGTAGGAGTCCCCATCGGATTACGACTAGGAGATCTCCCCTTAGAGATATAACGCACCCGACTAGAACTGTATATTCCTTTCTATACAAGGCGAAGTCTGCCGAATCTAGCTATATCTCTAATTATAAGGCTAGGCCCATCCTCTATCCGAGTGGCCCATATGCTTGTCATGAGGTACCCGGGGCCCATGGCACCCACAGGTCTCCACCACGAGCGGTTTCGCTGCCGCAGTCGGAGCGGGAGTCCCCACTCAGACGAGGGAGTTCAGGCTTCTCGCGCGAGCAATAAGTTGACTGGCCCACAGGCTTCAAGCCGATTGGCATAGAGAAGTACGACGGTTCGATCAACCTGGAAACCTGGCTGACAGTGTACACCTTGGTGATCCGAGCAACTGGAGGCGACCATAAAGCCATGGCGAACTATCTTCCAGTCACCCTAGCAGACTTGGTGCGAATGTGGTTAACGGGGCTTCCCAGAGGGTCTATTGGCTCCTGAGGGGAACTCCGTGAGCGCTTCGTGGCCAATTTTCAAGGGATATACCAAAGGCTAGCATCCGAGTACGACCTATACCAGTGCCATCAGAAGAAGAATGAGTCTCTCCAGGATTTCATCAAGGGCTTTTCCAAGAAGAGGAACTCTATCCCTAAGATCAAGGACGAAGTGGTCGTTGCTGCCTTCCAGATGGGAGTCAGGGACACTCCTTTCATTGCCAAGTTCACTTGGAAGCTGCACAACTCCATCAAAGCTCTATTCGACATGGCCAACAAGTATGCTGATTCAGCCGACGCAGTTGCTAAGGCATTCGATGACAAGCCACGATAGAAGGAAGGAGTGATGTGAGATGGACGACGCGGCCCCATCCAAGACTGAGAACTGCAAGCACAAGTTGGAGGACATTGTAGCAACAGTTGACCATAACGGACCGCGAGCCCCTAGGACGGATGACTAGTAGAAGGTTATGAACAGGCCATGTCCTTTCCATCCAAAGGGGAAGCATGCGGCCAAAAATTGCTTCATGCTCAACAAGTTCGTCTCCGACCAGACATCAACATCTGGTGAACCGAAAGACAAGGACAAGTTGGACTCGAGCCCACCCAACGATTACTAGGATCCTCAGGCTAAGCTCAATCACATATTTGGAGGGCTGTCGGCATACGAGTCCAAGCACAAGCCGAAGCTAACTGTACGAGAAGTAAACTCAGTCTCCACCGACGCCCCCCAATATCTACGGTGGTCCAAGGTGGCAATCATGTTTGACCGCACGGATCACCCTGACCAAGTGGCACATCCAGGATGTTATCCACTCGTCTTGGACCCAGTTATCAAGAACATCAAACTGAAGAAGGTTCTCATCGATGGAGTAAGTGCACTCAACATCCTCTTTTCCAAGACACTCGACGAGATGAAGATACCTCGATCCGAGTTACGGCCGAGTACAGCTCCCTTCCACGGGGTAATCCCCGGCCTTTATTCAACACCACTCGGCCAGATCACTCTGCTAGTCACCTTTGGCACGTGGGAGAACTTTCACATGAAAAATATCTGCTTCGAGGTCACTGACTTTGAGACAGCCTACCATGCCATACTCGGACGACCGGCACTCGCCAAATTCAAGGCAATACCCCACTATACCTACATGATGCTCAAGATGCCTGAACCAGTAGGAGTCCTCTCCCTATGCAGTGACATCAAGCAAGTCTTCACCTGCGACAAGGAGAGCTGCAATTTGGCCAAATCACATGAAGCTATAGCCGGACGGAGCAATATCCGACTGGCAGCAACAACTTCAAAGGAGGACAAGGAAGTCCCGGCAAAAAAGGCGGCCAAGTCGAGAATTTTAGCAGAATCAGAAACCAAAAAGATCCCTTGGACGACACTTGTCGGGACCAGAATCGACCCCAAATAGGAAAACGAGCTCGTGGCTTTCCTTCAGGCGAACATGGATATATTTGCTTGGAAGCCTTCTGACATGCCTGGTGTACCAAGGGAGGTGATCGAGCATTACCTCAACGTTAAGCTGGATGCCTAACCAGTCAAACAACAACTACGGCGATTCGCACAAGACCGCAAGGATGCTATTCGCGAGGAGATAACCAAGCTCCTGGCAGTCAGGTTCATCAAGGAGGTCTACCACCCGGATTGGCTGGCAAACCCAGTCTTGGTCCTAAAGAAGAACGGTAAATGACACATGTGCGTTGACTACACTGACTTAAACAAGGCATGTCCCAAAGATCCATTTGGTCTACCCAGGACAGATCGGGTGGTTGATCCAACTACAGGATACAAGCTACTTAGCTTTCTCGACTGCTACTCGGGATACCATCAAATTGGCCTAAAGGAGGAGGGCTGCCTGAAGACTTCTTTTATCATGCCGTTTGGTGCATACTGCATATATCACTATGTCGTTCGGGTTGAAAAACACTAGCGCAATGTAACAACGTGCCATCTAATGGTGTCTTCACACTCAACTTGGGTGCAACGTGGAAGCATATGACGATGATGTGGTAATCAAGACCAAGTTCAAAGGTGACCTCATCGCTGATTTAGAAGAAACTTTTCAAAGCCTTCGAAGATTCAAAATGAAGCTGAACCCAGAAAAGTGCGTCTTCAGAGTACCTACGGGAAAGCTACTCGGTTTCATCATTTCACATCGAGGCATAGAGGCGAACCCGAAGAAGATCAACACAATCATAAACATGGCTCCCCGACTAGCTAGAAGGACGTACAAAAACTGACCGGCTACTTGGCGGCACTCAACCAATTTGTTTCCTGACTAGGCGAACGAGGCATGCTCTTCTTCAAGCTTCTGAAGAAAGTTGACAATTTCCAATGGATGCCAGAAGCCCATCAAGCCTTTGAAGACTTCAAGAAGTTTCTCACATCGCCACCCGTATTAGCATCACCAATGCCCCAAGAACTGCTCATGCTATACCTTTGGCAACTACTCAGGTGGTCAACACGGTTCTGGTTGTCGAGCACGAAGAGCCAGGACATATTCAAAAAGTACAATGACCGGTTTACTTCGTCAGCGAAGTCCTAGGCAAATCCAAGATGTGATATCCCCAAGTTCAGAAGCTGCTGTGTGGACTACATTCAATCGCACCAAGTCAGAATTGTCATGTCATTTCCACTCGGAGATATTCTACACAACCGCGAAGCCACCAACAAAATTGCTAAATGGGCACTCGAGTTAATGGCGTTAGACATAGTCTTCCAACCACGGACAACTATCAAGTCTCAAGCACTCGCCGACTTCATAGCCGAGTGGACAAAAGTTTAGTCGGTTGCACCTGCGGACAAGCTTGAGTATTGGACAATGTACTTCGACGATTCTCTACGGATCGGAGAAACAGGAGCTACTGTCGTCCTGACGTCACCCAGCGGAGAAAAACTCAAATATGTCCTTCAAATACACTTTCCAGCATCCCACAATGTCACCGAGTACAAAGCACTCATCCATAGGCTTCGTATCCCCATATCGCTCGGTATCCGACGGTTGGTGGTTTGTAGGGATTCCCAACTAGTGGTGAACCATGCAATGAAAGGCTGGACGTGCCTGGACGACAACATGGCAGCGGTCAAGAAGTACGAAAGTTGGAGAACAAATTTGACGGACTGGAAATTGCACACATTTTGCGCCAATACAACAAAGCCGTGGATGAGCTAGCCAACATCGGATCCAAATGTGAAGTGGTCTCGACTGGAGTTTTTGTCGAGCAATTATTGGAGCTATTAGTCAAGAAAAAGCTTAATCCCGTATAGTCGGGGGCTGAGCCTGCATCAAAACCAATGGAAGTGCTAACTGTCTCTCAAGACTGGCGGACTCCAATCATCCGATTCCTATTGGAAGACAAGCTCTCGGAAGATCGCAACAAGGCCGAGCAAGTCAAACGTCGGAGCAAGAGCTTTATCGTAGTTGGAGAAGACCTATATCGTCGAAGTGCATCTAGAGTCTGCACTGTGTCACACCTGAGGAGAGCAAGCAGATACAGCAGTCAATCCGCTCGGGCATCTATGGCAACCATGCTGCATCAAGGATGTTAGTCAGAAAGGCTTACAAACAAGGTTTCTTCTGGCCGAGTGCGGTTACCAATGCCAAATACATAGTTCAGACATGCGAGGGATGCCAATTTTTCGCTCAGCAAACTCATCTACCAGCTCAAGAGTTGCAGACAATCCCAATATCTTGTCTCTTTGCAGTCTGGGGGCTTGACATGGTCAGGTCATTGAAAAAGGCGCCAGGAGGGTTCACACATCTGTTCGTCGTGGTGGACAAGTTTACAAAGTGAATTGAGGCAAAACTTGTTGCTACCATCACTGTGGCCAGGGCAAAAGACTTCATCATGAGTATTGTCTACCGATTTGGAGTCCCCAATCACATAATAACGGACAACGACACTCAGTTCACTGGTGGCGTCTTCCAAGATTTATGTGACAAGTTCAGCATAAAGATCTGTTATGCTTCTATGGCTCACCCACGGAGCAATGGGTAGGTTGAGCATGCAAACAGCATGGTCCTACAAGTTATCAAGACTAGGGTGTTCAACCGACTACGACCATATGCAGGGCAATGGGTACAAGAACTCCCATCCATTCTCTGGTCACTTCGAATCACAGTCAATCGGGCAATAGGGCAATCTCCTACCGAGTTGGAGTTCGGCTCTCCACGAGTCCGGGCCCACTCTGATGACAAGTCAAATGAAGATAGACTGGCCAAGCTAGATCAGTTGGAGAAAGCAAGGGACATCGCCACAATCCAGTCAGCAAGATATCTTCAAGGCCTGCATCGTTATCATAGTTGTAATGTTTGTAGCCGCGCCTTTTCGGTGGGAGATCTTGTATTAAGAAAAATACAAACCACCAAAGACAGGCAAAAATTATCTCCTTTTGGGAGGGGCCATTCATTATAGCTAAGATGACACGCCCGGGGGCTTACCAACTGAAGACCAAAGATGGCACCTTGATCAACAACTCATAGAACATAGAATAGCTACGTCTTTTCTATACCTAATCATTGTATTATGATCAATTCATATATATATGAATAACGTTTTTTACTCTGACTAACTACACCGATTGTTCCAACCGAGTAGTGAGTCAGGGGCTACAAGATGATATCACATCTTTTGTTATTGTTTAAACCAAATTTGAGTCTGTTCTATCTTAGTCACGAAATCTCATAACGATTGTGCTAACTTATACCGAGTATAGACTTGTTGGATAAACGCCTTTTAAGTTGGTCCTTATCGCTCGGTATGTCTTGGCTAGTCGGATAAGACTAATGAAGACTAAGATAACTCAAGCACTCGGACAGATTTCTACAACAATAGAAAAGCACATGTATTTAGAACATATACTGCAAGTGTCTTGCATACACAACCTACTTAAGAGTTTGCTATTCCAGTACATTTATAGGGGCAGCTCCTCGGAGATGGCCTTTGCAGTTGGGTTCGCCTCGTTGATCATCTCAAACACTTTCTCCAGAGAAGTACCTTCAGCAAACCCCTCGCTGACTGCCTCGATATCTACTCAGGGATAAAGAGACTTAGTCATGGCGAGGGCCTAAGTGATGCCCAGGGTTGCATGCTGAGTTATGAATGTTTTCAACATTGCCGGAGCTGCTTGAAGCCTTTCTAGCATAAGAGCTCGCATGGTGGAGCTGGAGTTGGCCTCAGGCTACAAGGTGTCCAATAAAGACTGGGCAGAGTCAGTGATGGCACTTCGAGAATCCTCAATCGCCTTTATCTGTTCGCCGAAAGAGCTGAACTGCGATTGCACCTTAACTTTGTAGTCTGTCACACAAAGACATACTATAAGGAGATCTGGCAACTCAGCCGACTGGAATTCTGAAGCAGACAAGCTACTTACCTACAAGCTCAGTGCCAACCTTGGACTTCACCTTCTCATGGTCTTTCAATTCTTTCCTCAGGAACTCAATTTCCAGGGACTGGTTATGTATAGTGGTCTCATGAGTTGTAGTCAGTCATATCCAAGAGATCAGCGATGTAGAGAAACTACGAGGAGCTACTCAATTGACAGAGGGGCTTACCCTGGATAGTGCCAATCTTCTCCCATTTCTCGTCATGCAACTGGTTCACTACAGTCTTCAGCCAATTCTCCCTTTGTTTGCTGGTGTGCTGAAGTTCATCTTTCTCAGCCTAGAGTTGAGTAAATTGTGTGATCTGAGGACTAAGCCTGGCAAATGCCCGACTCATCTTCTCAGGCTGAGCAGCGATTTTTTGCAACAAGACAATCCATTGTCAACATGGCAATCATCTACAAAGCAAAACAACTGACAATGAAAGCTAAGTCAAGACTAGTCGGGCAGCTTACCTAGACCTGCTGCGAAGCCTTGATAGTAGCTTCATACAGCTCGATTTGCTCCTTTTTGGCTGCTTCTTCATCTGGAGTCAGAGTGTCCACACTCCCATCTAGGTTAGTCGAATGGAACACCCTTGGAGGATTGCATGGTGGAGTTCTGAGCCTGGAGAAGCCTCCTTCTTAAGAAGGTGACAATGGAGGAGAGGGAGTTGGTGGCCTTGGGTCTATAGGTGGAGCGGGTTTGGCGACTTGTTCATCAGCTAGCTCATTGTCCTCCCAGCTAGGTGAAGTAGGCGGTTTAGCCGAGTGCGTTGCTTCGCCTTCGGGGGCTGGGGTAGCACTCGGCTCGTGCTGTGGTGCCTCAGTTCCAACTCCAGCTAGGGCTGGGTCAGTGATGGGGGTTCGTGGCGCTGACCTCTTGGGGTCAATGTCATTTGGCTTCCTGCAGATCCACACAACAATCAAGACATTGGAATCTACTTCAGCTTACTTGAAGACAAAAGACTACATACCTCTTGGAAGTCTTGAACCTCCACCCCTGTGTATCATGGGGGGAGATAGTTGGCAAAGAGCCCGAAGGCTTATTCCTTGAGGCTGTGTCAGCTGGTGTTGGGCTTGATGGTGTAGCACCAGGTGGTGGGCAACTTGGGCCAGTCCGTTGGGTCGGCAATGTGGTTGGTGCTATAGTCGGGGCTGATGAAGCCGCGGCAGGTGTTAGAGCTGTGCAGTCGGCGTCCCTAGTCTTCGGACCGCCTGACGCCTTAGTCGGTGTGTTCTTTGGCTTGGCCTTGTCCTTCATTGGTTGCTTCCTAGCTCTCATGGAGCTGGGTTGGTCGACGGAGGGGCTGGCTGGCTATTGACCCCCTAGTCGGTTGATTGGGAGGGTTCAATACAAAGTCGGCATTCTCCTATAGATAATGCATATGATGATAAATTCATGTAATTCAGTCTCAGAGCAGTCATCACAGGCATTCCAGTCAGTCAGCAAGACAACAAGATATGAAGAACATACCATTGGCCTTGGTCTGCTCAAACAGAAGGGCTTGGGGCACTTCTTGGCATCCAGAGTATCTGGCATGCTACTACTAAAGTAGTGGCACAGATTATCGGTGACCGTGTCCTTGTTAACGAGATTGGCACACTCCCGAGTTGGATCACCCTTTCCTTGGTACTCGTACCCAACGTGAGTCTTGGCCTTCAGGGGCTGTGTGCGCCAATTCAGGAATAGCCATGCAACCCAGACTCCTGTCAGTCCTTTCTTCTTCAATACAGCTATCCTGTCCATCAGCAGCAGCCCCATATCGGCTTCCGAGGGGAGAGCCGACCAACAATCCAGAACCTTGGGAGGGTTCCCGACAAAGGATTGCAAGGAGGGTTCCGGATTGGAGCAATAAAACCACTCCTGGTGCCACCCATTCAAGGAGGTTTTCAAGTGGAGGAGAAGGTAAACCTATGACCAGCTCCCCTATGACCTGGGGATTGGATTTGGACGGTTGTGGCTTGACATGGAAGAGATAGCGGAAGAGGTTGAAATGGGGATCGACCCCAAGAAAAGCTTTGCAAAGAGTAGCAAAAATAGAAATCTGAAGAATGGAGTTGGGATTGAGGTGGACAAGTTCGATCTGATAATACTCAAGAAGGCCAAAGAAGTTGGAGGAGCAAAGAGAAAAACCCCTAACAAAGAAGGACTCAAAAACCACAATCTCATAGAAGTTAGGAGTGGGGATTATCTCACCTTTGGCTGGGCGCCAATTGATGAGTTCCTTTGGTTGGAGGCATTTGGTTCACTCCAGATGTGCTAGCTTGGAGGAGCACGAAGTCGATGTTGGCCAAGTCCTTGCCGGGATGTGGGGAACATCAGAACGCGATCTTGGCATGGCTAAAGTCTAGAGAAGAGGGGAAAACTTCTAATCAAAGAGAATCGATGATGGATCATGGGATTTTCTAGATCTGTGAAGAAAAGCTCAAGCAGCAAGGAAACCCTAGCCTTGGAGGTGGAGAACACGAAAGTTTGGGCACTGATTTCAGAGCTGAAGTAGTTTGGCGATTTGGGGAAGAAAGGGAAATCTTTTCTCTCTCCTTGATACTTAAAGGGCTGCACTGGGTGGTTAGCTTGGGCTGGCTTGCTCAGTAGTGGGCACTAAGATATAAGTTCCTAAATAGCATGTCCTATTGGGCCAATAACCAATTGTGTTAAAATCACAATTTAGGTACTGTTTTATCAAAGCCGATTAAAATAATCAGATATGCTTCATGTTAAGCCTATTTGCAGAAAACATGCGTTCAGATATCTGCATTATTTAACAGGTATTGAGGATATATTCTTATAAGGATCAATAGCTGGTCTCTATTAAAATTAGGGATGGAGGTATCACTCAAGTACACCTTACCACACAGTGGATTAACTCCATAGTGGTACTTGGCTTACATGCTTAGCCAAATTGCCTTGAGCAAAAATTTTTCTAGCTAATATAATGCAGAAGAGTCTAATTTCTGAGAAACATATCACTCGGGAAAGACTTAAAGGTTAAAGATCTTTGACTTTATTTTTAATTGTTTCTCAATTAAGCACAAAGTCAGGGGCTACACCTAATAGGTACGCCTATTTGGCACACACTATTCATATTTTTCCATGAAGTCCTTCATAGCCTTGTTGCTAGCCAACATGAAGCAGGACTCGGGAGAAGAAGCACTCGGACAAAGAGTAGTCAGGAGCAATGCAGTTGGGAATTCTTCACTGTGGAGGATGAGCACTTGTTATCAGCTATGACTCAACTATGAAGGTCTCAGGGGCTACTGTGAAGGCCACCCCGGGTATCTCAAGGAAGGCAAGTACGGCCCCTCGGATCGATGGAGGGCCAGCCCATGAAATAAGGGATATAGTAGAACTCAGCTTCATGTAACCTTGCTTGACAAGGAAAGGGATATAGTCCTAGCTGGTTACTCTATGTTCTTAGAAGGAAATCCCTTGGTCGAGTTTGACTAGGATTCGTACCTTGTAACCTTGCCTCCACGGTATATAAGGTAAGGCATGGAGCCCCCTAGGGGATAACCAATCTCGCCAAAGAATACAATGAAAGCAATACACACCAACTGGAAGTAGGGTATTACCTCACCCCGAGGGCCTGAACCAGTATAAACCATCTTGTCTTTGGAAGTCCATCGAGTTTCGGTCCGACAAGTAGCCCAACAATCGATATAGCCGATATAAACATCAACAGAAGTCTCTGTTGATTTAAATGCATCAGGCTTTGGTGATAAGTCAGAATAGTAAATTCCAAATGTTGCAGGTAGGGTCTCCCATGGTCAATGGCCATCAAAATTGCCATGCATTCTTTTTCATAAGTGGATAACCCCCTTGATCTTGGACCCAAAGCCTTGGTAAGGTATGCCACTGGGTCTCCTTCTTGGGACAGGACAGCTCCAATTCCTGTATCACTGGTATCAGTTTCAACTAAGAAGGGTTTCTTGAAATTAGGTAAGGCCAAAATTGGAGCAGATGTCAGGGCTTGTTTCAAAGATTGGAATGCCAGCTCAGCCTTAGGAGACTAGAAAAAGGGAACATCCTTCTTAAGCAATTATGTTAGAGGTTTACTGATGGAACCAAAATTCTTCACAAATTTCCTATAATACCCTGCCAGCCCCAAAAATCTAATGGAGGCCATGGGCCTTGGGTACCTCAAGGAAGGCAATTACGGCCGCTCGGTCAGAGGGTGGGCCGACCCAATACAATTAGAGATAGAGTAGGACTTTGCTTCATGTTACCTTGTGCGACAAGGAAAGGGATATAATCCTAGCCGAACTCCCTATGTACAGATAAGGAATACCTTAGGTCATATCCGATTGGGTTTTCTACCCCGTAACTCTCTTCCCTCCCCATATATAAGGAGGGGTAGGGAGCCTCCTAGGGCAGATCAGAATCACCATACAGCAAAAGCAGTACACCACAATTGGAGTAGGGTATTACCTCACATTGAGGGCCTGAACCAGTATAAACCTTTGTGTTCTTTCGAATCCATCAAGTTCAGGTGTGACGCATAGCCCCATATAATTATTGCCAATATAAAACATCGACAGTTGGCACACTAGGTAGGGGTAGCGCTGAGACATCATCAGCAAGCTTGATGGATCTAGCCGCCGGTGTCACCATCGGTCCTAGACAAGCCATCCACTCCGGGAGCCTCGACTTCATCGCTGACGACTTCAGCAACCTCACTCTTTCCGAGTCGGCTTTAACCCGATCGGAGAGAGATCAAGCCAACCTTGCGCTGGTTAGCCTTGATAATGCTGCGGTAGTCTTCAACAACCTACTTCAGTGACATTCAAGACCTATGAGCCCTGGGGCAACTCTCTTTCCTACTGTTCAACTCGGACAAGGCCATAAGCTGGTCGAGATCAGATCTAGGGGAGATGAGACCGTCAATCCCCCACACAGACTCGTAAATGCCTTAGCCGTCTTCAACTCCAACATGATGTGGCATCTCCAATCCCCTAGACTTCGACTCGGATACAGCCCAGTGTCAATCAGGATCGGATTTGGGGAGGTTGGAATCATCATCACCCTGCTTCAGTACTCAGACTCTGACAACTAGTCGGAGGGCAGCTTGGGTAGCTTTTCAGCTCCACGCGAAGTCTTCATGGCATCAAAAGGGGGTACCCCAAGTCAAGATGCACGCTGACTATGTGATCAACGAGAGGAAGAGGCTCCGACTTCGTGAAAAGAAGGATGAAGAAGACAGATGCTTGTAGCCAAACGGGACGACCACAACCGCGAGTTATGAAGTACCGGATGGCAAGCACAACGAGAAATCCTCCAAACGAGGGTAGGCGACCATGTCGTTTTTGTCACCCCACAACAGAACGTTGTGGCCGTAGCAACTCTACTAGATACATTGCAGCTAGGACCCGATCAGAGCGATGACAACTACTACAGTGATACAATAGCGCTCGGAGTCTGCCGACACCTTAGTCCTCTCAAGCAAATTGACTTCTAACGCTGCAACTTCATCAACCATGGCAAGATGCCGAGCGTCGGGCTACAATCGAAGGCACTGCAACTTCATCAACCAAGGCAAGACGCCGAGCGTCGGGATACAATCGAAGGCACTCGAAGTCTCTCTGTGGATCACAAGACAATGACGAAGATCACCGGCGATACCATGATGACTACGGATGCCGCTACAACTGCTATGCCAGAGACTGACTATGCCGTGATCTCCATAGAGACATAAACGCTTGCTGACGTGAACACAAGGAGGACAAACACCGCCGACTGGAAGATGAACATGAGCACTTTAGCCTCCTCCACGAGCAATTCAGCCGCTGCAGTCGGAGGTGGAGCCCACAACATGAAAGCCACTCTGATGAAGGAGTCCCTGCCTTCACACGCGAGCTACGCTAAGTCAACTAGCCTTCTGGCTTCAAACCGACTAGAATTGACAAGTATGATGGTAGGACTGATCATGAATCCTGGTTGATAGTTTATACCTTGGAAATCCGAGTAGCAGGAGGCCACCACAAAGCGATGGCCAATTATCTTCCTATCGCCCTAGCCGACTCGACATAGACCTGGTTAACGGGGCTTCCGAGAGGGTCAATCGATTCCTAGGGAGAACTCCATTAGCAGTTCATGGCAAACTTCTAGGGCACCTACGAGAAGTTAGGATTTGAATTCGACTTGTATCAATGTCACCAAAAGAAGAACGAGTCACTCCGAGACTTCGTCAAGCACTTTTCCAAGAAGAGGAACACAATTCCCAAGATCAAAGATGAGATGGTGATCGTCGCCAACTGCAAGGGAGTCAAAGACACACCGTTCATCTCCAAGTTCACTCAGAAGACGCTGACTACAATCAAAGCTCACATTGAGATGGCCAACAAATACGCGGCCTTAGCCGACATTGTTGCTAAGGTGTAGGAAGATAAGCCTCGACAGAGTGACCAACGCGAGTCGGATGATGCGACACCATCAAAAACAAAGGGAGCGCTAGTGGAAATTTGAGGACCTCGTCATGGCAGTCAATCACAACCGTCGTCAACCTCCTAGAACCGAAGCTTATCAGAACAACAAGTGACCTCGGGGGCTCAAAAGTTGAAGCGCAAGGTGTCGATGTTTTATATCGGCAATAAGAATATGGGGCTACTTGTGAGACCTAAACTTGATGGATTGCAAAGGAACACAGAACAATTTATACTATTTCAGGCCCTCGAGGTGAGGTAATACCCTACTTCCAATTGTGGTGTATTGTCTTTGAGGTTTCTCTGGTGAGATTGTATGCGCTCTGATTCTCTTGCCCTCAGGGGGTGCCCTGCCTCCCCTTATATACCAGGGGATATGGTTACAGGGTAGGAATCCTAGTCGGACTTCGACCAAGGGATTTCCTTCTAGGAATACAACGTGGCCGACTAGAACTATATCCTTTCCTTGTCGTACAAGGTAATGTATGCCGAGTCTTATTGTCGATGTTTTACACCGGCAATAAATATATGGGGCTAGTCGGCGGATGTAAACTCGGTGGATTGCAAAGGAACACAAGGAGATTTTTATACTGGTTCAGGCCCTCAATGTGAGGTAATACCCTACGTCCAGTTTGTATGTATTCCTTTGAGGAATTATGGTGGTGATTCTGATGAACCGTATGGCCGTGAGATTATGAGTGCTCTCCTGCCCTCATGGGGCGCCCTGCCTCCCCTTATATACTGGGGGACAGGGTTACAAGGTAGGAGTCCCCATCGGATTACGACTAGGAGATCTCCCCTTAGAGATATAACGCACCCGACTAGGACTGCATATTCCTTTCTATACAAGGCGAAGTCTGCCGAATCTAGCTATATCTCTAATTACAAGGCTAGGCCCATCCTCTATCCGAGTGGCCCATATGCTTGTCATGAGGTACCCGGGGCCCATGGCACCCACAGTAGCCCCCGAGACCTTCATAATTGAGTCACAGCTGATGCTGAGTGCTCATCCTCCACGGTGAAGTCTTCCCGAGTGCATTGCTCCCGAGTGCTCTTTGTCTGAGTGCTGCTTCTCCCGAGTCCTGCTTCATGTCAGCTGGCAGCGAGGCTATGAAGGGCTCCATGTAGATGTTGGAATAGTGTGCGCCGAATAGGCGCACCTATTAGGTGTAGCCCCCGACTTTGTGCTTAATTGTGAAAACAATTAAACATGAAGTCAAAGATCTTTAACCTTGTAGTCTTTCCCGAGTAGATTACTACTGGTTCATGAGACTCTTCGGTATCATGTCAACCGGAATATAATTTATAGTCTTGCCGAGCAGGGAACTACTCGTATGTAGGACTCTTCGACTTCATGTCAGTCGGGATGTATGTTTATAGTCTTGCCGAGTAGGATGCTACTCGCATATGGGACTCTTCAGCGTCATGTCAGCTGGAAAAGGGGGTGTTTATAGTCTTTCCCGAGTGGCGTCCCATTCGGAAATTAGACTCTTCAGCTCGTCAGCTGGAAGAATGTTTATAGTCTTTCCCGAGTAGTATGCTACTCGAAAGTTAGACTCCTCCGCATCATGTCAGCGGGAATGAGAATTTTATAGTCTTTCCCGAGTAGTGCACTACTCGAAAGTTAGACTCTTCCACATCATGTCAGTGGGAATAATGTTGCTCATGGCAACTGATGGCCACGCATGTAGGCCGAGTACCACTTTATGAAAATAAATCCACGCGTGGTCAGTGTACCCGAGAAAGATACCTGCATCCCCAATTTTAATGAAGACCAGCTTGTGATCCTTGTAAGGATATATCCTCGAGACCTGGTGGATAAAACAGATACCCAAACATATATGTTTAGCAATAAGGCTTTCATGAAGCATATCTGTTTACCTCATCGGCTCCTGTTGGTAGCACCAGCGCTATAATTTCAACTCAGTCTGCGGGCGGCCCACATGGAGCATGCTACTGTAGGAACTCATATCTTGGTGGCTGCTACTAAATAAGCCGGCCTGAGCCGACCTATCCAGCATAGCTCTATAGAAGTATCATCCATCGCATGTCAGGATGAGTTTTTTGGTGTTGGTAACCGCAATCAGCCAGAGAAATCCTTATTCGCAAGCCTTTCCGACTTACGTTCTGGATGCAAACTGGTTGCCACATAAGCCTGAGTGGGTATAATGCAGGATCTGCTTGCCCTCTTCAGGTGTGACGCAGTGCATGAGAACTCCGGATGCACTTTGACGATGTAAGTCTTCTCTGACTTGGGTAGAGCCGAGCAGGGTACCCGAACCTTGCATTAGCATAGGATTCGGCTAGCGACCCTCATGGGGCATACCCTACCCAACAGAGTTATATCCAAGCGAGGTACCCGAACCTTGCATTAGCATAGGATTCGGCTAGTGACCCTCATGGGGCGTACCTCACCCAACCGAGTGATATACGACCCCCGACTAGTGCCGGAAGTCGGTTGTCAGCTCACATGGAGCGTAGCCGGGGAAGATGACGTCCCGACTGGCGCAAGTACTCGGTAAGTAGCCCTCATGGAGCATCCTGAGTGTATTTTGGCAGACTTGTCCAGCCCCCGAGCGTAGGAGATAGACTCGCAGCCCTGAGTTCCTGTCATGCGTATCCGGAGCTAGGCCTGCAATATAAATATATCGGATGAGTAGCATCTGACGATGAAAATAATCACCCGAGTAAAATGTATTTTACAATATATGTATATACATGTTCTTCCTCTTATTGATATTAATTTCCCCGAGTAGTTGACCCCTTACGTTTAAGCACTCTGCCCGACTAGTCATAGCCCCCTAGCGTCGGGAGTTGGCTCATGGCTCTTTCCCAGACACGCGTTTTGGGTGACTTGAGTTCGTCTTTCATGGAGCAAAGTTTCACGGATCAGGATTTATGCTACTTCAGTACTTTTGCAATCATTTAAGAGCAAAAACAGAGAAGAGTGCAGCTTGTGCACCTATTAGGTGTAAGCGGCTGCGGCATTGGTAAAGCCGAGTGAAGAAATATTTATCAAGAAGCGACTTAGCTGTTCGGTATTTCGGAGTGGGGATGCCATCCTTGCGTTTGAGCTGGTGAGCCCCCGAGCATGTCACTTGTTCTGATAATCTTCAATTGTTGGAAGTCGAAGACGATTGTGACCGACTGCCACAATGAAGCCGTCTAACTTGCGTTTGCGATTCCCGGCTTTAGTCGGGACCGCGTCGTTGGTGCCCTCCTGCTTCTTCTGTCAGGATGCCTTTTTATCTTCAAGGGCCTCAGCAACAGCGTGGGCTGAGTCGGCGTACTTGTTTGCCATGTCGAATAGGGCCTTGACAGAGTTGGGAGGCTTCCGCGTGAATTTGTCGATGAACGAGATGTCTTTGACTCCTTTTCGAAAGGCGGCGATGACGACCTCGTCCTTGATCTTCGGGATTGAGTTCCTCTTCTCAGAAAACCTCTTGATGAAGTCACGAAGAGACTCGTTCTTCCTTTGACGCAACTGATATAGGTCGTACTCGGAAGATGGCCTCTTGTATGTTCCCTGGAAGTTGGTGATGAAACGTTCCCGGAGTTCTCCCCAAGAGCCGATTGATTGCTTGGGAAGTCCTGTTAGCCATGTCCTCGCTGAGTCGGCTAAAGCGACCGGGAGGTAGTTAGCCATGACTTTGTGATCTCCTCCAGCTGCTCGGATTGCCGTAGTATAGACCGTGAGCCAAGACTCGGGATTGGTCTTGCCGTCGTATTTTTCGACTCCTGTAGGCTTGAAACCCGATGGCCAGTCGGCCTGTTGTAGCTCCTGGGTGAATGCCGGTACTCCTTCATCTTCATGAGGACTCCGACCCCGACTACGGCGGCGAAACCGCTCATGGTGGAGGCCGAAATGCTCGTTCTGTCTTCCAGTTGCGTTGCTCGTCCTCTCTCGTTCGCGGCGCCGAGCATTGGTGTGCTGCCGAGATCGCGCCATAGTTGGCCTCGGAGATCCCGGTTGTCCCGACGTCACTTCGACGTTCGGTTGTTGTTTGGGTTGCCGAGTGACGTTTGGCGTGACTCCGTGTGCAGCCGACTAGAGCCGCCGCTCGCGTCGCTTTGAGTAGAGAGACTCCATTGGGATGCCGACCGGTTGTCGGTATGAGGATCGCCCGACTGTTTGGTCTGCTGACAGCAGCAGCGGTAAGCATGGCTTTTATCCTTGCGATTGTCGGGTGGCCTGATGATCAGGCCCAAGCTGGACTGTGTCCAGTAGGGTTTGCAGCGGCCACGATGTTCTTTGGGAGAGTAACGAAGACATCGTGGTCGCCGACTCGGTTTGGAGATTTGCTGCTGAGCGCTTGCCCAGCCCTGCGTAGATCGTCGTTGCGGGCGTGCAGGCGTCTTGCTTCTTCCTCCTGTTTGTTCTTGCAGTCGGCAGCCTCCTCCTCTTGTGGCTCGTGTCGTCGGCATGATTCCTGAGTAGGAGTAGAGCCTCTGGATGCCATGAAAATTTCTCGCGGCGGAGTGAAGCTTGCCGAGCTGGTGTCCGACTTGGAGTCGGAATCCGACTGGGAGTCGTAGTCCGACTGAGAGTCGTAGTCGGAATTGTTGATGGGGGTGATTATAACTCCGACATCCCTAGATCCGATCTCGACCGGCTCTGGGCCGTATCCGAGTCGAACTCCAGAGGATTGGGTTTGCCGCGTTGGATGTAGATTGTAGATATCCGCAGCGTCGCCGAGTCCGAACGGGAAATTGACGATCTCTCCTTTTCTTGGCCCGATCTCAGCCGGCTCAAAACCGAATCCGAGTCGAACACTAAAAGAAAGAGTTGTCCCTGGACTCAGGCATATTGGAGATCGCCGCAGCATGTCGGTGACGGTTGCCGCAACGTCTTGTAGGCTGACTGGCGCGGAGTCGGCTGGTTCCTCGGCCGGTTGGATCGGGTCCGTGTCGGCCAAGGTGAGATTGCCGATCATGTCGGCGACGAAGTCGTGGCTTCCGAATGATATTGTATCTCCGGGGGAGAATTTGCCGCCGTCGACTCCGGTTGCTGGATCCGTCGAGCTTGTAGATGTAGATCTCGCCGAAGCCCCTACCTGGTGCGCCAACTGTCGATGTTTTACACCGGCAATAAATATATGGGGCTAGTCGGCGGATGTAAACTCGGTGGATTGCAAAGGAACACAAGGAGATTTTTATACTGGTTCAGGCCCTCAATGTGAGGTAATACCTACGTCCAGTTGTATGTATTCCTTTGAGAATTATGGTGGTGATTCTGATGAACCGTATGGCCGTGAGCTTATGAGTGCTCTCCTGCCCTCATGGGGCGCCCTGCCTCCCCTTATATACTGGGGACAGGTTACAAGGTAGGAGTCCCCATCGGATTACGACTAGGAGATCTCCCCTTAGAGATATAACGCACCCGACTAGGACTGTATATTCCTTTCTATACAAGGCGAAGTCTGCCGAATCTAGCTATATCTCTAATTACAAGGCTAGCCCCATCCTCTATCCGAGTGGCCCATATGCTTGTCATGAGGTACCCGGGGCCCATGGCACCCACACTTATTGTATCCCTAATTACAAGGTTAGGCCCATCCTTTGTTTGAGTGGCCTTAATGTTTCTCACGAGGTACCCAGGGCCCATGGCCTCCACTGTAGCCCCTGAGACCTTCATAGTTGAGTTACAGCTGATGCTGAGTGCTCATCCTCCATGGAGAAAGCTTCCCGAGTACTCGTTGTACGAGTGCTTCTTCTCCAAGTCCTGCTTCATATTGGTTGGCAACAAGGCTATGAAGGGCTTCATGGAAAAATATGAATAGTGTGCACCGAATAGGCGCACCTATTAGGTGTAGCCCCCGATTTTGTGCTTAATTGTGAAATAATTAAACATAAAGTCAAAGATCTTTAACCTTTTAGTCTTTCCCGAGTAGTGTACTACTCAGAAATTAGACTCTTCAGCATCATGTCAACTGGAAGAATTTTTGCTCAAGGCAATTGTTGGCTAAGCATTAAACCGAGTACCATTTCTTGGATTTTAACCCAATATGTGGTCAGGTGTACTTGAGAGATACCTGCATCCTCAATACCTGGTAAATAATTCAGTTATCTGAACACGTGTCCAGCAATTAGGCTTTTATGAAGCATATTTGGTTATTTAATCGGTTTCTGTTAATAGCATCTGTACTGTGATTTTAATACGGCCAGTAGTCGGCTCAATAGAGCATGCCATTTAGAAACTCATGTCTTGTGGCCCAGTATTGAATTAGTCAGCACAAGCCCACTTATCAGCACAGGCTTTATAAAACAGGGAGAGAGAAAAGATTCCCCCTTCTTCTCCAATCCGCCAATCATTTCGTCTTCCAGCTTTCGCGCCCAAATTTCACGCTCCGCCTCGCGTCCCCCACTAGAGACTGGCCCGATTCTACTCTGCTGCATCCATTCCAAGCCTCCACGAGTCTTTTCCCCAAATCTTTTCACCTCTAGCAATGCCGAAAGCCCTATTTGAGATCCCTGAGATGACCGCCGGAGTTTGGCCGATGTCGGACAGCAGCCCGGTGAAACTGAAGCTACTAGAGAAACGGTTGATGTTGTAGTGACAAGATGTCATCCATTGGCGCACCACAGAAGAGGAATCCATGCCAGCCCCCAAATCTGGTGAGACCATCGTCTTCACCTTGTTCTTTGATTGTGGTCTTGCCCTCCCTTCTTTGGATTCCTTCACCAACTTCTATCTTTCTATCAAATAGAGTTGGTGAATTTGAATCCCAACTCTATCCTACACATCTCCATCTTCGCCACTCCGTGCGAAGTATTTCTAGGGGTCAAGCCCCATTTCAATCTCTTCTGGTACCTGTTTGACATAAAGCCCCAGCCATCCAAGAACAAAATCCAAACCATTGGGTGAGCTAGCCTTCATCTTAGGAACGAGATGAAGAAAATGTATCTCAATGTTCCTCTGAAAACATCACTTAAAGGCTGGCATAGAGAATGGTTTTACTACTCAAACCTTGAGCCCTCTCTGCCCCCTTTCTTTGGCTCTCCACCAACTGTCCTACCGTCCTGGTCATTGGTGCCAACCTACGAGGAAATGGGGCAAGTATACCAGCTGATGGAGAAGATCGACCTCCTGAAGAGCACAGGGCTGATTGGTCCCTAGGTGGCAAGGTGTTTCCTCAATCACCGCACCAAACCTCTGAAGGCTAGGAGCCATTTTGGCTGGGATTACCATGGCAAGGATGACCCCAGCCGTGAATACCCCGACATAGCTGATAAGAACAAGATTACTGATACCCTACTCGGCTTCTTCGTCAATGGGGTAGTGGAGACAGAGGATGGAGAACGCGCCCCCACGCCCTACAGCCATAGCAGGCCTTGGCCACAGGTAATCATGAAAGACTGATATTGAATTGTTATCCTTCTGTGATGAATGTTTGTGGATTTCTTTGGATTGTTCTGCAATGCATGATGTATGTTGTCAAAATTCTTGCAGGACTGTGTGGAATTTGATAATGACTTCCAAAATCTGTCGGCCACCAAAACGAAGAAATGGCCAGCCAGCCCTTCTGCTGCCCAACCCAGCTTCAAGAGGGCTAGGAAGAAGCCAATTGAGGACCCGGGCAAAAAGAAAACAAGCACGCCGAGTGCAGCACCAAGGAGCTTGAAGATCAAGGATCCTGTCAGTTTAGCTCCCAGGCCGCCAAGCCCAAGAACGGCGTCACCTAGCCTGAGGCCAACACCACCATGGGCCTCGACCCCCCAATCAGCCAAATTAGGAACAGAGCTAACTGGGGCTAAATCTCTATCGCTGACTGCTGCGTCGACTAGCCCGACAGCTGACAACTCTCCGCCACCGAGCAGGCTATCAAGCCCCTCGCCGACATCTCCTGGAGCTCCTCAGTGGAAATTCAAGACTTCCAAGAGGTAATAAATTACATCTTCAATCTTCTGAGAATCTTGAATGATATGGTAAATGTATTGATATTTGGCATTTTGTGCAGGAAGCGAGTTGACATAGATCCCAAGGGGACTACGCCAGCAGCTCCTGCCACCAAGCCCATCCCAGCTGAGCTAGAACCATCAATATCACTTGCCGAGCAAGAGGCTGCCCCAGCTGTTGAAGCTGAAGTAACCCTGACAGCAGAATTACCAACGTCGATTGACCAAGGAGCGGATGCTGAAGCTGCTGCCTCAGCCTCTGAGCAGATCACCGAAGCCCCTGTAGCTGCCGAGGTCAGGGCCAGGACCCCATCGCCAGTAATATCGTCATCTTCTGATGAAGGAGATCTCCCTAGGCTCGAAGCCCCTCCGTGCAACTTCCCAAGGACTTTTTATTGGGTCTCCCCGAGGGAGTTGCAGAGAGCTATGAGCATGATGAGGAAGCAGCATTGAGGGAGCACAGAAATCTCATAATGCCGCAATCGCTGCTTCCAAGGGAGTCCAGGTATGTAGCGAATCTCACCATGTTAGGTTCTTGATAGTTTCCGTTGATCTGGTATTCTGCCGTTTGACCCTGATTTCCCCTGGTTTGTTCTAAGCAGAAGATTGTTGATCGCTCAGAGAAGATGAATAAGGTCCTGAGCGAGCTCGCCCCCCAGCTCCAACAACTGCGCCAGCTCCTGGTAGCCCGAGGACAACCTAGAGTGGACTAGCCAAGTGAAGGAGACATGGCTGAGGGGATCGGTAGACAAGCTCAGGGATGAAAACTGGGCCCAAACTGAAAAGATCAGAAGTAAGTCTTCTGTGTTGTCCTCCCGAGTGAATCCCGAGTAGACTTCTCCAGCGTTGTTGCTTTTAGACTGCCTTGTTAAGTTTTGACTACAATCTTGAGTTCTTGACTGTTTTGATTTGCAGCCCTCGAAGCTGAGCTGAAAACCCAGCAAAAGGAGAGGGAAAAACAAGATGAAAAGGCTGAAGAAAGTGGAGAAGCCAAAGCCAAGGTGGAGGCGACTATGCTTGTAAGTCTCTCGCTTGACATGATCTGACTCGACTGCTTGTTGCTTCGACTACGCGTCTTGGATAACAAATATTCTTGTTGATGGATCTAAATAGCTTCACGGAGGAAATGAAGACGATCAAGGAGTCACGGGAAATCCTCGTTGGATCCATGAAAGGGCTCCCGGATATCATGCAACCTCACTATCCCGGGATGATGACGACATCACTGGCTCGAATATGACCATAGCTACCTATGTATTCATCACCAAAGGTGCATGCTTTCTACGTAAGATTACGTGTTATATATTTTTGAACAGCCGTTACTGCACCATGAGTTTTTGTGTGTTCTCGTTTGCAGAGATACTTGCTTGGTGAAGGGAAAATACCGAGTGCAAGGAACGCATGGATGATCAAGAGAAGTTAATTAGGGACCAAACCAAACCTTACTCCAAGTCGACTCCTACATCACCACGTCACTTTTGTCCATAGAATTTGCAAGAGATGAAGTCTCACGTTTTGGTATTCGGGATTCAGGCCTCCTGATAGCATCAACTTCGAACGGACCTAGCTGCTGATCCAGAAGGACTTTCAGGGCCAATGAGTACTTGTTGGAAAGCTTATGGAGTCTACTTTCAGATGGTTTTGGTCCCACATCAAAATTCCTCCTAAGCTGTCTGGAATCTTCAAAACTAGACATGTAGCCCTTCTAGTCCAAGTCTGTTTTGGGCCTTGGGCCTTGTAATTGTGTCGTGGGCTAAGCCCATGGGGTTTGCGCCCTAGGTAACCCTAGGACGTCCCAACTCGTATATATTCAGTAGCCGTCATCATTTAGAGTTGAGTTTTGCTTAGATTATTTTGCCATTGCAGTTTCGCTGTCTAGATTGGTTTGTGGAACCCCAACTTCGTGTGCTAAACATTCATCTGCAATTCAGATTGTGTTCTTCCTTTTCTTTCAAATTTCTCGATTGTTTTGCATGATCAAACCTTCATGGTTAGTCGACTGTGTGAGAGCATGGCCAATAACAGCCAAGATGCGCGGGGGTTTGTAAATATTTAGCGAGTGCGAGGTGACGACTACTGATTTAAGCCTCAAAACATGAATGTCCACACGTCGCCAAATCAAACCTATCGTTTAAGCATCAACCTAGTCTCGCCATCAAGTGGTATCAGAGCATCAGGTTGCCCTGATAGGTATCTTCTGTGTTTCTTCTGTTAAGTTTTTGTTTTCCCTTACTATGAGTCCAGAAAACCCAAAAATTTTGCCATCCCGTTCTCGTAGTGTTAGGTTTATCCCCTGTCCAAACCCTTTGTGCCTTTGCAAAATTTATTTCAGTTTCCTTTGTGAGTCTGTATCCTAGGCAATTTAGTGGTCGCTAGTTTAGAGTCATGCTCATGGTTTCTAGTTCTAGTTGTTGCGTTGTGCGAGAGCCTGCCTTGAGAGATCGAGTTCTACTCGGTTTCAGACTGCAAGCCGCCTTGAACTTTTAACCCGCTTTCGCAAGCCTTTTTAGATAAGTCGCAAGCTGCCTTGTGTCAATCATCCTGCATCACTAGCCTCATTGTCAGCCCCCGCTTGAGCCTATTGGCACTTATACTACTCTAGCTGGTGGAGCAACGAGGGTTGAGTGCGAACCCTAGCTCACGCTACCTTCTTAAAACAGCCATTAACTTTTGCATACAGACTCGAAATTAGGCAAACTTTATATCTGCGGACATCTACAGAAAATTTTACATCCACTACACCCTACTTTGTTTGGTTTGGCCAATCTAAAATCATGAAATTTGGCCTGCAAGACTGAGTTTTTAAGCTCCGAAGTTCCTGCACGCTTTTCAGAGCGCCTCTACGTGTTTTTCCAAGGTCACTCCGTGCATTATATCGAGCTGCCAATTTTTGTGGTTGCTTCTTGTGTACTAGGTGTACTCCTAGAAGAAAAAAAAAGAAAAAAAAGAGAAGAGAAAAAAAAAAGAGAAAAAGGAAAAAGAAAAGGATTAGAGAGCTTTTTAAGTGAGCAGTCTTGCCTGAGCTGATCTTTTAGATTTTTGAGAGACTTGGTGAGAGAGAGTTGTCCTAAAGTCTATCTTTGTTTCTTTACTCTCGCTTGTAGGCTGGTTCTAGGAACATGTTCTCGGCCAGCGACTGCTACAACTATTTGGAACAGTTTTTCAGCTTTGCTATTCTGTTATTGAATTTTGTTAACCCTTGCTACAATACACTACCTTTTGAGATCCACACACTTTTGGTCAGTACAGGTTGATCCTCACAATCGCACCCTTGCTGTCATCAATTTCATCCCACCTCTCTTGAATCGTATTGTCTGCTCTCTCAATTGGTAAGATTTTTGTAAGAGCAAGTAAGACACTGAGAGTGTGTTCTATGTGCCTAGTAGTGTGATAGGGATTCATACTTTTGTGATGTTTTTCCTATTTTCTACTAACCATGGCAGGTGAGGGAAGATTTACTGATTGCACTTCAAAAGGAATCACTAGCTGGATCAAAAGATTGAGGAAAATGTAGCTGCCGTGAATGCTATGCGGGAAGACCTCCAGGCTATAGTGGGGAGCATTACCACCCTCCCTAATAGCATCGAGCAGCTAGCAGCAAACCGTCACCCAACACCACCACTTGTTGATGATGACGGAGATAATGAAGAAGACGAAGCCGACAATAGTGACGCACGCGCTGAACTTCGTGACGAATGCCTACGACAATGGCTGTGATTCAACTGGCAAGGTATGGGAGGTAACCGCCACCAAGGGCGAGGTAATGATGATCCTTTTACTATAGTTAAATTTACCTTGCCTTCCTTTTCTGGAAAATAGACCCTGAGGCTATTTAATTGGAACGACAGTTTAGAGTAGAAATTTAATTCCCATCTGTTCCTGAAATTTATAGGGTTAGGCAAGCTACAAGTGGAGTTCAAGGATTTTGCTAAAATCTGGTGGCTAATTAGGTTAATCTCAACTTACAACCTGATACATGGATAGGTAAACAAGCCATGCAAATAGAATTTGTTCCTCTTTCCTATCAACGTGACGAGCGTAAGAAATTGCAACGTTTTACAACAAATACTATGTCTGTTCCAGAGTATTACGCTGAGCTTCAGAAGAGCATGATTCGTTGTGGGGTAGTGAAGGATACATAGAATAAAATCTGTCGTTTTTATGGTGGTTTGAGGCGTGAAATTGAGGATTTTGTTGATTATAAGGAATATAGTACTATCAATCGTTTGTTCCAACTTGCTATGCTTGCAGAGAAAGAATTGCAGGGACGTCAATAGAGGAACCGGAGCAAACTTTGCCCGTTTCCTCCCGCCACGAACAATGACAACCGCAGGATCGACTAAGCCATTTCCCTTCTTCGTTTTGTAATCGTACCAGCGCCACCACTAGCAAGCACGCGGGTCTTCCCCTACCGCTGCTGCTGCAGCAGTGCTGCCACCCACCACCGCCTCAGGAAACTTATATGTAGGTACCCGTTCAAGATTCTTCATCTGTGCATCCATGGGCCTACTTCTGGACTTCAGTGCCACCGCTGCCATGGGATTGGATAGTTGCAAAGGAATTGTCCCAGCCAACGAGCATATATTGCCACAGAAGATAGAGGTTACCTTAGCACTTCAGATGTGGAAGAAGACAATGATGATGTTACTGCTTTGGACAACACCCATGACGACGATAGTGAGGGTCAGGCTTTAGGTGGTGATGACACGGTGAACTATAGGAGCATTATTGTTCAGTGGGTTCTGAGCACACAGATGGAGCAAGCAGAGAAGCAACAACGCCATATTTTGTTTCAGATTTTCTTCGTCATCAACAACCGACATGCACGTGTCATCGTTGACCGCACGACCACATCCACATCCATACCATCTTCAGTGGTTAAATGATTCTGGTAAGACCAAGATAACTCAAACAGTTAGAGTGCATTTTTTCCATTGTACATATGCTGATTTCGCTGATTCGGTGTGGTACCTATGCAAGCTTGCTCCCTTCCTGTTCTAATATTCCATGTATGAAAAGAAGAGTTGTGCAATACTTCACTTATATCCAGCCACAACAGTGAAGAACATGTTAGTAAGTGTTGTTGAACCACCATGTGCTGATTTTAGACATTTGTCACATTCCTGAGAACGAAGAGCTTAAGATTGCTATCTTCTTAAATACTTGCTATATTTCAATTTGATGATCTTTGTCCACCAATTGTTTAAGAAAGAAATATTTACTAATCTAATTTGCCATGTCCTTCTCATGTGATTTCATGTTATGGCAATTATGATAATAAAGGAGAATTTAATGGTGCATAGAGTATATATTTAGTTCGAATTTTAATATACCTTCCTTTCATAATGACATGTCTTGTTCTAGAGGACCGCAAGTAGTATAATAATTCTCTATCTAGTCCTTCTAGTTTGTAAATGAGTTACAGGTTGTTTGCAGAAGGAAGTATTGTGAGCTGCACGACACTACAAAAGTGTTCTCCTGTTTAAAAATTTCAGAATCCAACCATATGCCACAACACTACCTCACCCTATGTGTGAAAGATAAAGATATGTTCATCAGGCTTAATGACAAGTGAAAACCGCGGACGGTCCAATCAAGAAGGGTAAGGATGATGAGGACATCACTGGCTTAGATATGACCAAGCTACCTTATGTATTCATCAACCAAAGGTGCATGCTTTCTAATGTAAGATTTACGTTTATATTTAAACAGCCGTACTACTAGTGGCATCATGAGTTTTGTGTGTTTCATTTGCAGAATACGTTGCTTGGGTGAAGGAAAAGATACCGAGCACAAGGAACACATGGATGATCAAAGAAGTTGATTAGGGACCAAACCAAGACCTTACGTAAGTCTACTCCTACATCACCGTGTCACTTTTGGTCCATAGAAGGTAAGAGATGAAGTTCTGCACGTTTGGATTTGGATTCGGGTCCCCTGATAGCATCAACTTCAAACGACCTAGCTGCTGATCCAGAAACTTTGGGCCCATGAGTACTTGTTGGAAAGCTTATGGAGTCTACTTTCATATGGTATTGTTCCCACATCAAAATTCCTCCTGAGCTGTCCGAAATCATCAAAACTAGACACGTAGCTCTTCTAGTCCAAATCTGTTTAGGCCTTGGCCTTGTAATTGTGTCGTGAGCAAGCCCAAGGGTATGTCCCTGGTTAACTCTTGATGTCCAACTCGTATATATTCAGTAGCCATTGTCGTTTAGAGTGGATTTTGCTTAGATTATTCTGCCATGCAGTTTCCCATCTAATCGGTTGTGGAACCCCAACTTCGTGTGCAAACATTCATCTGCAATTCAATGTGTTCTTCTTATTCTTGAAATTTTCTTCAATTGTTTACAGGAGCAAAACCTTCGTGGTTAGGTCAACTGCGTGAGAGCGTGGCCGATAATGACAAGACGCACGGTGTAGTGAGTGCGAGGTGACGATCTGCTGATCGAAGCCTCAAAACGTGAATGTCCACACATCGCCAAATCGAACCTATCGGAAGATCGGGCACCTAGTCTCGCATCACGAGACTAGCTCCAGTACCTCACCCAAGTGCAAGAATGCTTAAGCGAAGCCCCGAGTATCTTGAAGAAGTACTCGGATGAGCGTGTCTGTCGTGTCACCCAAGCTCCGCCATGACCAAAATCAATATACCCTTGGTAGACATTGAGGCTATTGGTGAGGTTTTTCCAAGGACGACTGTTCCTAACGAGGCACTGGAGCTAATCAGCCAGTGAGGTGACCGTGAGCATAGCCAGGGACCTAGCATGTAAAAACAGAACGATTATGCAGCGGTGACTATTGAAAGCATATATAACTTTTGTAAAGCATTTGTAAATATCGTACAATGTTGCCGAGTACTTGCTTATTCTAAGTCATCATTAGCTTTACCCGACTACGTAGTCTGCACTGAGTAGATCAAGAGGAACTTAAGAAAAGATGTTCACCTCTAAGAACTATGCTTGGCAAACATAGCATAATCTTGTGGAACTTCATGACTTAGTTAAAACAAGCTCGATTTTATTAACAAGGCACATAATACATGCAGCCCCCAACTCACTACTCGGTTGGGACAACCGATGTAGTGAGTCAGAGGAAAAAAACTTTATTCATATGTGTAGAGGAAATACAGGACTCAGGTATTGAAAGGACGTAGCTGTTCTATATTCCATGAGTTGCTGACTAAGGTACCATCTTTAGTCTTTAGTCGGTAGGCGCCCGGACGTGTTACCTCAGTGATAATGAACAGCCCTTCTCATAAAGGGGATAGTTTATGCCTATCTTTGGTGGTTTGTATTTTTCTCAAGACGAGATCTCCAACCAAAATGGCACGGCCACGAACATTCCAACTGTGATAACGACGTAGGCCTTGAAGATACCTTGCCGACTAGATAGTTGCTATGTCCCTTGCTTCCTCCAATTGATTGAGTTTGACCAGTTGGTATTTGTTTGATTTGTCTTCTGAGTAGGCCCGAACTCGTGGTGAGCCGAACTCCAACTCGGTTCGTAACATAGCCTCAGCACCATAGACTAGAAAGAAAGGGGATTGCCCTGTTGTTAACGCCAAAATTTGGCACGGTTCGCATTGGATTTGGTTAAGGAAAGAAGATATATCAGCTGTTGGAAGCTAATCAGAAGAAGCCAGATTCAGGAAGAAATCGTGAAGACCACGACATGGCAGTCAATTACCTTATCTACTAATTAGGTAGTTTTGATGATTTTTAGGAAACCTGATCTCGTATCTGATCGGGGTTTGTTAGTTTTTCCTTTTATAATTAGGAAACTTTTGTTTCGTATCCTATAAGGACTGTAATAACTCGGGGTATATATACGTATGCCCGGGTACCTTGTAAATGATCAATCGATCAATACAACTTCGGCGCATCGCCACCCTTTACCAACGGGTTCTTGCTTCTCGAGCGGGGCTGCATCGGTTAGGTCCGAACTCCTGCGAGAGGGTAAGTCTCGTTACCCCGACTACCAATCGGCTAGGACTTTCTCGGTTAGTTCCGATATTCTAGTCGGTCTATGGTAGTCGGCTTACCACGGTGTATCGGATCTGTCTACGGCTGCATCGGTTCGGTCCGACCTCTTAGGCCGATCAGGTATATCACATCACGCGTGCATAGATCTTATCAGTTTACTGGGGGCGATTTATCATCAGTTCTTGCTGCATCGGTTGGTCCGACCTACTGAACTGCCAGCGATAAATCGTTCCTGCTAGGCTGATGGTTTTTGCGCAAGCGTCTTATCGGAATGTATAGCCGGTAAGTTATTTTCATCACAGTTGCATTAGGTCTATCGGCTCGTTGAGGTTCCTTTACTATTATCGATCTGTGCTGCATCAGTTAGGTTTGAACTACTAGATCGATAATAATAGATTTATCCTTGTCGGGCTGATCGGTGTATATGCGACGTTCTATCGGAGTGCTTAGCCGATAGGTTATCTTTTTATAAAGCCGACTGTATTATCCATACTGTTTTGGTCATCTATATTATCATCGGTTTTCTAGCCGATGCATATGTGTTTCCTCGGCAGTCGGCTGGCTTGCTATTTTGCTTATCTATTGATAATCGGCTCCTAGCCGATGCACATGTTATACTGACATCTTGTCTATTTGCTCATAGCACTATCGGTTTCCTAGCCGATACACAGGTGCCATCGGCTATCGGCTACGAGGAGTCTATATCAGCCTGTATCGGCCGATAGCCGATTGCCGCAATGCTACCGATCCGGGCACGAGGACCAACAAGGACCCGGACGCGAGCACAAGCGAGGACCCGGGAGCGCAAGTACAGGCGAGGGCCCGGGCACGAGCATAGCGGCATCGGCTGGAAGGAATCCGTATCGGCTTGCTGGCCGATTGGATCAGTAATCTAACTTCATCTCCTTGTCAATTGCTGGGTCAAATTGACTGGCACGCCCGCGAACCACAAATATTTTAGGACCTGCACTGGAGCTAAGCAGATCTCCCAGGCCTTCGCGTGTCACCAGACGCCGAACCAGATCGTCAGCAAGCTTTTTGGCACACCCGGCGGTTTTCGGCGTCAACACCTGTTGCCCAACTAACCGTGGTTCTTGGAGACTAGATAATAGATGGGAGTTCTTGTACCCACCGTCCTGCATATGGTTGTAGTCGGTCAAATACCCAAGCCTTGATACCTTATAAGACCATGCCATTGGCACGCTCGACCTGCCCATTACTCCGTGGGTGTGCCACAGAAGCATAATAGATCTTGATGCCGAAGTTGTCATAGAACTCTTGAAACATGGCACCAGTGAAATGAGTACCGTTGTCAGTTATGATGCGGTTAGGAACTCCAAATCGGTATAAAATACTCATGATGCCTTTGCCCATGCCGCGGTTATGGTAGCAACGGGTTTTGCCTCGATCCACTTTGTGAATTTGTCCACTACGACGAACAAGTGTGTGAACCCTTCTAGCGCTTTTTTGAATGGCCCGACCATGTCAAGCCCCCAAACCGCAAAGGGCCTTGAGCTGGAAGATGTGTTTGCGTTGCATAGAATTGGCATCCCTCGCATGTGCGAACTATGTCTTTAGCATCTGTTACTGCAGTCGGCCAGAAGAATCCCTGCCTGTAAGCCTTTCTGACTAACATCTTGGATGCATCGTGGTTCCACAAATACCCGAGTGGATCAATTGCAAAATCTACTTGCCCTTCTTGGGTGTGACACAGTGCATGAGGACTCCGGATGCGTTTCGACGGCAAAGGTCTTCTCCGACTACAATGAAACAATTGCTTTGACGTTTGATCCGTTCAGCTTCACTGCGATCTTCTAGGAGTTCGTTGTCCAAGAGGAATTTGAAAACTGGAGTCCGCCAGTCTTAAGAGATGATTAGCACTTCATTTGTTGCCGGGGTAGGTTCAGCCCCCGACTGTTCAAGCACTAGTTTCTTCTTGACTGATGGCTCCAGTAGTTGCTCAACAAAAATCCCAGTCGGGACCATTTCTCGTTTGGATCCCATGTTGGCCAATTCGTCTACAGTTTCATTGTATTGTTGTAATACATGAGTTATCTCCAGCCCATCGAACTTGCTTTTCAGCTTTCGTACCTCCTGACAATACGCCACCACATGACTTGGTTGACCACGAGTTGAGAATCCCCGCGTACGACCAGTTGGCGGATGCTAAGTGATATGGCAATGCAGAGCCCATGGATGAGTGCCTCGTACTCAGCAACATTGTGGAAAGCCGGAAAGTGAATCTAGAGAACGTACTTCAGTTTTTCGCCAGTGGGTGACGTCAGCACGACGCCAGCCCATGCACAGCCGATCCGTAGAGAACCATCATAGTACATCGTCCAGTACTCTAGCTTGTCCGTGTTTGTAGTCATCTAGACTTTTGTCCACTCAGCCACGAAGTCGGCTAGAGCTTGATAGTCGATTGCTGTCCATGGCTGAAAGATGATGTCAAACGCCATCAACTCGAGCGCCCATTTAGCGATTCTACCGGTGGCCTCGCGATTGTGTAGAATGTCCCTGAGTGGATACGATGTGACAATAGTTACTTGATGCGACTAAAAATAGTGCACCAACTTCCGGACAGTGATGAGTAGGCCATATAACAGCTTCTGGACTTAAGGATATCTCATCTTGGAGTCGGCTAGGACTTCGCTGACGAAATAGACTGGCCTTTGTATTTTCTGTAGATGAGGACATCACTCCTTTGGATACTTACAACAATCCTCAAGTTGTTATGCAAGGGCCAATTATTAGAGCTCGGGCACGACAATTGAATCTCCAGGTGAACTCGTTCCTAAGTTCTTCTTTTGGTGACTTTGAGAATAGATTACTACCTAATGATTTAATTATGATTAAGAACCTTGGAGAGGACCAGGAAGCATTTGGATAGAGGCTAGGAGGCGGACAAGGTTAGCAAAGGCGTTCAAGTCAAGTGGAGGCCCAATTCATATCGAGCTCGTGTCCATCTCGGATTCCAAGAGTAGTCCGCACTAAATTGGTCACCCAAATCACATCCGGACTCCGTTTTCGACGTTCAAGATATGTACGGAAAGCTAACAAGACCACCTTTCTAATGGAACTGGTCTCACATCAAAATTCCTTCTGAGTCAACAGAAATCATCCGAACAATTGAGCATCCAGAATCTCTCAGGGTGCTATGCCACCGTCTTTTGGGCCGTTGGGTCTTGTATTGTGTCAGAGTCCATTAGGGACGCACCCTGGGGTCCTTGGCTGACCCTAGACCCTATATATTCAGTAGAAGTCATCGTATTAGGGTTGGGTTTTGCTTAGATTATTCTGCCATTGCAGTTTTGCCGTCTAGATCGGTTTGCGGAACCCCAACTTTGTGTGCTAAACATTCATCTGCAATTCAGGTTGTGTTTTCTTTGTTCTTATAAATTTCTTCGATTGTTTGTAGGAACAAAACCTTCGTGGTTAGGTCGACTGCGTGAGAGCGTGGCCGATAACGACAAGACACGCGGGTGCAGCGAATGCGAGGTGACGATCCACTGATCGGAAGCCTCAAAACGTGAACGTCTACACGTCGCCAAATCGAACCTATCGGAAGGTCGGGCACCTAGTCTCGCATCAAGTAGTATCAGAGCACAGGTTGCCCGATAGATATTATCTGTTCTCATCTATCCATCTTTGTTTCTTTTACCTAGAGTCCAGAAAAACCAAAAAAAAGCATCGTATTCATCGTAGTCCTTGTTTTCCACTGTCCAAACCCCTTTGTGCCTTCGCAAGTTTAATTTCAGCTTTGCTTTGTTGATTTTGAGTCCTAGATCGAGTCTGGTCACTGGTTTGGAGTCGCGTTCATGGTATCTAGTTCGAGCAGTTGCGTTGCGTGAGAGCCTACCTTGATAGATCGGGTTCTACTCGGTTTCGTTTTGCAACCGCCTTGTGCTAATAACCTGCTTCACAAGCCGTGCAGATAGGTCGCAAGCCACCTGTGTCAATCGCCCTGCATCGCTAGCCTCATTGTCAGCCGCACTTAACCTCTCTTCAAATTTTTGCCCTAGCCGAATATACGAGTTGTGTGGCAGAGAGACCTGTTCTGTGTCTCCTTCTTTAAAACGGCTATAGCTTTTGCATATGGACTCGAAATCGGGTAAATTTTATATCTGTAGACATCTACAGAAAATTTTACATCCACTTCTCCCCGACTATGTCAGGTTTAGCTAATCTAAAATTGTGAAATTTGGCCTGCAAGACTGAGTTTTTGAGCCCCAAAGTTCCTGCATGCTTTTCAGAGCTCCTGCTTGTTTTTCCAGGGCCACTCCGTGCATCATATCGAGCTGCCAATTTTTGTGGTTGCTTCTTGTGTACTCCTAGTTGAGAAAAAAATATCAAAAAAGGAAGAAAGAGAAGAGAGAGAAAAAAAGAAAAGATAGAGAGAAGGGGAGAGTGTGTGGTTCTCCGTTCTGGGTCTTGCGTATCTATAGCTTTGTATCCTAATTTCTTTTGTTCCTTACTCTCGCTTGCTTGTACTAGTCCTAGGGACGTGTCTCGGCCAGTGATTGTGACAAGTATTTGGGCTTTCTATTCAGCTTTGCTATTCTGTTATTGAATTTTGCTAACCCTTGCTACAATACACTGCCTTCCAAGATCCACACACTTCTGGTCAGTACAGGTTGATCCTCGTAATCACACCCTTGCCGTCATCAAACATCCCACCTCTTCAAGTCGTACCGCCTGCTTCAATTGGTAAGATTTTTGTAAGAGCAAGGTAAGACACTTGAGAGAGTGTTTTATCGACTACTAGTTAATAGGGATCATACTTTTGTGGTGTTTGTTTCCTATTTTCTACTAACCATGGCAGGAGGTGAGGTGAATGATTTCGCTGATTGTGCTTCAAAAAAGGAGATCACTAAGCTGGATTAGAAGATTGAGGAAAATGTAGCTACCATGAATGCTGTGGGAAGACCTCCAGGCTATAGTGGGGAGCATTACCACCCTCACTAACAGCATCGAGCAGTTGGCAGCAAACCGTCACCCAACACCACCACTTGTTGATGATGACGGAGGAAATGTGTCGATGTTTTACACCGGAAATATGAATATAGGGCTACTCGTTGGATCAAAACTTGGTGGACTGCAAAGGAACATGAAGAGTTTATACTGGTTCAGGCCCTCGATGTAAGGTAATACCCTATGTCCAGTTGTGGTGTATTTCCTTTGAGGATGTATGACTTGATCTTGGTGATCTTGCCCTCAGGGGGCGCCCTGCGTCCCCTTATATACTGGGGGACAGGGTCACAAAGTAGGAGTCCTAGTCGGACTACGACCAAGGGATCTTCTTCTAGAGATATAACTTGCCCGACTAGGTGTGGGTGCCATGGGCCCCGGGTACCTCATGACAAGAATATGGGCCACTCGGATAGAGGATGGGCCTGGCCTTGTAATTAGAGATATAGTAATCCCTAGTAGACTTTGCCTTGTACGATAAGGATAACACAGTCCTAGTTGGGTGCGTTATATCTCTAAGAGAAGATCCCTTGGCCATAATCCGATTGGGACTCTTACCTTGTAACCCTGTCCCCTAGTATATAAGGGGAGGTAGGGCACCCCCTGAGGGCAGGTTGGATTGGTTTACTAGAATCACCACCATAAATCCTCAAAGGAATACCACCACAACTGGACGTAGGGTACTACCTCATATCGAGGGCCTGAACCAGTATAAACCTCCCTGTGTTCCTTTGCAATCCACCGAGTAGCCCCATATTCATATTGCCAGTGTAAAACATCGACAGTTGGCGCGCCAGGTAGGGGCTTCGGCGAGATCAACATCAACAAGCTCGATGGATCCAACAACCAGAGTCGACGGCAGCAAGTTCTCCCCCGGAGACACGATTGCGTTTGGTAGCCTCAACTTCATCGCCGACGAATTTGGCAACCTCACCTTGGCCGACTTGGACTTGATCTGATCTGCCAGGGAACCGGCTGACTCCGCGCCAGTCAGCCCACACGACGCTGCGACAACCTTCATCGACTTGCTGCGGCAATCTTCATCTTGTCCGGGTCTCGGGACAACTCTTTCCTTCGGTGTTCGACTCGGACTCGGCCTTGAGCCGGCCAAGATCGAGCTAAGAAGGGAAGAGATCGTCAATCTCCCGTATAGACTCGGCAACGCTGCGGATATCTTCGAACAACATCCGACGCAGCAAACTCGATCCTCTGGAGTTCGACTCGGATACGGCCTAGAGCCTCTCAAGATCGGATCTAGGGAGGTCGGAGTTATAATCACCCCTATCAATTATTCCGACTTCGACTCTCAGTCAGATTCTGACTCTCAGTCGAACTTCAACTCTAAGTTGGACAGCAGCTCAGCAAGCTTCTCTCCACCATGAGAAATCTTCCTGGCATCCAAAGGCTCTACTCCTACTCAGGAATCACGCCGACTACATGAGCAACAAGAAGAGGAGACTTGCCGATTGCAAGAACAACAGGAGGAAGAAGCAAGACGCCTGCACGCCCGCAACAATGATCTACGCAGGGCTGGGCGAACCGCCCAGCAACAAATCCTCCAAACCAGAGTCAACGACCATGACGTCTTCATTACTCCTCAACAGAACATCGTGGCCGCTGCAACTCTACTAGATACACTCCAGTTCAGGCTTGATCACCAGGCCACTCCGACGATCGCAAGGATAAAAGCCATGCTTACCGCTGCTGCATGTCAGCAGCACCAACAGTCGGGCGATACCCTCATACCGACCAACCGGTCGGCATCCCCAACGGCAATCTCGTCCACCTCAAAGCGACGCCGAGTGGCCGGCTCTAGTTGACAGCACACGGAGTCACGCCAAACGTCACTCGGCAACCCCAACAACAACCGGCAGCGTCGAAGCGACCGTCGGGACAATCAGGATCTCCGAGGCCAACTATGGCGTGACCTTCGGTAGGACATCAACGCTCGGTGCCACGAACGAGAGGAAGACGAGCAACGCCGATTGGAAGACGAGAACGAGCGCGTCGGCCTCCACCACGAGCGGTTTTGCCGTCGTAGGCAGAGTCGAAGCCTTCATAAAGATGAAGGAGTACCGGCCTTCACCCAGGAGCTACAATAGGTCGACTGGCCGTCGGATTTCAAGCCTATAGGCATCGAAAAATACGACGGAAGACCAATCCCGAGTCTTGTCTCACGGTCTACACTCTGGCAATCCGAGCAGCTGGAGGAAATCACAAAGTCATGGCTAACTACCTCCCAGTCGCTTTAGCCGACTCGGTGAGGACATGGCTAACGAGACTTCCCAAGCAATCAATCGGCTCCTGGGGAGAACTCCGAGAACGCTTCATCGCCAACTTCCAGGGAACATATGAGAGGCCATCTTCCGAGTACGACTTATATCAGTTGCATCAAAGGAAGAACGAGTCTCATCGTGACTTCATCAAGAGGTTCTCTGAAAAGAAGAATTCAATCCCGAAGATCAAGGACGAGGTCGTCATCGCCGCCTTTCGAAAAGGAGTCAAAGACACCTCGTTCATCGCCAAATTCACTCGGAAGCCTCCCAACTCTGTCAAGGCTTTATTCGACATGGCGAGCAAATACGCCGACTCGGCCGACGCTGTTGCTGAGGCCCTCGATGACAAGAAGGCACCCTGACAAAAGAAGCGGGAGGGCACCAATGACGCGGTCCCGACTAAAGTTGGGAGTCGCAAACGCAAGTCAGACGGCTTCATTGTGGTAGTTGGTTACAACCGTCTTCGACCTTCAACAACTGAAGATTATTAGAACAACAAGTGACATGCTCGGGAGTTCAAAAGCCCAAATGCAAGGATGGTATCCCCACTCCAATATAACGAACAGCTAAGTCGCTTCCTGATAAATATTTCTTCACTTGGCCTCGCCAATGCCGCAGCCGCTTACACCTAATAGGTGTACAAGCTGCACTTTTTTCTGTTTTTCTCTTAAATGATTGCAAAAGTATTCGAGTAGCATAAATCCTGATCCGTGAAACTTTGCTCCATGAAAGACGAACTCAAGTCACCCAAAACGCGTGTCTGGGAAAGAGCCATGAGCCAACTCCCGACGCTAGGGGGCTATGATTAGTTGGGCAGAGTGCTTAAATGTAAGGGGTCAACTACTCGGAGAAATTAATATGAATAAGAGGAAGAACTCATATTTACATATATTGTAAAATACATTTTATTCGGATGATTGTTTTCATCATCAGATGCTACTCATCCGATATGTTTATAGTGCAGGGCCAGCTCCGGATACGCGTGACAGGAACTCAGGGCTGCGAGCCTATCTCCTACACTCAAGGGCTGGACAAGTCTGCCAAGAATCACTCGGAATGCTCCATGAGGGCTACTGACCGAGTACTTGCACCAGTCGGGACGTCATCTTCCCTGGCTACGCTCCATATGAGCTGACAACTGACCTCCGGCGCTAGTTGGGGGTCGTATACTACTCGACTGGGTAAGGTACGCCCCATGAGGGTTGCCAGCCGAATCCTACGCTAACGCTAGGTTCGGGTACCTTATTCGGTCGCAACTCGGCTAAGTAGGGTACGTCCCATGAGGGTCGCCAGTCGAATTCTACGCTAATTCTAGGTTCGGGTACCTTATTTGGTCACAACTCTGTCAGATCGGTTACGCCCCATGAGGGTCGCCAGCCGAATCCTATGCTAATGCAAGGTTCGGGTACCTTATTTAGCTATGGCTCTGTTGGATATTGTAGGATCGACTCACACTAAGATAGACAATCAGAGGGGGCATGAATGATTGCATAAGCCAAAAATAAAATTTAACACTTTCCCCTAATCACAAAACCTGAAAAACCGCGTTTTCAGAATTTGGACAGAACATTGTTTCGTCACTAAACAGATTGTAGCTATAGATCCGTAACTCCGATCGACCTCTAATTTTGATAGAATAAACTAGAAAAAATTTTCAAACAAACCCAACTGGAATCACATCAATCGGACTTCTGGATCTCAAGATATTAACAAAACAAGATTACTGAACAGAAGGTTGACGGAAATTAATTAAGCCCTAATCAATTGATTAAATGAGATCCGAAAATAATTAACCAACCAAACTTTCCAGAACACTAGAAAAACACCCTAGCTAGATTTTAGATCAAAGAAACTAACCCAAATCTTAGAGAAAACAAATCAATCTAAAATCCATTACTAGACATGCACAAAGATGAATGAGAGAGAGATTAATTACCGTACTAATCTTCCATAAATTTTACCTTTATTACCAAGATCATGCTTACAAGATGTTTCTCCAAAACATCCAAAAGATTTCTCCACGAAATCACCAAAACTCTAAATTAAAACTCTAATCTAGAACAAATTCGCTTTTTAAAAACCCTAAAAAAATCTCACTATTTATAACATCTTCGTGGACCTCTAGATTTGGCCTGGACGTGGCCGTAACCCATCTGAACTGCCTGCTTGGTAGCCCATCTGAACTGCTTGCTTGCACCGCCAGCCCATCAGCTTGCCTGTGATGCTACAGTACTCTGTGTACTGTAGCACCATGTACTGTATCGATCATCTTCTTAATAAAAAAAATCTTTTCTTCATCACGAATTTCTATCCAATTTCTTCACAATTTTTCTGTGAATTTCTGGCGCTTGCACGTAACCTTGTGAAGCCCATTTCAAAGATCTTCTCACACGGTTTTCGCCCACCGTGTGTCACCTTATGTCCTACCTTGTTACCCGGCATCCTTGACCGTTCTGGACCTAAACTCCTCCCTGAGTTTAGTCCTGATCCCACCGCTGACCAAGGTTGACTCCAAGTACCTAGACACAAATAGACCAAACACACCGTTTTTGGGCGCAGATATTCGTAACCTGATCCACGTCAGTCGTACACATGCTCATCACACTTTTCAATGCCAAGTGCATAAATCATAAGATAAGTCAATTTTTCAACACATGATTTTACAATTTCTCCCTTGATGAAAACATTGGCAACAACATATATAAACACTGAACATTGGTATTTAGCGTCGCAAAAGTCCTTTTTAAAGAAAAACAAAAAACAAAATAAAAAGATCGTGAAAAAATCATCAAAAATTGTATATAAAACTCTTCCCTTTTTGACAATGAGTTCATCAAGAACACAAAAGAGAAAATTTTTAATTTTGTACCAATTTTTATTATGAGTACCACAAATCATCAATGTAAACAAGCTCACACATGCCATGCTAAAATTAATTTGCACTCTTACATCCATACACATGCAATGTAAATCTAGCATAACTAAAAATCAAATGCTATTAATAATTTATTGCAAGACATGATATTTCTTTCTCAACTATTTCAAAACATGCAAGCATTAAGATGAATGCACTTCATTTGTGCCTTTTTTAAAAAAAATCGAGAACTTGATTTATTTCAATCATGATATAAATTGCAAGGAATTATATGCACCATCAGCTTTACTTTTCAACCCGCTCAAGCCTATGTTTTTTGACAATTGCAAGCTTAAGAACCAGGTTTCGGTCATACACAACTTCTTTCAAGTTCATACCAAAATGCAATAGTAAGCAATCTCGTTAAGAAGAAATGCGACAATGCATATTTTCTTGATCTTTCTCATATTTTTATAGCACATAATTTTTGATCTTTCTTATATTCTCATAGCATATTAGCATATTAAAACAAGATCAAAAAATAGATAAGAAAGTTCAATCATGTCAAGATTTAAGTTCAAGTTGTCATTCCATTTTAGCTAGTCATGCAAAGAACCAATATCACACATATAAACATGAAAGTATTCATACATTATGACCTGAATATGCTGCAAATAATACATGTGAATCATATTTAGGTGCTCATCATTTTATCATAATTTTTTATTTTTTTATTTTTTTTAAAAAATTCAAACAAAACATACCAATAATAAAATTGTTACAAAGAGTTTAAAGCTCCCCTCAAAAACAACCCATTGAAGAATAACCCAAGTTCTCCTAGATAAGCAAAACAAGAGAAGAATCCAAAAGTTTTGTGAAAATATCCGCCAATTGATGTTCAGTATCCACATAATGAAGTGCCACATTTTCTTTTCCAACATGATCTCTAAGAAAGTGAAATATAATAATTAATATGTTTGTCCTAGAGTGTTTGTACTGGGTTCTTAGCAATACAAATGTCACTTATGTTATCATAGAGGAGTGGAACATTTTTCAAAGTAAACACCATAATCCTTAAGTGTAGCTACTATCCAAGTATTTGAGAACAACAACTAGCAGCAGCACATACTCAGATTCACAGTTGGATTGTGCTATAGAGGATTGTTTTCTAGATGACCAAAGCAACAAGTGAATTACCAAAAGAAACAAGCACCAAAAGTACTTTTCTATCAAGTCTACATCCTCCAAAACTCAGCATTAGAAAAAGCTCTTAAGCTAAAATACATGATAATTGCTGATAACCATATACTAAAGTCTTTAGTGGCCATGAACCATACTAAGAATTGGATTAATTGCTTGAAGAATGTGAAGCACGTGGGGAAGCTTAAAACCGTGCACATAAACATACATCAAATTGTATATCCGGTCTTGAAGCAGCAAGATACAAAAGTGAAACCAATCATACTCCTATATACTCCTTTTGATCAATTGGCTCACCTTCCTCATCAGGATCAAGTGTAGATGTAGCTCCCATGGGTGGTCATGATTGGGTTTTGCAATTCTTCACATTCCAAAGCGGCATAGAAGATCCTTTGTATACTTACTTTGATGCACAAATATACCTTCTTTGTTTGTTTGATTTGCAATCCAAAAAGTAAGTCAATTCGCCATCATACTCATACTCAAATTCACTACTCATAGTTTCTAAACTGGGATAACCAAAGCATGAGATGAACAACCAAAGATGATATCATCCACATAAATCTAAATGAATAATTGATCATTGCCTTGCTTAAAACAAAAAGCGTTTTTCTACCTTTCCCATAGAAAAGCCCTTTGCAAGTAGGAAGTTTTTTCAAACCTATCATACCATGCTCTAGGCGCTTGTTTTAAACCATACCAAAGCCTTAGATAGTTTAAAAAACAAATTTGGATATTTGGGAATTTTCAAAACCAGGTGGTCGCTTAACATAAACTTCTTCATTGATAAACCCATTTAGAAAAGCACTTTTTACATCCATTTGATTAAAGTTTTAAAACCTTTAGAAGCAGCAAAGGCTAACAAGATTCTAATGGCTTCAAATCTAGCAACAGGGAGCAAGGTTTCATCAAAATCTAAACCTTCTATCTGTGTAAAACCTTGAGCAACCAACCTAGCTTTGTTTCTAACAACTACATCATCCTCACTTTGGTTTATTTTTAAACACCCATTTAGTTCCAATATCAGAATGATTAGGAGGTGGTGGCACTAGTTTTTTCCAAACCTTGTTATGTTCAAAGTTCTCTAATTCTTCATGCATGGCATTGATCAAGATTCGTCAGTTATGCATGTGATATATTTTGGGTTCAAAAGATGCACAACGCCGAATGAGCATTGAGAGTTTGGATCGTTAAACACTGGGAACGTGTCACTATTTTATGAAGATTACCAATTATTTGTTGAGGTGGATGTTTTTCTTTGAATGTGCAAAGGGAGTTGTTGCTTTCAAAAACTTCACTTTCTTCTATTTGATTCTTCTACATGCACAGATGATGTGGAAATTTTGAGGATGCTCAGTTATAGGTGAAGTTGTAGTAGGTGCCGGATTCTGTTGCAATTGATTGTGTGGGAGGAATTCAAAGCTTCAGGCTACATCATCATCATCATCTTCTTATCAACAAAAATATCCTCCCCCTGAATATATACACTATAACTACAATACTTGGACTAGTCCCTGGACTAGTCTCATCAAAACTAACTTCATAGGTTTCTATATTTTTGTTAGTCTCCAAAACTAGAACACGATAGGCACGAGAATGAGTAGAGTAACTAAGAAATCTGCCATCAACTGACTAGCCTCAAATTTATCTAAGTTTCCAGATTTCAGCACAAAACATTTGCATCCAAACACATGAAGTGAGAACACTAAGCCTATGATCAAACCGCAGCTCATAAAGGAGTTTTACCAAGCTTTGATCTCAAAATACATGATTTGAAACATAGCATGCAGTAGATATGGGTTTAGCCCAAAATTTTCTAGCAAGTAGAAACATTCATCTAGCATAGTCCTTAGCTATCTCAACCAAGGTTCTGTTTTTTCTTACAACTACACCATTTTGTTGTGTACTCTAGGTGAAGGGAATTGATGATTAAGACCTTTTTCAGCACCAAAATTGATAAAAGAAGAATTTTTTAAATTCAGATCCATTATCACTTCTAATTGCTCTAAGAGCTCCTGGGTGATCAATAGATAATCTAAGAGCAAGACTTATAAAAAACTAAAAGCCTCATCTTTAGATGCCATAAAATAAAACCCAAGGGTATCTAGAGAAATTCATCAACTATTCCAGCATGTACCACTTACCGTCCAAAAGATGAACTCCGTGATGGTCCAATGGTATCAAGGTGTAGAAGTTGTCCTGGTGCGTTTGTCCTTGTTATCACCATAGTAGAGGTGGAGTGAACCTGCATGCATCTTACCAATGTCTACAAGAGAGTCATACTATATCGCTATCAACCCTTAAGCTTAGGCAGACCACGTATAAGATCCAAACCACTACAACGTGTTAATGATTCCAAAACCAAACATGGCCAAGTCCTCTACGATGCAAAAAAAGAATCACAGTCTTTAAAATCATTGGCAACTAGACACATATGCTTAACAAAGATGACACATCAAAATCGGCTTTAAACACTCTCCCAAAACGTGTAATATTAAGAGCAAGATCTCATGAAGCATCTAATATCTACATCTACTTTCTTAAAGAACACTTTTTCAAGATCTTCATCAAATCATTTGTGAACGGAAGCAAGTTATATTTCAAGTGACTCTCAACAGAGCCACATCTTGAACATAAACTTACTCTCGCTCACTTTACTGTACTTTAGCACAACCATCTAGAAGTAGAAGCATCTCCAAAATTACCTTTTCAACATACGATGCTCTGTGAGATAGGAGAACCAATTCTTGTCACCGGACATGGTGCGCGTGAGCATCCGGAATCCATAGCCAAATGTATTCCTTTCCCTCGCATGTGGGCGAAGTGCCTATATGAAGACATTAACAGTGTCGAAAGGTCTCAGTACTGGAGTTCAAGTAAAATATAGGATTTAGGAATCCAGTACTGAGACACACGACGCCACCACTAGATTTCACAACAAGTATTTTTATACAAAGGTTTAGATCTGTCATTACTCATGTTAGTAGAACTAAAGGGGCGTGCCTTTCTCAAAATTAGACCATGCCTTAGCCTTTTCTCTCATTTGTTGCTTAGCAGTCTAAACTATAAATTCTACTTTATGTCCATCTCTACCACGGTGAGTGCAAGTGTACTATTAACTTTATATTTACTTATTAGAAGTAGAAGCTACATTTGTACTAGTTTGTGCCAGTAGATGATTATTATACCACCAGATTCTGAAGATTGTCTTTTTAGGTTCATCAGCTATCTCAATTATGTCCACTACTAAGCGGGATTTTTTTTAACTACTTGTGGAGCATGGGTCTTAGAATAATCATAAAGGATCAAAACCCAAACCAGTTTTAAAATTTTTCAGAACTAGTCTTTTGATTCAAAATTTGATTCAAACTTTTAGTTCCTATCTTTCCTTGCAAATAATCAATACCTTCAAAAGAGTGGCACAATTCTTACAAGCAATACATCTGAATCTATCATTTCTACCACAATTAGAGCATGAAAGACCTTATGAGTAGCAAGATCTTCTTTTAGTTGTGCCAATTTTAACATCAGCATCTTTTATCTTCAAAGCAAGATCCCTTTTTAGTTGTGCAATTTTAACATCAGTATCTCTAACTTCAACTTAAGAACATTGCATTCACTCAAAGAGACAGGTCATCAATTTAATAGACATGTTGTTCATTTTCTCCTTTTCTAAAAGCCTAAGTTCCTTTAGTGTAGAAGCATGCATTCCCTTAGAGAAGAAAATTCAGCATAACTACATCCATGATTTGTAAGAATCATCTATAGGAGTCAAAGTTTTAAGTCTGCAATCTCATCATTTAATTTTTCAACCAAAGCATCTTGTTTTCTTAATCTTTTTATCTCTTCTTCTCTAATAAGGTACAAAGTTTTCAACAGCACAAGCTAAATCATCATCATAAGAAGGTTCTACTCATTGTCGCTGTCGTTGTCGATGTCACTATTGGTGACGCTTCTGCTACTTGCCATCATACATAGACCATCAAGCTTTCCTTGCCTTTGGAAGTCAGTATATCATCACTCTCGGTGTCCACATCGCTTAGATTTACCTGTTCGAGAGCTAAAAGAACACGGTGCACTACCTTCTTTTTCAAATATCCCTTCTTCTTAGTGCTCTTGAGTGTTTGCTTCTTGTCACTCTCTACCTTGTCTTCTATTACCTCCTCTCTTCATCCCTAGAAATTCTTGCTAGAAATTTTGGACATTTAAGACGAAGGTGATTAAGCGACAACCACATTCTAAAACATCTCGAGGTTCTCCACCATTTGCTGCTCTTTCTGGATCGAAGCATTTTGCAAAGCTTTTGTGAAGCGAGTAGAGAGGAGTGCGTAATCATCTTCAGGAAGTTGTTCTAGCTATTCATCAGTTAGTGAAGACAAAGAGGACAAAGCATAGCTAGATGAAGAGTTATCACTAATAGAGTTATTAGTTGTGAAAGCTAAAGCTATTGATTATTAGCCATATTTTTTTCTAGCAAAAACATCTAGCTCATGAGTTTTCAATTTAGAATAAAGCACATCTAAATGTAAGTGTACTCATGGTAGTAGATTCTCTCTAATTAATGTTACCTTCATCTCCATATAGACATATCTAAAGCTCCTAGCAATTGACAAGATTTTCAGTATCGGTGTATATAACATTAACAGAACGTAAGTTGTAAGAATCTTGTTAAAACGAGCCAAGAAGTCATGAAGAGATTCACTGGGTTTCATCTTTAAATCGTATATATTCCTTTTTATACATATCTTGACGTACTTCTTTACGCGTGCTGATCTTCGTGTCTCATATAATCACAAAGTGCTGTCCACCTTATGTGCTGACTTGAGATGCACCACACGGTCAAAGTCGCTTCCTACCCTTGAATAATCAAATTCCTCGCCTTCCATTTAGGGGCCCCACCTATGGATGTTACTGCTGTCACGCGCGATATGCTCGTTTTTCGGGAACTTGATATGGTTGTAGACTTTCCCCATATCGAAAGCTTGGAGTTTGGGAATGTATGCCTCATCTTAACCTTCCATACTGACATCACAATCGAAACCAACGTTTGTGATACCTATCCCGTCACATATTTTCTAATTCGCGATCAGTTAAGATCAATTAGAAAAAATAAGATAAATAGCCTTCTCTGATACCACTTATAGGAATCGACTCACACTTAAGATAGACAACAAGGGGGGGGGGTGAATGATTGCAAACCAAAAATAAATTTGACACAATTTCCCCTAATCCACAAAATCTGTAAAAAACCGCATTGTTGAAAATCGGACAGAACACTGTTTCATCACTAAACATTGTAGCCATATATCTGTAACTCCGATCGATCCTTAGATTTTGACAGAATAAACTAGAACTACATTGCAAACAAAACCAAACTGGAATCATGTAATCGAAACTTCTGGATCTCAAAATTAACCCCGAAAAAAGATTACCCGAACAGAAAGTACGAGAAATTAATTAAGCCCTAATTAATTGATTAATGTATGAGATCCCGAAAATAATGTCACAACCTTTTCAATTATTTTCAGAACCCTAGATAAACCCATCCTAGCTAATTTAGATCAAAGAAACCAATCCCAAATCTTAGAGAAAACAAATCAATTCTAAACCATTGCCTAGATACATAAAGATGAAACAAGAAAGGAGAGATTAATTACCGCATCTAATCTTTCCATAAATTTTCCCCTTTATACAAGATCATGCTTATGTATTCTCCAAACATCCAAAAATTTTCCCCAAAATCACACAAAGACTCTCGTAAATAATATTCCTAATCCTAGAAAATCGCTCTCTAAAAACCCTAATTTTCCAAAAATAACAGGAATTCATATTTATAACATCTTCGTGGTCCAGATTTGGCCCTGGAACGTGCCTAACCAGTCTGAAACTGCCTGCTTGTACCCGTTTCCAAGACTCTATAGTAATTTGTATCCTGAACTGCCTGCTTTGCAGCCCATTGCTGCTGTGATGCTAGCATAATTCGTTATGTAGCACCATGTACTCTGTATCGTCATCT
>RYFJ01003909.1:0-48305 GCA_003991445.1 Oryza meyeriana var. granulata | reverse complement strand
TGTTTGTAGATCTTAAGGATGGTAAAAATGCCGATTATGTTTTAGACTCTTTTCCACAATACTTGAATGGATGGGATTGAAATATCTAAACCTTTTCCTTTCTATTGAGATGAGATGCAGTACTGTGTTCGGAATCATAATTTCAGAAAGATAAAAAAAAAATGAATAGCTTTGTACCGAGCATCATAATGACAAGAAATGACAGAAGAAGATTTCAGTCAAATATTCCTTTTAATGAGACACGAGGAATCCTTTTATTTATTATTGCTTGAGGATGGATGAATTTTTTTATAGCACGAATGGGGAAACTTTATGAATCAAAAAGTTGACAATCGCTGATTGAAATGTCAAGACCGATGAGTTGTCTTATCTGCAAGTTGGCCTATAAAAAAAAACAATTCACATGCACTGGGCATCACCTAACAGCATCTTTCGTCATTGGCCAGCTCTGTTCCAGGCTGTGAATACTTCGCAAGCTCACGAAACTGCACAATCTACATATCAGTCTTCTCTCTTTTGCCATCTCGATCGTCGCTTCCTCGCGGGCGATGCCATGGCTGCACCCACCAAAGGGCCTCCTAGCAGTGATTTCTTTCCATGCATATAGGTTTGAACACTTTCGCTTTCACGGTTGGAGCCCATCGAAACAATCGGCTCGGCTCAGTCGTCATCTTGGTTGCGTGCTGCTGCCATTACCTTCGATCTGGCTCACTACGACCTTGCCTTCCATGTCCGCAAGTTGCTATATATACTTTGAGAAAGCACCTCATTTTTGGCCCGTTTAATTCTTCTTTCTCGTTGCCCGTTGACCTAAGAAGCTATCGAAAGGTAAACCCAGTATTCTTCTAGTTCGTGCAGTTTTTTTCCAAAAGGTAATTACTATGCAAACACATGGTGCATCATAAATTACTCTCGTAAAATTGCTTGAACTGAACTTTTGCCCATTTGCAGACTTGTTATTACCTCTTGAGTAAATTATTTACTTTGACAAATTTTGGCTGCTCACCTTCAACTAGTATCTATGGCAAACTTGCTGTTAAGAGAGTGCTCCAACTGCAACAAGGATACTCTAAATCCTAACTGTCATCCGACTACATACCATATTCGACAAAAAACTCTATATCAGATACAACTTCTTTTTTAGATATATGGATGTAAAACACTAGGTATAGTTTAATTTCACTAATTTCTTTTATGTATTCCCAAAGTAGCTTAGTATTTTAACATATACAAGGGTAAATTGAGAAAATACATAAACCTCATCTGATTTATTTTTCAACTTTATTTGTTTTTTTACAAAAAAATTAGGGTTTTTTTGGGGGAAAATTTTTTTTCATTTTTTTTCCCAGACACTATTTTTGAAATTCGCCTGGTATTTGGTGGATCTCCCTTTTGAGTTTGCCGGATGGCACATACTAAGATATACTTTGGTGTGGATCTATGCATCAGTAAGTTGAACGCGATCATTAACAACAGGCGGTGCTCTTCTAGGGGTAAATAGAAGATCTTAGTGAACTGCAGCGAAGAACAGCCTATAAGACTGCTCCCTTAATGATGCTAGAGACAAGGGAGGAATGGAGATTCAACAGTTGAAAAGATGGCTTGGCCAGCTAAGAGTGATTTATGTATGATGTTGATGATATTCATGATTTTGGCTAGATTTAAAGGAAGCGTCCTACTACCTGACCATCCTTCATCATATCGTAACTCTTGCAGTGGCTTTTCACTTTCCCTCTTGCTTTTCTAATATTCGGAACACGTCATAAAAGGTTGCTGTTAAGATTAGAAGCCTAAAAAAAAGATAGAGAACACAAAGGCTGAAGTATTTTTAAGACTCAGTCATACACAACCTGCTGAAAAGGTTCCAGTATGGACACCGACGAAAGCTCCAGCCTAGTTGACCCAACCTGTGGGCAAGAAGTCAAACATGCTTGCAAAGAAGTGGTGAATTAGTGCTTTCAAAAATAAGGAAGAAGGTTTACAAATTGCTATTGTTGGACAGGAGGAGTGGTAAAACGACACTATCTCAGTCAAAATATTCAAGATAAAAAACTAGAAGGAAGATTTTGACAAGCATGCATGGGTTTGTGTTCAAGGGAGTATATTCAAGGATTCTCTTTCTGAGACAAGTTCTTCGTAATATGAAATTAGATATGAGATAAGGTGAATCAGTTGGAGAGCTCCAAAGCAAACTTGCATCGAGTATTGCAGAGAAGAGTTTTTTCCTTGTGTGGATGTGTTGGCACTCTGAAGCATGGACAGATTACTAAGCATTCCACTGCATGCTGCAGCCACAGAATAACTCTAGTAACTATCGAGATGACACAATTGCTCGAATAATTGGGTGGACCACACTCATAGAGTTGATTTGATGTCTGCGATGTAGGATGGGAGCTACTCTGGAGGAGCATGAACATCAAGAAGAGAAACAAGTGCAAAATCTACGGGACAAGTATTGATATTGTTCGCAGTTGTGGTGGCCTTCCTCTGCAATCAGGGTTATTGCCAAAGTTTTAGCAAACCAAGATCAAACAGAGAATGAATGGATGGATATGGGCAAAAATGCCTGGTCCATGAGCAAACTTCCTAATGAATTTAAGAGTGCTTTATATCTGAGTTATGATGTGCTGCACACAGCTGAAGCATGTTTTCTTTATTGTGCAGTATATCCTGAAGATGTGACATCCATCGTGATAATCTTACAGAATGTGATAGCTGAAGGCTTTATAGATAGCAAGAAGACAACTGCTCGAAGACACGCAGAGAAATACTATACGAGCTTATCCATCGGAACTTGCTCCAACCAGACGTCCTTTCTTTTGACCACAGCAGTTGTAAGATGCATGACCTCTTAAGGCAGCTTGCTTGTCATTTGTCAAGAGAGAAGATGTTTTGTTGGAGACCCAGAGTCACTAGGGAGCAATAATTTGTGCAAAGTACGCCGTATTTCTGTTGTCACTAAGAAGGACACGGTGGAGTTAGCCTAGCATGGATAAGGATCAATATAAGCAAGACTATATAACTTCCTACGAGAAGCCGCTGCGAGTTGATGATTCACTTTTCAAGCGACTTACATATCTTCGTGTTTTGGTTTTGACTGGCTCGCTTGTACAAAGCATCCCAAGTTACATTGGAAATCTGATTCATCTGCGTTTGCTTGATCTTGATAGGACAGACATTTCTCATCTACCGGAATCCATCGGTAACCTTCAAAATCTTCAAACATTGAACCTGCAGCGGTGTAAATCTTTACACAGCCTTCCTTTGTCAACCACTCACCTCTGCAATTTGAGACGGCTTGGTATTGATTATACGCCAATAAATCAGGTTCCAAAAGGGATAGGAAGACTAAAATTCCTCAATGATTTAGAAGGATTTCTTATCCGCGGTAGAGATGACAATACCAAAATGCAAGATGGATGGAACTTGCAAGAGTTGGCTCATCTTTCACAGTTGCGTCGGCTTGACTTGATCAAATTGGAAAGAGCAACTCCTTGGAGCAGTACAGAGGCATTGTTGCTAACTGACAAAAAGCATCTGAAAGCATTAAATCTATGCTGCACTAAACCGAATGATGAGGCATATTCAGAGGAAAGCATTAGCAATGTTGAGATGATCTTTGAGAAGCTAACTCCTCCAAGCAATTTAGAACAACTTTTTATTCTAGCATTCTTTGGCTGGAGGTTCCCCACCTGGCTTAGTACTTCCCATTTGTCTTCACTGACACAATTGGGCCTCATATATTGCAAAACCTGCGTGCGTCTTCCACCAGTGGGGCAGCTACGAAACTTGAAAGGGCTGAGAATTGTTGGAGCAACCGCAATTACCAAGATTGGGCCCGAATTTGTTAGCTGCGGGGTGGGTAATCTCGGACTCACAGAGGCAGTTGCTTTCCCCAAGCTCGAAGTGTTGGTCATCGAAGATATGCCCAACTGGGAGGAGTGGTCCTTTGTTGAAGAAGAAGAAGAGGAGGATGCAGCTGCAGCATCCAAGGAAGGGGTTGCAACGAAGCAACAGGGGGAAGCCCTGTCTCCCAAGTCGTGGCTGCTGCCTTGTTTGGAGGAGTTGCAACTTATGGACTGTCCCAAGCTGAGGGTTCTCCCACATCAGCTTGGACAACAGGCCACCAGCTTGAAGGAGCTTCTTATACTAAGAGCATGCTTGAAGACAGTGGAGGACCTCCACTTCCTCTCTGGCTTGCTTTCAGTTTATGGATGTGAAGAGCTGGAGATAGTCTCCAACCTTCCCCAAGTGAGACAGCTGTATGTAGGTGGTTGCCCAAATTTGAGGCGTGTTGAGGAGTTGGGCAGTTTGGACCAGCTATTGCTGTACAAAGATATGCTGGAGATCTCTTCCCTGTGGGTCCCTCAGCTTCAAGAGCAACGCCATCAGCTTCATGGAGACGAGCTGGAGGTTATCGACTGGCATTGAGAACCAATTAGATAGCACAAGGTATGTACACGGATTGCTTGGGATTTTTCACACTTCCGTTGTATACAGTTATTTTAGCATTTAATAAGTTGTTTAAGTTGCATGCATCGCCTGACTGTTCAATGATCTCTATGAGACTCTTATTTAGTATTTTTTTTTTCATTAGAGCATCTCCAGTAATAGCCTCTATTTTAGAGTCTCCAAATATTAAATGGGGTCTGCTCCTATTTCCTTTAGACCCCAAAAATGCTCCGAACTCCAGCAACAGCCCCCATTTCTCAGCCCCTATTTCTTTTTCTATTATTTTTCACCGTAGATTATATATATATGCCTAGTTTGACACTATAATTAAAACATAAATATTTATAACACATAGAATTTATCTATATACAATTGAATAATTTTAATCATCATAATTCAAATTTTTATTTATAATTTAGAAACATGGAAATGATATATCCTGCAAGCAAAAGTTCAAGACTCGAAATAACCCACAGATAATACAATAAAACAAATTACTGAGCACCATGAAACGTCCACAAGTGCTCTATAAGATCATCTCGAAGTTGCTCATGCACTTGCTTGTTTTTTATTTCTTTATGTATCTTTAGGAACTCCTCCAACAGGGGTTTGTTACGTTGCTGGTACTCCTTCTCCCTCAGCACCTCGCCATCCTCCTGATCATAGTCGAAGTCATTATCTTCGTCTCGCTCACTCTCAATGATTATATTATGCATGATTACATAAGCTGTCATTATGAACCATAGGGTCTCTGTATCCCAAAATCTAGCAGGACCCCTCACCATAGCAAAGCGAGCTTGTAGAACACCAAATGCTCTCTCAACATCCTTCCTCACTCCTTCTTGATCTTTTGCGAAATGGACTCTCTTATTGCCTTGTGGATTTTGGATTGTTTTCACAAAAGTAGCCCAACAGGGGTAGATGCCATCAGCAAGATAGTACCCCATATTGTAATTGTTGCCATTCACCGTATATTCCATATTAGGCGTTGTCCCTGAGGTAAGCCTTTGAAAGAGTGGTGATCTCTACAAGACATTGATATCATTGAGAGAACTTGGTAGACCAAAGAAAGAATGCCAAATCCATAAATCTTTGGATGCGACAACTTTAAGAATCATGGTTGGCCCATCCACATGTCCTGAGTATTGCCCTTTCCATCCAGTTGGGCAATTTTTCCACCTCCAATGCATGCAATCAATGCAACCTAGCATACCAGGAAATCCCCTTTGAGTGTTTATAGCAAACAGTCTCGTAGTATCATCAACAGTTGGTGCCCTCATGTATTGATCAGCAAACACATCAACCACAGCCTTAACAAAGTGCTTGAAAGCTTCTATCATGGTGCTCTCCGAAATCCTCACCACTTCATCTAGGCTATCAGCTAGAATATCATACGCAAGCATGCGAAATGAGCCATACACCTTCTGCAATGCAGTGGCACCAAGAAGGCCCATTGCATTTGGTCTCTGCCTAAAGTAGTCATCATGAGCCTCCACACCAGCCACTATGCGGAAGAAAAGCTCCCTTGACATTCTGAATCTCCTACTAAAGAATTTTGCATTGTATATAGGAGGATCTGGAAAGTAATTTGCCACTATACGCATATTTCTAGCAAATCTGTCCCTGTGTACTATCTGCCGACCCGAGACTGAACCACGATGCTTTCTTTTGGTCCTCTCATGCTCCATGTGTGCAAAAAGAGCAGCTGCAATGTAATAGTCATTATCGTCGAACTCCTCTTCCTCCCACCATTGACGAAGAAGATCATCATCAGAAAAGTCCATCTATAAAAATTATTGACATCAACATTGAAAAAATCACACTAAAAATCGTAGTAACACATGACACATAATTAAATCTCCACAACACACACATATCCAAGTTCACAAGCATTTTTGTAATGAAAATAACACATCCTATAACCATGACTGATTCAATGATCAAAATCTTTCAATAGTAGAAATGACATATCCTACTGACACATGACACATAAATCATAGTGAAAATTAACACATAACATCACCAAACTGCATCCAGGATGTCAAACTCTATCAGAGCCATTACTAACCCCACCGGAGCCACCACTACCCACACTAGAGCCACCATTGAGGGTAGCCATCTTAGAAGCTGCAATCTGTGCCCTCATTGCTAACACATATGTCCTCACATCCGGTTCCATGGTGGAGACATCATAGAACATGAGTTGTTGTTCTTGCTCCCACATTAACTTGCGCTCAGCCAACAAGATCTTTCGCTCCTCAAGCTCTTTAGTCTCCCTCCATCTCTCTTATTTTAACTTCACTTCTTTCTCCTTGGCTTCAGCCAAACCTTTCATTGTCTCCTTGTACGATCCAGCTTCTCCTCCATTTTTTGACTTCTCTTTTGCTTGCTTCCTGCCTAGTGGTCTCTTTTTAGCACTAGGCTCTGATGAATCAGGAGTTGTAATTTTATCACTGTTGTCTCCTTCTTCACTAGGTCCCTTAGATGGCATCGAAGACTTGCTAGACCTTGGCCTCTTGTGGGACTCTAGCGCTTGAAACTTCGGCAAATTCCTCACCTTGAGCCAACAGTGAACAAACTGAAAGCCTCTATTCTTTGGTTCTTTAGATGAATACAATGCCTGTGCTTCAATAAGCTAAAGAAAAATTAAAGTATTAGTTTGCATTCATACAAAGCTATTTAAAATAATATATAGAAAAGTCGACTTACATGCTCTTTATATGGTATGCCACTTGGATGTCAACGCTCGATTTGATCATAGCAAGCTTGAAACTTGCTTGTCTCCTTCTGAATTGTACTCCAACGGTGTTCAAGAGAGTTTGCATTTCTATCAGACTCAAAATTGCGGTTGTCATGGTAATGCTCTGCAATCCTTTTCCAGTACGCCTTCCCTGGCTGCTCATTACCTGTAATAGGATCTGTGCTAATGCTCCCCCATGACATGCATAATTGGATGTCCTCTGGATGAGTATAGTTGTTTGACCTTTTGGTGCTTCCTTTTGCACCATTGGTTGAATTACCTGCGTCTCCACTGTGCATTGACAAGTCAAATGTATCGACATTGGTTTCCTCAGTCATCATGTGCAGAAAAGAATCACCTTCACCAGCCATTGCAGTCTAGTCACTACAATAGGTTACTCAGTACACTTGGTGAATAAAAGATCACAGAAAAAATTAGAGGAAAAAATATCCAAGCAAACTACACTATCATCTAAAGAGACAAAATATATTCACAGTCATGTATACTATTCCATTAAAAAAGTATATTGGTTGTCATTCATTTAAAAAAAACTAGCAGCAGCAGTAATAACTAACAGTACTCACGTATATAAAAGAAGTGCACTTATATATATTGCAACAGCTAGTACTCATATATATATATATATATATATATATATATATATATATATATATATATATATATATATATATATATATAGCAACAGGACGCAGGAGGCAGTAGGCGCGCAGCGCGGCGTAGGAGGCTGGCGCGCAGGAGGCTGGCGGGCAGGGCGGCGCGGTGAGGCAGGTAGGGTTTTCACCTGAGAAAAAAAAATCCAATCTTCCTCCTCCTCTAGATGTCGACGGGAACGGTGGGCTTGAGGAATTGTCGTAGGCGCCAAAAAAACGTTGATAGGGGCTATGGTATAGAGCCCCTAGGACTAGGGGCTTGGGGGCTGGATTTGGGGGCCTCCTCATTTTAGGGGCCCTATTAGGGTCCCTGCTGGACGTAAAATTTTTGTCTCACCGCCCAAAACCTGTTTGGGGACTGAGTTTGGGGTCCCTGCTGGAGATACTATTAGAATGGTAAAACACAACCCAATTACACTTCAAACATTTTACTACAACATATGGAACATCGATTTTAAATATTTGAAACATCAACAGATTCACATTTATCAAAGATGAAACACTATCAAAATACCCACCGCAACATTTTGATCCAACACAAAGAAACATCAAAGGCACACTAGCTGAAACATTCAAAAATCAGCAAAAAATATACCCATTCTAGATCTACTTCTTCCTCCTCTATGGTGAACATAGGATGTTGGCGGGAGCGCCAAGGTGTACACAGAGCGCACGACGGCGGCCAGTGAATGCGGAGGAGGCGAGGATGGCGTAGACACAGCACATTTGAGCAGCTTGGACTAGACCGTGTCTCCTTGCCTCGCCACCGTTGATGACGTGACGAGATGTACCGCTTGTCGAAGACCTCAAGCAACTTCTCCGATGCCCCTGTCACCTGCAACTTCTCTAGTGCCGTTGCACTCACTGTCCTCAACATCTGTTGGCTTAGAGAGTAGTTTTGTGAGGTAGGATGTGAAGAGAGAGAGAGAGAGAGCAGAGGGAGAATTGATGGATGGGAAGGGCTAAGATCGTACTTGATGCATGCCTACCTTGGCAACGAAGAGCGTTGGGCCGAATGGGCTGAACCATCCGATGTAATGGAGGGTTAGGATGCGCGCAGGGAGCATCTGACGCTTTGCGCTGCGTCGAACGCCCAGGCATGAGCATTATCGAATCGAGACAATAATGAGAGGAGTTTCTAGCTCTTGAGTCTTGAGCGCGTTGAGCCGTCGATGGCACCTTACAGTGCATTTGTGGCCCATGTAACAAGAAAGTTCTTTTCTGTAAGAAAAAAAAATCCATATTACCTCCTTCAACTATAGCTTGAATCTAATTTACCTCTTTGAACTTTAAAACCGAGTATATTACCTCCCTCAACTATCGAAACCGAATTGTTTTACTTTCTTGAGCGGTTTGAACGACGATTTTATCCTAAGTGGCGCCTATGTGATACTATTGACTTAGACTTCATATGACGTGACGCCTACGTGGCATTACATTGAAAAAAACACAATAGGACCCTCATGTCAATGACCACATCTTCTTCCTCCCTCCTCCTGTCTCCGTCTATCTTTCCCTGTTCCCCATCCGTCATCCTCCCCTGCAAGCTCGAGCTCGAGATTCGCCACCGCCGCCTCCTCGATGGGATCTCGGTGAAGACGGCCAACGGCGGTAGCTCAGTGCAGCCGTCGTCACCTTCTTGGTCGTAGCCCATGGCAGCAGGCGAGCCCCGCAGGTAGCTCCACTGCTTCCTCCTCCGTGAGCTCAATCCCTTCTGGAGTGGAAGGCCATCCCTGCCCATCCTGCTCCTCCATGGCGTGACCTCGCTGGACTCGAGCTCCTCTTCCACTCCGGATATGGCCGCCAGCTCGAGCACACCCAACGCTGAGCCCCGTAGCCTCCTCGAGCTGTGGTGGGATGACGACCAGCTTGGCCTCATGGGCTTGGCGCTCCTCCGGCCGGCGGCGATGAGGTAGGTGAAGAGGAAGGAAGCGGTGAGGTTAGAGCTCCAGCTCCCATCCGGCGACAGCAACTCGGCAAACGGCGAGAAAGAGAAGCCGAAGGTGTGGGAGCTCGGGGGTAGGGAGAGAACAACAGAGAGAGGGAGGACTGTCACTGACATATGGGTCCCACTGTTATATATATATATTTTTGCTAACTATAATGATATGTAAGCGTTCACGTAGGCACCACGTCAGACGAATACCAGGTCCACATGCCACGTAGGCGCCACATATGATGAAATTGCCCTCAAAACCGCTTAGAAAGGTGAAATGAAGTGGTATTAATAGTTGAGGGAGGCTTTATATTTGATTTTATGGTTGAGGAAGTGAACTCAAACTCAGGCTATAGTTGAGAGGTAATATGGACTTTTTTTCCTTTTCTATAAGAAGCCATGTAATGCCCCGGTTTCCAGGCCATTAAAAACTATTTTAGTAAAAACCCTATTTTTAAAAATTTTGGCTTTTTGTGTGTGCTTAAGGACTAAGTGCCATAGATCTCAAATCAAAGCCTCCCTTGAAGCCCTAAAACCTCAATCCCAAACTCTCTCCAAATTCCGAGACTCGAATTTTGCAATTCGACCATCTCTCTCTAAATTTCCTCGGGAAATTCAACACCGAAATACCTCCCCAAAAATTCTCTGTACTCGGGTTCGAATTTTGCAATTTGAAGCCCTCCAATAAAACCCTTCGGAAATCACCTTTGAAGCCTTTCAGTAAAAATCGTCTTATTTTGCCCTTCCAAAATTCAAGTTCCATCGAGAACTCCCTTCTCGAAATTGCTAAATTATTTATTTCCAAAAATCCTCAAATCCCAAGAATTAAAATTAAAATTCTAAAATTCCCTCAAGATCCTCAAATCCTAATCCATTGCAAAAATCTCCAAATTCCCTTGGGGATAAAATCCCCAAAATGCAAATCGAAATTCAAATCCAGACCCCTTTTAAATCTCCTCTTATCCTGTTCCTAAATAACATCCAAAATAAAATCTCTCTCCTATATATATATGTATACCCAAAATCCAACCCCTTCTGAATTCATTATCTTTTCCCTCCAAAATCCCCATCCATTTTCTTCCAAAAAATATATGTACATCTCAACCATGGTGGTAAAAGTCCTCATTAGAAAATCTCAAGAATTTTTGTGGGCACAAGGATAAAATTTTGAGATAAATCCCCCTCAGAAGTTTCCCAAAAGTCCCAGAGTTCAAATCTCAAATTTAAAATCAAATCCAAGTTGAATTCTCAAATATCCTTCCCCAAAACCCTCCCTAGATCTCTCTCTCATATATATATATATATACACACACATATATATATAGCAGATAGGCTACGGTGCTTCGCGAAGCACGGATCGCCCCGTGCTTCGCGACCGTTGCTACAAATTAGAAGTTTAAATGAGTGATCCAAACCATTCATCATGATCTCCATATTGAAACAAGGTTGGAGACCAAAGTTTACATTTTTTGAAATTTTTTTACTATTTTTAAGAGGGCTCGTGACCCATGAGCAGATTGCAGTCGGCTCATCTCGCTAACCCAACTGATAGCAGCATGAGCCGAACAAGGGAGCGTTTGCTTGTGCGTTTTGGGTTGGCTTATAAGCCGCATGTAAAACAAGAAACATCATTAGCATGTGATTAATTAAGATTAACTATTAGAAACTTAAAACATGGATCTATTTGATTTTTTAGAGATATTTCTATATAGAAAGTTTTTACAAAAAAACGCACCGTTTCACGTTTCAGGATGTGTGCTAATGAAAAACAAGCCACAAAAGAACACTAGTGTTTGAGATAGCTTTTGGTTTGAGCTTATTATCCATAAACACGCTTCCCAAAACATTAAACGAGACATTTTTTGAAAAAAATTTCTATATTGAAATTTATTTAAAAACAAATAAATTTATTTTTTAAGTTTGTAATAACTGATACTTAATTAATCATATGCTAGTAATGCTTCTCCTTTTACATACGGTTTATAAGTCACTTCTTGTTTTCATGGGCTTCGTGGGGATTCTTTTTCTTCATGAAAACGGGATAAACAGATATGCATCCTTGCATCCTTTCAAAGAGTTAAAGACGACTAAAACTTAAGCAAACGAAGCATCAATTCTTTTTCTTCATCATCATCATCATTAAATAGTCATTAAGCATCACGTGTACATTCATATATCCAGCAACTACCTAGATAAGCACCGTATGCAAGACCCATTGGAATTGAGTTCCTTTACAACACAAAATACTATAATATACTAGTGGATCGTATTAGTGATCTAACGGTTCAGATTCGCTCTATACTAGTAAATCTTACACTTGTAGTATATGTAGTATACATCACAAGTATAAGTAGTATAAGGGTATTATGGGAAAAAATGGCATATATGTGATTTGTTAGTTATTTCTGGCTATTTTTTTGACCATCAGATCGCACGGAGATTTGTGCTAGGTGGATATGGGAAATAAATTCGGAGATTTTTTTTATTTTTATAACTGTCCGATCATGCCGAGATTCGTGCTAGGAGTAATCGGAAATAAAAATTCAACATTGCGCAGGTTCTGGAACTCGAACCCTCGACTTGTCGATTCCCACGGCACACCTCCACCAACTTAGCTAGATGGGCTTTGCGTTTCATAACCAAAGCATGAGCTGGTGTGGGGGAGGGGGGCTGGACGTCACGAGTGGCTACGGGATAGGCTTTTCAATGTTCTCCACGTGCGTGACAGGGAGGTGGCGGCGCTGCTCGCATGAGGCCGACAAAGACAGGACCATCTGTCCTTGGTGAGGACGGTCTTATCCGTTGACCCACTGTTGTTTTTCATTTTCAAAGTTTATCAATCTCCTCAATTTTTCAATTCGTGATGGGTAAGATGCGAAATAAACGTTGAACATCTGATCATTTATTAATTATAGAGTTAATATCAGAAAACCCCATATATTTTCATTCAAGTTTCACAAAACCAAACCATTATCCAAATTTTCTTTGATATGCTATACATATGAATTCTAAACTTGTAGGCTAAATCTAGCAAGTAACGGGAGACACAGCAAGTAATGGGAATACATGGTCTAGACCGTCCGGACAGAGTAAGGATGGTTTGGACCGTAGAAACAGCTAGTAACAGCAAATACATGGTCCGGACAGTCCGGACCGAGTGAGGATGGTCCGGACAGTTGAAACAGCTAGTAACGGGAAATACATGATCCAGACCATCTGAATCTGTTTAGACGATCCGGATCTTTGACACAGCAAGTATCGGGAAATACGGTCCAGACCGTACGAAAGTGGTAAGGACGATTCGGACTGTTGAACCACGTGAACTACTGTCTAATTTTTAAAATTTTTGAAACACTAAAGAGTCGTAGTACTTACGATAGCATATTGTTTAATTTAATATATTTTTTGGATAAAATAACTAGTTATATCTCTTGTTGATTTTAGAAGCACGGTCATGTCCATTGAACCACTGTTATTTTTTAGTTATTTATTTTCAAAGTTTATTAATTTCCTCAATTTTTCAGTTTATGATGGGTAAGATGGGAAATAAACGTTGAACATCCGATCATTTATTAATTTTAGAATAAATATCACAAAACCCCATATATTTTGGTTCAAGTTTCACAAAACCAAACCATTATCCAATTTTTCTTTGATATGCTATACATATGAATTCTAAACTTGTAGGCTATATCCAGCAAGTAACAGGAGACACACCAAGTAACGGGAAATACACGGTCCGGACCATTCGAAAGGTGTGAGGACGGTCCGGACTATTGACATGGCAAGTATCAGGAAACACGGTCTGGACCGTTGAACCACGTGAACTACTGTCTAATTTTTTAGAATTTTTGAAACACTAAAGAGTTTATAGTATTTACAGTAGCACATTGTTTAATTTAATATATTTTTTGGATAAATTAACTAGTTATAACTCTTGTTCATTTTAGAAGCACGGTCCTGTCCATTGAACCACTGTTATTTTTCATTTATTTATTTTCAAAGTTTATTAATTTTCTCAATTTTGTAGTTCTTGATAGGTAAGAAGAGCGGACCATCCTAACCATATGTCATACGTAAGCAAATGAGTAATACATTCACCATGAAATATGTCATACATAAGCTCGAGATAGGTAAATAAGTGTCTAAAATGACATGATAAAATACGAACAGCCACAGTCCGAAGCGTCAAGTGGAGTTTAGCAAAAATACATTAAGAAGACATATATAGTGCAAAAGTCTAGTGCTAGTCATCATCAATCGTCATGGCTGCAAGGTCGACAGTGGCAATAGGATTGTCTGGCTTAGCGACGATAGTGGATGACACCTCGGCCGCAACGGTGGTATCTCCCTCCGTAGTAGCAACAACGACAGAGGTGGGTGCCCTATTTACAGTAGTGGCAGTGTCCTTCGCTGTAGGTGCGCCGTCCTCTGTAACACCTGTAAGCGGCGTCGGTCGCCTAGCTGCCTCGTTAGCGTCAGCAAAGGCGGTGGGTGACACCTCGGCAGGAGTGGTGGTGTCGCCCTGTGCGGTACTAGCGGGGTCCTCCTCCGTAGGTGCACGGTCCTCTGTAGCACCTGTCAGCGGAGTCGGTCTCCTAGCTGCCTCGTTAACGTCAGCAAAGGCGATGGGTGACAACTCGGCAGGAGCGGTGGTGTCGCCCTCTGCGGTACTAGTGGGGTCCTCCTCCGTAGGTGGGTGGTCCTTTGTAGTACCTGTAAGCGGCATCGGTCGCTGTCACGCCTAGAAATTCACTAGAATTTCCAAAGCTAATTTGTGCAATAAATCCTCGTCCAGGAATCAGCCGAGGTACACAAATCGATAATTTGATAAACATAACCAAATACATAATAACGGTAAATACTTACAACAGAGGCACTTAGTCCTCACACAGAAGAAATAGCAGTGGAACAGCAACTAGCGTAGCTTCAGCATCAAGCGACAGGTAGCTCAACTGGGGTATAAGCTAAACACCAACTTCTCCTCCTCGCTTAGGCTTCACTCTGATGATTGCAATAATGCAAGACTAAGTACCACCCACCGTACTCAACAAGCCACACTAGGAAATGCAATGTAATGCAGCAGGATACCAAAGGAATGGCGTATAGTATGGCCTATTTGCGTAAACGACATTTAAAATATTTGCATTTAAAATCATTGAAAACAGTGTAGTTTAATTAATATCAACATTAAATCCATCTCTGAACAGTGCTCCAATGCAGTTCAGGCCCAAACCATAACTCTCCAAACAGGAGCCATCAAATTCCATCATTTATCACCATTATTAAATAGTGTGGGACTAATCACAGAAACATTGCTAGACCGCCCTTAATCGTGGGCACGGCTATTCGAATAGTTTTACTCTGGCCAGAGGTGTACCAATTTACCCACAAGACACAACTCCACAACACATCACTGTGCACCTTAATATCAACATGGTATCTCAGAAAGGAATTGTGACAGGTCCCTCCATGTAACCCACACAACAAGAGAGCCACTCGCTGGACCACCAGTCTCCGGTAGGATTGATCAGATACCTAGACAGGGAGATGGCCCAACGCCCAAGACATGGACTTATTGACGTAGCCATGGTGGTCTTATTGACACAGCCACAACACACCGTGGTGGACCCCGGTTGAACGTACTACACTTTGGTTCCCACCATTACCCATTCTGGCTTGTGGTTAGCACAAGTGTTGCTTCACAACAAGTAGTCCGCGAACCGGTCCTTAACTGTCATAAGCACCACTAGCAACATTCCCAATCCTGGTGCTCACAACCCACCATTCAGTCAATTTTTAGTTGGCACAATCAATTAACCAACCACGACTCACTGTCGTGAAATTGTAGCCATTGTCCATTAATTATTGATAAGTGATTCATTAATTTTCCCACGTAAAATGTCACTATAGTTTCTAGGCATGGCTAAGCAAATCCTAAATAATCTAGCTAGACAATTAATTAAACATCCAACTAGTCAACATTAATCACCCAAGGTATCAAGGTATAGATAACAATAACAAAATGGCCATAAATATCAAGGAATGTTGGCAATTAAATAATTACCCGTAATAATGTCATCCCAAAACATTTAATGCAATAACTTTAAAATAAAATAGCTTTCGCAAATGGGATCAACATGCTCAAGGAGATTGTCGTGTGACTTGCCTTGCAATAGAAAACTCTTCAATTGCTCTTCCGAACTCTTCCGCAGACTCCGTGATCTTCCGAAACGGCGATTATATGTAACTACACGTAAAATGAGGAAAACCCCAAGAAACTCCAAATAAACAGTACATAAAATACATAAACAAGTAAATTATGATTTTAGATGAATTTAGGAAGAAGAACGGGTCAAATTAGAGTTCAAACAGAAAAGATACGGCTTTTGGAAGATTGAATTCGGAATAAATCCAAAAAGAATTGGAAAAGAAATATTCTTGGGAATAATCTCCGGATTTTGGGATTAAAATGAATATTTTGGCTGTGTACAATAGTGGGGCCCACTAGCGGTGACCTAGCTCACAGGGTCTAGGTCCATGGACTAGAGAAGAGTGATATGAGATGAACCGGCTGGGTTGGTAGGGTGAGATGGCGATGATGTGGATACCGTTGTGATGATTAGGGCGGAGATGGCACTGGTTGGGAGTTAGAGAAAATCCAACGGCTCGGATTAGATTGTAAAAAATCGGACAACTAGAATTCGCTTGGGAGGTTCTAAAAGGAATCGGATGGACTGGATTTAATCTCAGTGATCCAATGGCTCGTACGAGATCGAGGTCTGCAGGTGGGGCCCAATCGTCATCCGCTAGGGAGGGGGAATCGCTAGGGTCTGCATGTCACAGGGGAAGACGATGACAGACAGCGGCACCATGGAACGTAACGGTGGTGACACACCGACGAGATGGCGACGATGAGGAAGAAGACCGGACGATGCAGCAAAGGAGGACAGCGGCATGCCGAGGGCGATGACCTCGGGCGGCACATCAGCGTCGGGCTTTAGTCACAGGGCGACGACGGCGGCGACATGGTGCGCAGGGGAGGAGCAGGCTGACTGATGGCGACGAATGGCGGCGTAGATGGCGGACCAGCGACGGCAGGCGGCCAACTAGTGGCAGCAGCAGGGCGGCTGCGGTGCTAGGAGTGGAGTGGCGACGCTGGATGCGGCGGTGGCACCGGCGAGGTGCAGAGCGGCAGCACTAGGGCAGCGCAGGGGAGCGGGGCGCCAGGCGGCGGCTCTCTGCTTCAGGGTGGTGCAACAGCAGGGGAGGCGACAGCGTTAGCGCGACGGAGGACGTGCAGGGGCAGCGGCGGCTTCCTAGGACGGCGCTAGGGCACAAGGGCTGGCGTCGGCTCTGGCTTTATAGGAGAGGGAGTCTGGGGCGGCGACGGGTGGCGGCGGCGGCGGCGCTGGGCTGGGCCCGTGGCTTGGGCGCGGCAAGCAGGCCGGCGGCCGAGGAAGTGGCGGCGCTGGGTCGGCGCAAGCTGGGCTGGAGGCCGAGGGGCTTGGCCCAGGGACGAGGCGGGCCAGAGGGGTGTGGCTGTATCGGGAGGAACAGAGAGAGAGAGGATCCAGAGGTAGGAGAAGATGAATAGGAGGGAGGAAAAAGAAAGGTAAAAAAGAAAGAAGGGGAAAAAGGAAAAATGGAAGAGAAAAAAGAAGGAAAAGGAGAAAAAGGAAGGGGTTTTTGGGAAAATTTCAATTTTGTGAAAATTGGAATTTTGAGGATATTTACGTATTATTTTTTTTGAAATACTCTGAATATGAGGAAATATATTCATACATATATATATATGTATATTTACATAGGTATAAATATATATATTGGGAATCGAACAGTATTTGGAAGTAATTAGAAAACAGAATATATGTAGTGGGGTCCGGGAGACGGAATATTTTGTGAGATTCAGATAATGAAGAATATTTTCCCGAGGGAATTTTGGGGAGTAGAATATCGGAATATTCGAGGAATATTCGGGGAATAAAATATCAGATTATTCTTCGGGTTGGGAACTGGAGGAGATTTTCCGGGAACTAGGAAATTATTCCGAATAAAATATTTCGGGATTAGGGAATTGACGAGGGTGTTTTATTGGGATCGGAATTTGGAGAAATCTCAGACGATTGGAGATTTGGATTTATTTTGACAGAAAAGGGGTTTAAGGGAATATTTGGAATTTATCTGAAAGAGAAAATATGGATTTTTTGAACACAAAGGATGTCGGATTGGGAATCCAAAAGAGTTCTAGGGTTTCAAAAATGAATAAGTCCGGTAACTCCAGATTTAGGTTTTCGAGGTGACTTTAGGGTTCTGGGAACGATACAAAATCCTAGAAGAAAAAAGGGAGTCAGAGTTCACGATGAACGGGGAGACTTCAAAGTACTGAATCAGGAACGACCCAAAAAGGGGAAAGGAAAAAGAATTTATTTATATTTATTTAATTACTTTAGTGATCTTTATAGCATTAAAATTAATTCTGTAGCTCCAAAAAATCCGAGAAAATTTCAGAGAGTTTATTAAATCACGGGGAGTTTACCAGAAGTAAATGCCACCATGAAACACGAAGAATTTATTATTATAAATACTCAAACGCTTAAAATACTCTGACAAAACCCCTGGAATATAAAAACATCCAAGTATTTATTTAAAGTTTTAACCTCAGGATTTTTAATATTGAAAATTTCAAAATTTTATTCAAACTCTTTTCTCAAACAAAAATTTTCTAGTGTATTCTTGTATTTTCATTTACCCACAATAATATTTAATTAAGATGATTTTCAGGGCGTTACAGTCACCCAGCTGCCTCGTCAACGTCGGTGAAGGCGGTGAATGACACCTCGGCAGCAGCGGTGGTGTAGTCCTCTGTAGTAGGTATAGGTCGCACAACGATAGAGGCATTGGAGCGGACGGTCCTCAACGTTGAGGTAGAACTTTATGGTTTGAAACTAGTATATATAACACGTTTTTTAGCTATGTACCGTGTTTCCAAGATAAAAATATTTGACAAATGAGTTGGGCTAGGTAAAAACAATTAGGTTAATGTGCGGACCGTTCACCATTGGTCAGGATGGTCCTAACCGTTGAACTAGGCGTAAGGGGGAATACACGATCCGAACCATCCGGACAAGGTGAGGACAGTCCAGACTGTTGAACCACGCGAAATACTGTCTAAGTTTTTAAAATTTCTGGAAAACTAAACAGTTTATAGTATTTACAGTAGCAAATTCTTTATTTTAATATATTATTTTGGAGGGTAGATGGCAACAAGACTGAAACAAATAAAAGCACAATTTCTCTCTGAAACAAGTAAAATATCAATTTCTCACTGAAGTTATTAAATTATTGTGGCTACAATAAAAGCACAATATAAAAGTTCAAATGTTGCACATATGTTCTCTAAACTTTTCTAGAGGCTATCATGGGAAAAAAAATCTAGAACCCTTCTGAATATGGCTTGACCAAGTACTAACTTTATTGAAACTACTCTTCTTGAATGGATTATGGCCAATGGCGTTGAAGCTTGCAATCTTCAGTTCCTGTAGGTTGACAAACAAAGATTATGTATGAATTTCATAGGGATGCACAACTAGCAAGAACAAGTCTGGTAATCTCAAAACAAATAGATCAAGGAAACACATTTCAAGGCTTGTATACCTACCCATCACAATCACTTTCGATAATGTTATTTCCCTACAAAAGTATAAACCAAGATGATATCAGTACAAGGGTAAGCCAACTTGGCATATGTTGGATCAAGCATAAGAAAGATAGCAGAAAGCTATTGGAGGTACCTATAATCTTCTACTTATTTCGAGCTCCATAATTCATGGGTTGCCTTCCACCTCTAATCGGAACGAGGAGCACCTTTAGTAATAATCTTTCCTAGATCGAGTACTTTGCCCATGAAAGGATGATTGGCCCCTGAAAAGTGCGCAGGCAAAGGACCAAAGGACGTCCCATGTTTGTCTTCATGGTTCTCCATTTCTTTGTTTATATTACCCTAAAAGAATTGTATAGCCGTCTCCGTTTCCTCCACGCTCCATGAAGCTTTGAACAAGGCACGACTAGCCAAGTTGTGGAGCACATGGAAACGTTGCATCTGTGTAGTCCACACCTGCGTGTTCGTAACCACGTCTATTGGAGGAATGGTGTCTATATTGTTAAACTTCAGAATACTGAAAATATGTGCACATGGAAAGCCGTAGCCTCCTTTTGGAACATCTTTGGTGTGAAAATACATGCAACTCTTTTTTCAAGAATATCGGCTGCTAACTCAGTGAACGGAATAGAAGCCAAGGCTTTCGCATCAAGCTCAACCTCTCTCCTACGGATGCATGACAAGCAAAACTCGTAGTGCGCCACTAAATCAACTAGTGTCAACATCCAGTCTAGACGTTTATGAAGCCTTGAGTTCAGGCTCTTGCTGCGTTGGTTGCTCTTCATGCCCAAAAAATGTCTCCCATTTGTGTATGCCGCAGCCCACTTTATGGAGGGCCACCCTGAGACTTGTACCACGATCTGCAACTCGCCACATCAGCGCTAACTATTGGAGTGGTGGGGTCTCAAGTAAAATCCAAATAATTACTGTAACCACCACGCCTCAAAGCAAACTTGATATCGTGAACTACAAATACGGTATAAACTCATAGCGCCGAACCCGAAATAAATGAGATACTTAACAGAATAGCCTCCACCAGTCCTCCCCAAGATGTGCCTGTCAAACCACACGATGGTGCCGACCAGGAGACTACATATCACAAAGGACTTGATCTATATCAGCTATTAAGCAAATATCTCAATTATTTCAAGTTCATACTTGTGTTTGACTAGCTCCCAGGAAAAGCGCTAGTCTCCCACGTTTATCTCAAGCAATGATATCCAGTAATAGGGTATACAAGTAAATAAATTAAGTCTACAAGATCAAAGTTTACATAGGTGTTAACACCAAAATTTGGTACGGTTCACTACCAGGTTCGGTTAAGGAAAGAAGCCATATCAGCTGATGAAAGCCAGTCCAGAAGGGCCTGAGCTTGGGAAGGAATCGTGAAGACCACGACCTGGCGTTCAATTACCTTATCTACTAATTAGGTAGTTTTAATATTTTTTTTAGGAAACCTGATTTCGTGTCCAATCAGGACTTGTTAGTTTTCCTTTTATAGATAAGAAACTCCTGTTTCGTAGCCGATCAGGACTGTATCAACTCGGGGTATATATACGTATGCCCGGGTACCTTGTAAACTATCTCTCGATCAATCAAATTCGGCGCATCTCCACCCTTTATCAACGGGTTCTTGCTTCTCGAGCCGGGCTGCATCGGTTAGGTCCGAACTCCTACGAGAGGGTAAGTCTCGTTACCCCGACTATCTATCGGCTAGGACTTCCTCGGTTAGGTCCGATATTCTAGTCGATCTATGGTAGTCGGCTTACCATGGTGTATCTGCTTTGTCTACGGCTGCATCAGTTCAGTTTGATCTCTTAGGCCGAGTCGGTATACCACATCACGCGTGCGTAGTTTTTATCGGCTTACTGGGAGTAACTTATCGTCAGTTTGTGCTGCATCGGTTGGGTCCGACCTACTAAACTGTAGCGATAAGTTATTCCTGCTAGGTCGATAGATTTTACGCAAGCGTCTTATCGGAATGTATAGCCGATAAGTTATCATTACATCACGATTGCATCAGATCTATCGGCTCGTCGAGGTTCTTTTATCATTGTTAATCTGTGCTGCATCAGTTAAGTTTGAACTACTAGATTGATAGTGATAGATTTATCCTTGCTGAGTCGATAGGTTTTTATGCGATGTTTTATCAGAGTGCTTAGCCGATAAGTTACCTTTTACTAGTTAAAGCCGACTGCATTGCTCAATTGTTATCTTGCTTACTTGCACTGTTATCAGCTCTCCGGCCGATATAACACGTTTTTGGCACACTATATTGTCATCGGTTTTTCAGCCGATACACATGTTCTAACAGTAGTCGGCTAGTCTGTTTTACTTATATCATCATCGGCTTCTAGCCCTATTATTACTCTCGATTGTCTACAAAATCATCGGCTTTTCAGCCGATGCACATGTTCTATTGGCAGTCAGCTGGCTTATTATTTGCTTATATTATCATCGATTCTATCATCGGCTTCCTAGCCGATGTGCAAGTGCTGTTGGTAGTCGGGCACGAGCGAGGGCCCGGGCGCGAGCACGGGCGAGGACCCGGGCACGAGCACGAGCGAGGACCCGGGCGTGGGCACAGGCGAGGGCCCAGGCACAGGTGCGAGCATTACCTTAGGTGCAGCCCTAACCATCACTATTGCAATCGGCTGAAGATTAGTCAACTCATTTATTCTGCCTATTTATTTTATCATCGGTTTATGGCCGATGTTCGAGTATACAAGTTCTATCAGCGATCGGCTGGAGGAAGTCTGTATCGGCTGGCTGGCCGATTGGATCAGTGGACTAATTTTTCTATCTCCTTGTCAATTGCTGGGTCAAATTGACTGGCACGCCCGCGAACCTCAAATTTAGGACCTGCACTGGAGCTAAGCAGATCTCCCAGGCCTTCGCGTGTCCTCCGACGCCGAACCAGATTATCGGCCCGTTCCCGGTGGTTTTCGGCGTCAACAATAGGCTGACCGGCCAAATATTACGGTTCAGTGAAAGCTCATGTGCCCATACCCACAAGCAACCGACTAGGAGTTGGCCCCTAATAGAACCATTCTTGAAGAAGAGACAGATTCCATGGCACTCATCCTATTCAACTCATCACCTGCAATAAAGTCTTAGGCAAAAACATATAACAAAGCAAGAGTCAGTACATTATCGAAATAATGTACTGGTGAGGCAAATCTATCATACTACATGCAATCTTAAGTCAAAGGAAAGGTTTTTTGTGGTTTCATTTTCAGCATAAAGCAGATTTTATTTCATAACCATTTTGCAATGGTAATTTAGAAAGCATTTAAACAAATACACAGGTAAATCATGGTCATATATTTTATCAAATACATATCATCATGCTTGCTGCCCTACACAGCATCAAGCCACCATTTCCATATCCATAATCTCATCATTTCATAAATCATCTCAAAAATCACCCATACCAAGTCCCAAGTTCACAAACATATTTATAAAGCAAAGATCTATACTCATGACACTTCACTATGTCGCTTACGACCGCGAGCACGGCTAATCGATTAGTTTTAACTCTGCAGAGTTTGTATAACTTTACCCACATGATGTGATAGAAGCCAAAACGGCTACACCCTAGGTTGTTCGATGCCGTCGGTATCCCACACTCTACACGTTGAGTGCGGCCTAGAGGTCACAACTTAGCCTTTACATTACTCAATGTTTAACCCTGCATCAGCGACGGCAAGCGGAAATACACACCGAGGGGCTACCTCGATGCCGCTAGGTGCCGGGCCCTCGCCTTAACCTAACGCCGTGGCTGAAAACAGAGCAAGCCCTCTGTTTCCCCACGAGGCACCATACCGTTGTATTGGACAGACTTAGACGCCTAACGCCGTTACGGGCCATTAGGTAGTTCCTATGAGCTAATAGCGCGACTTAACCCATACTACTTCGGCCTACCATATGCAAGGATAAACATTTAGCAACTTAATGAGCTAAGGCCATCCCATACTAGCACATGTGGTTGTACGGTATACATAAGTTGATGCCATTGAGTTCGGTCCTTAATCGACTCAGGCGAACACTCCCCCTATCGGTGTGCAACTACTCTATATGCACACCACTTGTCGCCCAAGTCTAAAATCGGGTTTTCCATTATTTTAGTTCACAAATAACCAGATGCTTCACCTCTGTCTAGAAGTTGTAAAATGCCCATTTCAAAGGTATAAAGTGATCACAATATTATTTAGCATAACTCTAAGCATGGCTAAGCATATGAAAGCATAATAAATGAGTATAAGCCCAAGTGAGCACAAATGAAGTACTCTAACCAAGTCTAAGGTTACAAACAGCAAGGAGCACAAGGTTTCAAGGCGGATCATGCAACAAATAGGTTATAACTACCAACTCTCTCATTTTAAATACCGATAGTTACAAATACACATGCAACTTTGCAAATAAATACATTTCATTTCCCAAAACATAGGATTCAAATTCTTCAAAGGAAGAGGGGAGAATACTTGCCTTACTCTTGAATACCCTAGGCACCAACTATTCCACTCCTTCATCGATTTCGAATTCGTTCTCTAGAAAGAATTTAACGTACGATCGAATAAATAGCAAATAATGTGAAAAATCCAAAATGCTCTAGTATGCATGAGGTTTACACATTGCTTAGGTACTGACCTAAAGTGAATTAAGATGAAAGAATTTCTATTTTATTTCTTTTTATTTGGGAGTTACGAATTTTACATCTTCTATGTACGCAATACGGCAATTGTACCTTATATAGATTTTAGAGGCACTTTGTTAGGTGTTTTGCCAAGTGTGAGCTTTAGGTAGTGGATAGGTATTGGATTTGGATGATTTTTGGGGATATAAGTTCTATATTATTACTTCGCATCTTTGTACTCTAGATGGATTTTAGAGTTACCTTAAGAGATAGTTTTGTCAAATTCTTGTCTTAGTATTAAAGGTACTATTTTCAAAGGAATGTGGTGCAAGAGATTCTAATCTATTCTTTGGTATTTGGAAAATATTGTATCTAGAACTTTTATACGTGAATACGTCTAACTATGAAACATTATAAAATATCCTAATTACCCTATTGTGAGGGGAACCTATTCTGTGGTTGGGTGCTGGTCTTAGATGAATTATGGTGAAGAAACTTTCATTTTACTATCTTCTATTTAAGAGATATGATTTTGGTAAGTTCTAGATCTATATACGGTATCTATACGTGTAATTTAGTATATAGGTGTTCTAGGACTAGGTTTTTATGAAATCTAATCTTTATATATTTAGAGAAGGATGTGATGTGAACTTATTGCCATTTGGGTGTATTTCATTTAGAGTTAAGATAAAGTTTCTATGATTTTAAGAAATTTTCCTACCCTTTTATATCCTATACAAAATATTTGTTTGTTGCACAAATGATAAAGGTGTTATATGTACTAATTTTAGTTAATCCTCTGTTTTCATAATTAAAGGGCAAGATATTTTGAAGCTAACAAAATTGGTTTCATCATTTGGAGTTAGCATGAATTTCCTATGCATTTTAGAAGCTATTACATATTTTATAGATTAATCGAAGCATTAATCTATTACTAAATTGCATAAAGGTGTCTTTTGTACAAGTTGGATCAAGTTTCAATTCTCAAGAGCAAGGTTCAACATTTTTGGTGAATTTAGTAAACCTTGATTTATCAAGGTCGAACTTGATGTGAATGGCTAAAGTTTTTAAAGTGTTTATGCACTTTTATATATTATTCTATTTTTGAGGCATTTTATGTGCTAGTTCTTCCAGATTTTAATTTACAGAAATTAAGTACTTAGTTTGGTGATTCTAACAAACTTTGTTTCATCTAATTTGGAGTTGAAATGAATTAGTTATGGATTTTACAAGTTTACTCATTTTTCAGTTCAACAAATAATACATTTAATCTTTTCTTAAGTTTTCTCATATTTTAAAGTGGCTGGGTCCACTGGTCAGTGAGAGCCAATATACAAAAAGGCCCTCAGCATTTCTAGAAAAGAACCCGTGGTCCTCGGCCACGTGTGAAAGGTAGTTTTCTTTAAGAGTTCTCGAGTAATTACATATAGGTCCTTGGATCCACTTATCAGTCTAACAGGTTTTACATCCTAATCCTAGGAAGTTTTAAGCTTCTTCTAAAAGCATCCTCACGCCTCTGACCAGTAGGGCCCACACAGTGGCCAGGATAAAAATGGAGGATGGGTTCGAAGTCTACGTCTAAGTCTAAGCCAAAATCAATACATACATCATCAATTAGAAAAATATACACAAGAGAGGAGTACCTTGTCTAGGTGTCTTAGGTAGTAAAAAGAGAATTCTTTTAGACCTTAGCAAAGAGTGAAGTGAGCACTGAGCATCCACCTGTACATATAAATTAGCAAAATTAGTAACAAATGAATGGTAGGAGTAAACAAGTATTAACGAAAAGAAACAACATACCACTAAGTCGAAGCGATTCGTTCACGAGGCAAGGATACTTTACCTGTTTTCAAGGCTTGGAAACGCTTCATGATTATATCATTATCGATACTTTTGAATATCTCTCGCTCAGTGTAGCATACCATCAAATCATTAAGCCAATCATCTGATATCTTATTGCGCAAATCTGTCTTGATAATATTCATTGCTGAAAATATGCGCTCAACAGATGATGTTGCAACAGGGAGAATCAATGCCAGCTCAATAAGACGATACACTAATGGGAAGGTTCTATGTTTTCTGGTTTCAACCATCAACTGAGCAAGACTTGAAATATCATGACATACATTAAATTGCTCACTTCTCCTAACATTGAGAATGAAGGTTTGAAGCTAACTTCTTAGCAATAACCGGTCAGCTATTGTAAAATCTTCAGCATAAATCTCAGCAAGTCAAACAAGCTTGTTAACATCAAACTTAGAGAAGGAGTTTCTTGGATCAAGGCAAGACATACATACCACTAGCTCGGAGGAGACTTCATTGAAGCGATGATTCATTTCATGCAAAGTTGCATCAATGGCAGCATTGAAAATGTAAACTTTGTAATAATGATATTGAGTCACTTTATGTTTCCTCCGAACAGATTGACCCATAACTCCAATGAGATCATCCATGTTTGGCACATCAATCTCGTATGCCTCACAAAAGCTTTTGACTTGCTCGAACAATGGATCCCATCCATTGTCCCTCATATCTTGCAGGTGCTCTTTCACATCTAAAATCAAACCCATAGCTTCAACAATATCTTGATCTTTCCTTTGCAAAGATTTTGATAGCTCATTTGTGATGCTCAATAAGGATATTAAGAAATGCATGATGATACAAATTCAAAGCACTCCATCTTCTTTACCAAACCTGCAGCTCCACCATGACTTGAGTGCTCACGAGCATCTCCACTTACAATTACTAGAACATCCACCACTGCCTCCCACATTTGGTATATACGAGGCAAAGTTTTCAGATGTGACCCCCATCAAGTATCTCCAGGTCTAACTATGGATGATTCTTGATGCAGTCCTACCCCAGCTGAAATCTTTCCCTTCTCTAACTTGTCCAACAACACATCTTGATGTTTAGCAAGTAATGCATCTTTTCTCTTGCAAGATGCACTAACTTGAGTCACAATCAAGGGAATATAGTTGAAAAATTCAGCAATAGATGTACTACTTTGGGCAACAGTGATAACAACCAATTGCAATTGATGAGCAAAGCAGTGAACATAGAAAGCATATGGACTCTCATCCCTAATTAGTTTCTACAGGCCATTAAATTCACCTCTCATATTTGAAGCTCCATCATATCCCTGCCCACATAGCCTAGAAATAGGTAAACCATGGAGGGAAAGTACCTAAACCAAATACTCCTTCAATGTAGAAGATGTACAATCTGATATATGCTTAATTGCAAGAAACCTTTCCATGATCATTCACGAATCTGCAACCAAGACAATGAGGAATTAGAAGGTTAGAATAATAGAACAATGGAATAATGGATAAATGGTACAAATAAAACACTAGATTTACAACTAACCTCACAATTACTGCCATCTACTCTTTTATTGATGAATCTCTAGCCTCGTCAATAAGAACCGAGAAATTCTTATCCCCAATCTCACCCTTAATCACATCCGTCACTTCTTGTGCACAACATTTTGCAAGGTCCTTTTGAATCTCTGGACAAATCATAAGTGCATTCCCAGCACCTTTGTCAAATGCCTCCTTCACATCATCCTTCTTATCTTTGTACCAATCCAACATTTCCCTGAAATTTCTCTTATTTATGGAAGTAGATGATTCATCGTGTCCACGAAAGGCTTCCCCTTGTGATATGAGATATCTTGCACAATCTAAAGAAGCAGTCAAGCATATTTTGTATGAAATTTCATACTCCTTAGAGAAAGTAACAATTTTTTTAGAAACACTTGCTCGTTGGTTCTTGAAGTCAACACATTCACCCCTTGCAATGTTGTGAAAACTATTTGGACCACCAACATGTTTATTAAAACTATCCAAAGTTGTTTTCCAACGACTGAATCCTTCTTTGGAAAAAACATCATTTCCAAATGTGTTGGCTTGTGCTGATTTCTTGAAAAGAAAACAATAGAAACAAAATGCAGCATCCTTTTCCACACTATATTCCAACCAATCAAATTTATCGAACCAATTCTGTTGAAAGGATCTCCAAATCTTACCATCTAATGTCTTTGGAAAATTATGCCCATGTGCTCTATTAGGACCATTCAACAAATATGCCCTCCTCACTTGATCTCTAATTTCAGGAGCATAATCATCTATTTGTATTCGTTTTGTTGGATCGGCAAAAATTTCATTAGGATCAAATTCTACTCGATGCCTCTTTGGTCTATTTGTGCTCTCATCAATTTGGGGTGTATCACTTGAATTGCTAGTATAGTAATTAAGCAATGTTGTTTTCTTCTCCATTGCAATTTGCAGATCTACCAATAAATTTTATAAATTATAAATCCCCTCAATAGACTAATATATTAGAGAGTAGAGACTAGAAGTCTAGAATTAGAAAGATTGAAAGAATGTCACTGACTCATTGTTGCCTGTTGCCTGTTGGAACTTGGAACTTGCCGGGCCACGCTGCTGCTTGCCGCCACCGCCGCCACGTTGCGCTGTTGCCGCCGCTGCTGCTGCAAACACACACGCAAGGGAGGGCGTTGGTCCTAGTCCACAAGTCCCCAACCCTAAATGAGTCAACATGTTAATGGGCCTGACTGACAAGTTTTCCAAATGGGCCTTAATCACTTAATCCCCCAATGGCCCAATCACGATCGTTGTAGCCCCAGGCCCTATTCTTCTTCTTCCTGGAGCTCCTGATGGCTCCTATGCCTCTTCTTCCTCCTCCATCCATCTACAACTTAGATATCATATATACTTGAAAATTTTTTGCAAAAATCGGAGGGTAGGCTAGAGCCTGATGAAGCCTACCCCTTAGATCCGCCCCTGGGCCCACATGGTGGTGAGATAGAGCAGGAGAGCATGAGGTAGAGCAGTGCCGGTGAGCTTCTCGGCAGCGGCGACGGCAAATGGCGGCTCAGCTTGGGCTGTGGCCAACAGAGAAAAGGTGGAGGAGACTACGGTGAAGTTGTGGGTGGTCTTTTTACTGGCTGAGATGGCCGGGATCTCACCGATAGCGAGCTCCAGCGGCGGCTCTTTTCAGGTCGACGGGGTGAATCATTCTACGGGCTTAATCTAGCCATACTATTGCATATATGTGCGTCTACCAGGTGTCTGGTTTCTCACCGTGGGGTTTGATGAGGCCGGTGAGGTCTGGTCGGCGGCGGCGGTGCACGGATTGGTTCGGCGGTGGCAGAAAGTAGCGCGATGTCGACGACGGCTTGATCCGGTGCCTGATCTATAAAGAGGAGGGGCGCACGAGGTTGAGAACTCCCTAAGGACGATTCTTGCAAGAGGAATTTGGCTAGGGCTCACCGGATGGCTCAGAATCGAGTACGGCGGTAGGTGACCGGCGACGGGAAAGACAATCTCGATCTCGAGTCTCATAGCACCATGTCTCCATTCCTTCGGTCATCTAGCTCCTGGATGCGAGGCGATGACTTTGGCGCGATGGCTCAGCTTGTGGCGCCTTGGATCGGCTGGAACGGTGACGACGACACGGCGGCGGTCCAGCAGAGTAGAGAGCAAGGATGGCGGTGGCACGGCGGCTTCAACCAACAAACCTAGGGCCATGTAGCACGAAAATGGAATGATTAGAAGGTGGTGATCATGTTCTTGCGGTGGGGAGAGGGTGGAGCTCACCGGAGTTAGCTTGGGCTCGATCGAACATTGTCGGTGGCAGAGAAGATGCTTTTGTCTCCGGTGATCCTAGGGGTTTTTCTTCGGGTTTCTCGGTGGGAACGTGGAGAGGAGGAGGAGGAGACTTGGCTGGCGTGTTTTGAGGTGAATTGGTCGAGGTCCTCTAGAGTTTGAGCTGGGCTGGTGTGTTGGAGGCAGAGGGAGAGTAGGAGAATGGAGGAGAGGACACGTTCACTGGGGCCTGCTGAGGTGTATCCATTTGCACAGTGGTCAAAGTGGGTCCCACATGAGAGAATTATTGTGTCACACAACTTTGAGCTAGATTTAGACACTAAATAGTGGGTCCATATAGTGGAGTCCTAGGAAGAGAAGAGAAGGATGTGTAGAAATTTAGGTGAAACACACTGTCCTAAGCAAGGCTGAGGCTTACAAGTGGGACAGGGGTCTTTGTGGGTCCCACAAGGAAGTGAAATAGAGAGAGGAGTCCTCTAGAAGCTGTGGAAAGCTGACCCACATAGCTGTCTTGCACTGATGTTTTCACCAAGATACATGGGGTTTCTAGGGTAGGAAAAAATTCATGTGTGAAGATGATTATATGGGCTACCAACCTGCCAAGTTCCAAAGCTAGAGGCCCTATAGTTTTAATGTGGCAAAAAGATGAAATGGGCATTGTGACACAGTTTTCTGCAATCCAATTTATTCCTTAGGGCATTGCTCTTATCATTTTATGTGGTTTCTTTGAGAATTAAATTAAACTAAATTTTATGGTTGTGAGGTACATCTTGTTACACATATTGGTAAAAGGGCACTGCCTGAATAGTCTTTATTTTTATTTGGTGAAAAATAAGAACTAAGCAATTTATTTGGCCAGTTTTTCTAGTTTTGCTGATTTGAAGGATTTTATTGAAGTGATAAAATCATTAAAAATTTAAAGTGGATTAATTATGTTGTATAGTGCCCTTAGGAATTTTTCCATGATTTTTATGTTAAACTAATTATTTTTAGAAATTCCTTAGGCTACACAAATGCATATGCATCGTATTATGAAAATACACTTTAAAATCCAAAAACAATCAAAAGAAGGCATGCACATGAAATGGTAATGAATATATTTAGCTCCACATTTTATGTCAAGATTTTATTTATACAACATTAGGCATATTACACTTTCCTATTTTTATAATTTAACTCTTAAGGTTTTCTTATACACCCTACCCTAAGGTATTTTAATAAAATCTCTTTTACATGTTTGGTTAAATTACTTCCATTTCATTTGGCCTACAGAAGATTTTAGAAATCAGTTTTATGGCCTCTAGAGTTGTGCTTTGTATTTTTCTTAAGATTTTTATTTTTGGGACCTTGGATGAACTTGAGAATAAGTTGAGAATTCGACTGTAAAAGTTTTAGTTTTAGTGTACTCATTTTTAAGATGTATTCTAGTTATCTACTTCTTAATCCACTCCCTTGTGTAGTGTAATGCCCATATTTTCCTTTGTTTAAAAACTATTTTAAATAAAAATGTAATTGCAAAATTTGGCTCTTAATTGAACTTTGGATTTATTGTGCCATGTGAGATCTCAAATTTCCCTCAAAAATCAGTCCCTAGAACCCCTCCAAAAATCCCTAATTTTTCCTGAATTCAAAATCAAATTCCAAAATTTAAATCCTCAAAAACAATTCAAACCAGCCTCTAGAAAAATAATAAGCGACACTATGTAGCATGGGCCGCCCCCATCCCTTCTCGACCTACTCTTTTCTCTTCCCCTGCGCGGCCCGCTTGGCCCAGCCGTCGCCTGCGCACGTGGGATTAAATCCCCGCGGGCCCTACATGTTAGCAGCACTGCCCCTGCTCTCCCTCTCGGCCGCCCGATGCAACACGTAGACGGATGTGATACGCACTGCCGCCCAGGCTGACCCGTCAGCCCCAACAATGTAGTCGTCTTCCTCCTCTCGCCACCATTTAAGAGCGGAGCTCTCCCATCGTCAACCCTGCCGTCCCGTCGCCTGGTGAAAATCTCGCTCCGCCCCTCACCTCGTGCCCGTTGGTCAAAAACTGGCTACGGCGGCAGCCTTTTTCCTCACCACTGAGCACCGGAGGTCAAACCGCATGCACGAGCTCCCCGTTTCGTCGCATTGCCATCCTCTCCTTGCCCCGTTTTTCCTCTCTGGAGCATGCATGACGCGAGCCACAGTGGCCGCGCCATTGTTGAGTCCCATCAACCAGCTTGAGCTCCACCATCCCTATTGCCACCGCCTTAGTCCGCCATCGCCATGTGCCAAGCCACTCTATAAATTCCTCCGAGCTCCCTCTCCTCCGGCCACCAAGAAGCAAGCCCAAGCCAGCCTCACCGTGGAGATCCTCTCTCCGCCGTTGCCATTAGCACACTGACCCGAGCTTCCACCGCCGTTCCAAAGCCCCATTGATCGAGCCACTGCCACCGCTGAACTCCCCGTGACCCCACGACTCCCCTCCGCCCATCCTCTACACCGATTGGCCCCTAAATCGAAAACACCTAATTCTCACCGCCGCCGTCCGCCATTGCCACAGATCCAATCCGCCACCATAGCCAGAGGTAAGCCCAAATTGACCCCTCTGTTCGCTTCCTTACGCAATACCGCACCCGAAAGATCAAGTCCCGAGCCTCTCCGCCACTCAAATGGTCACCGGCGATGACCATTCGTCCTCCACCGCTGCCGCCGGTCCTGGACACCACCGCTAGCCCTCTGTAACGCCTAGTTTCCGGGCCGTTAAAAACTATTTTAGTAAAAACCCTAATTTCAAAAAATTTTGGATTTTTGTGTGTGCTTAAGGATTAAGTGCCGTAGATCTTAGTCTAAACCTCCTTGAAACCCTAAAAACCTTGGTCCCAAACTCTCTCCTAAATCCCGAGACTCAAATTTTGCAATTCGACTGTCTCTCTCAAAAACTTCCTCGGAAAAATTCAAATTCAAAGTTCCCCTCGAATCCCTTCTGAAGCCTTTGATTAAAATACTCTTATTTCACTCCTCCCAAAAATTCTCCATGGAATACTAGGGTTCAAATTTTGCAATTAGAAGCCCTCTAATAAAAACCCTTCGAAAGTCGCCCTTGAAGCCTTTCATTAAAAATCTCCTTATTTTTGCCCTTCCAAAAATTCAAGTTCCATCAAGGACTCCCTTCCCAAAATTTGCCAAATTTATATATTTCCAAAAACCCCCAAATCCCAAGAATTAAATTCAAGTTTATATATCCTTTCCAAACCCTTCCAAAAATAATTTCCCCAAATAAAACTTCGGATCGAGTTCCAAATAATTGAAATCCCCTTTAAAAGCCCTTCCCTCACCTCCTATTAATTTTCACCAAAAGTCCTCCTCAGAAAATCCCAAGGATTAAACTCCAATTCTAAAATCCCCTCGAGAACTTCCTTCCTATATTTAACCCCTCTCAAAAATTCCTCAAAAATTTCTTTGAGTCATAGTCTCAAATTAAAATATTAATTCGAGTCCAAAACCTCTTTTGAAACCCTCCCTAAGATTCTGCCATATATGTGTATATATATCAAAGTCACTATTCAAATTCCCTTGATTTAATCCCTGAGAATATTATAAAAAAATCAAATTCCAAATTAAAATACCCTTTCAAAAATCTCTTGGGAAAATCACAAGCATCCCTGTTCACCATGGGCTGACCCATCTCTCTCCCCTCGGCCTGCTCTCTTCTCCTTCCCTTCCATTCGCTCCCCACGTAGGCGAACAGGCCCACGGGCCACATACGCGCACCGCGCAGCACCCGCACCATCACCACCGCGCGGTCACCCACGGCCCCGCGTGACAGCTGACATCCTGGCCCCACCAAGGCAACTGCACAGCGGATAGCCGCCCGGCATCCCACATACGCACAGCCTCCTTTTCCACCCGCGGCCCCAGCTGTCAGCTCCATCGTCTACCTCCCGTCGCCCATGCGCTCTTCTCTCTCATCTCTCGATTTCTCTTGCCCTTCCCCGAGCCGACCACCCCGTGCCCATATCTTCTAGCACGAGCTCGCGTGCCCCTTCGTCAACCACACGGGACCCGCTTTCCCGGTAGCTCGGTGTGAATCGCGGTGCTCAGTCAAAAAGCCAGCCGAAGCCCAAGCTTGTCTCTCCGGCGAATCCAAAAACCGCGTGCGCAAATCCTCGATTCGTCCCACCGCCATCCCTTCTGCCTTCTCCCCTCCCCTCTAGCAAGGCGCGGCCCTGTGGATGACACCAGCCACGGGAGCCGCTATCGCACCCCGTCACCCATCTACGCCATGTCGCGTCGGCCGAGGCTAGCTCCACCGACCTTCTTCCTTGTCGTGACATGTGGGAGCTATGGGCCCCGGGTACCTCATTACCAGCACATGGGCCCACTCGGATAGAGGATGGGCCAGACCATGTAATTAGAGATAAGATAGCACCCGGCAGGCTGTGCCTTGTATAATAAGGAAACATAGCCTTAGTCGGATAGGATTCTATCTCTAAGAAGGAAATCCCTTGGTCGTATCCGACTGGGATCCTTACCATGTACCCCTGTCCCCTAGTATATAAAGGGAGGCAGGGCGCCCCATGAGGGCACGCCAGATCATTGATCGCAAAACCACCTCAGAGGAATAACACCTCAACTGGACGTAGGGTATTACCTCACATCGAGGGCCTGAACCAGTATAATTCTCTTGTGTTCCTCTGCAATCCACCGAATTCCAGGTCGCCGAGTAGCCCCATAATATTATTGCCGGTGTAAAACATCGACAGTTGGCGCGCCAGGTAGGGGCCCGGCGAATTCTCCATCAACGGATTCGATGGATCCCATCAACGGAGTCGAGGGCTACAAGTTCTCCAATGGAGACACCATCACCTTCGGGAGCCTTGATTTCGTCGCCGATCAACTCGGCAACCTTTCCTTGGCTGAGGCAGATCCGATCCTGCCAGCTGAGGAGCTAGCCGGCATTGCGCCAGTCGGCCCCAGGGACATCGCCATCTCCTTCGACGATCTACTACGACGCTCCCTCACATCGCCGGACATCGGGACAACTCTCTCCTTTGGCGTCCGACTCGCGCTAGGCCTTGAGCCGGCGCGGGTTAGGCCGAGAAGGGGAGACCGTCGATCTCCCGTACAGATTCGGCGAAGCTGTGCATCTACAACCCGCGCAGCGGACCCAACCTCCAGCGATTCAGTTTGGACACGGTCATGAACCGTTTCAGATTGGATCTAGAGAGGTCGGAGTCGTCCTAACTCCGATAAACTACTCGGAGTCCGACACCAAGTCGGATAGCGGTTCAAGCACCAACTCGGACTCCACCTTGGCAAGCTTCCTCCTCCCCCGCGAGATCTTCATGGCTTCAACGCCACCTTCCGAGGTGCGCCGACTGCAAGAGGAGCAGCAAGAGGAGGCACGCCGACTACAACAACAAGAGGAGGCCAACCGCCAAGCTCGCAATGACGGGCTACGACAGGCTGGGCGAGCCGCCCAGCAGCAGATCCTCCAAACCAAAGTCGGCGACCACGACGTTTTCGTCACGCCACAACAGAACGTCGTGGCCGCCGCAACTCTGCTGGACACGCTCCAGCTTGGGCCGGATCATCAGGCCACACCAACTATCGCCAAGATCAAGGCGATGATTACTGCTGCCGCCTGCCAGCAGCAAGAACAGTCAGGCAACACTCACATACCGACCCATCGGACGGGTTCTCCAGCCGCGGAGTCATCTGCATCAGCGCGACGTCGGGCGGCCGGCTCCACCCGGCAGCACGAAGAGTCCCGCCAAACAACGCTCGGCAATACCAACTACGACGGCCGGCGGCGTCGCCAATACGACCGCCGACCCAATCAAGACCTCCGAATACGATTACAACGCGATCTTCGCCACACCCTAAGGGCCCGGCGCGAAGAGCGCGAAGAGGATGAACGCCGCCGACTGGAGGATGAACACGAGCGCTTCGGTCTCCACTACGAACGGCTACACCGCCAAAACTGAAGCCCAAGCCCTCACGATAACGAAGGCATTCCAGCCTTTACTCGGGAGTTACAGGACGTCCGCTGGCCAGTCGGCTTTAAGCCTACCGGAATCGAAAAGTACGATGGCAAGACCAACCCAGAGTCCTGGCTCACCGTTTACGTCCTAGCAGTACAAGCTGCTGGGGGCGACAGCAGAGCCATGGCTAACTACCTCCCAGTCGCATTAGCCGACTCGGCGAGAACATGGTTGACAGGCCTCCCAAGGCGGTCGATCGGTTCCTGGGGACAACTCAGGGAGCAGTTCATCGCTAACTTCCAGGGGACCTACGAGAGACCGGCTTCCGAGCACGACCTTTACCAGCTGCATCAAAAGAAGAACGAGTCTCTGCGTGAATTCATCAAAAGGTTTTCCGAGAAGCGCAATCAGATTCCAAGTATCAAAGACGAGGTCGTCATCGCCGCCTTCCGCAAGGGAGTAAAAGACGCCCCGCTCATCGCGAAGTTCACTCGGAAGCCACCATCCACTGTCCGGACTCTCTTCGACATGGCCAACAAATACGCCGACTCGGCTGAAGCCGTCGCTGAGGCCTTCGACGAGAAGAAGGAGCCCCGACAAAGGGACAACAAGGCGAAAGCCGACAACGAGCCGCCTCAGAGCAAGCCTGGCAGCCGCAAGTGGAAGTCGGACAACGAGGTGGCCAACATGGAGCGCAGTCGGTCGCGGCCCCAGCGGAACAACGACTATCAGAAAGTCATGACCGGGCCTTGCCCCTTTCACCCCAAGGGCCGGCACGCGGCCAAGGACTGCCACATGCTCAAGAAGTTCGCCTCCGAGCAAGCTTCATCGTCTGGCGCCGACAAGGACCAGGACAAGCCAGACTCGGGTCCGGCTGATGATTTCCAGGACCCCCAAGCCGAACTCAACCACATCTTCGGGGGGCCACTCGCGTACGAATCCAAGCGCAAGCAGAAGCTATCAGCGCGGGACATTAACGCGGTCTCCACGACGGATACCCCCCAATACCTGCGCTAGTCAGAGATGGCCATCACCTTCAACCGCGCAGATCACCCAGATCGGGTTTCCCACCCGGGACGATACCCACTCGTCCTGGACCCGGTCGTCAGAAATATCAGGCTGAAGAAAACCCTCATCGACGGAGGCAGTGCGCTCAACATCCTGTTCGCCAAGACTTTGGACGAGATGAGAATACCTCGTTCAGAACTACGGCCGAGCACCGCGCCCTTCCATGGGATAATACCCGGCCTGTCATCAACCCCACTCGGGCAGATAACCTTGCCGGTAACCTTCGGCACTCGGGACAACTTCCGTACAGAAAACATCTGCTTCGAGGTTGCCGACTTCGAGACCGCGTACCACGCGATACTCGGACGACCGGCCCTCGCCAAATTCATGGCGATACCGCACTATACATACATGGTGCTGAAGATGCCCGGGCCAGCAGGAGTCCTCTCCCTCCGCAGTGACGCCAAGCAAGACTTCACCTGCGACAAGGAGAGTTGCGAACTGGCTCAAACACAAGAAGTGGCAGTCGGACGCAACATTATCCGGCAGGCCGCCACACCCGAAGTCGATCAAGACCCAGTTCCGGCAAAAAAAGCAGCGAAGTCGGGAATTTCAGCGGACTCTGACACGAAGAAGATCCCCCTGGACCCTTCCGACCCCTCCAAGACTGCCTTAGTCGGGACCGGACTCGACCCCAAATAGGAAGACGCGCTCGTCACCTTCCTCCAAGCCAACAAAGATATCTTCGCGTGGAAACCGTCCGACATGCCGGGCATACCAAGGGAGGTGATCGAGCACGCCCTACACGTAAAGCCAGACGCCAAGCCAGTCAAGCAACGGCTGCGGCGCTTCGCTCAAGACCGCAAGGATGCTATCCGGGAGGAAATCACCAAGCTCCTCGCAGCCGGGTTCATCAAGGAAGTCTACCACCCGGACTGGCTGGCAAACCCAGTTCTGGTCCGGAAGAAAAACGGTAAATGGCGCATGTGCGTCGACTACACCGACCTCAACAAAGCGTGCCCCAAGGACCCATTTGGTCTTCCCAGGATAGATCAGGTGGTCGACTCCACGGCAGGGTGCGACCTACTCAGTTTTCTCGACTGCTACTCGGGATATCATCAAATTAGCTTGAGGGAACAAGACTGTTTAAAAAAAAACATCTTTCATCACGCCGTTTGGAGCGTATTGCTATATCACAATGCCGTTCGGTCTGAAAAACGCAGGCGCAACCTACCAAAGGGCTATTCAGCGGTGTCTGCACACTCAGATCGGGCGCAACGTAGAAGCCTACGTCGACGATGTGGTGATCAAGTCCAAGTCCAGAAAAGACCTCATTGCCGACCTGGAAGAAACCTTCCAAAACCTTCGAAGATTCAAGATGAAGTTGAACCCGGACAAGTGCGCCTTCGGGGTGCCGTCTGGGAAGTTACTCGGCTTCATCGTCTCGCACCGCGGCATCGAGGCTAACCCGGAGAAAGTCAACGCCATCAAGAACATGGCACCCCCGACCAACCTTAAAGACGTCCAGAAGCTGACAGGCTGCATGGCGGCACTCAGCCGGTTTATCTCCCGACTGGGCGAACGGGGCATGCCTTTCTTCAAGCTCCTCAAAAAGGCGGACACCTTTTAATGGACTCCGGAAGCCCAGCGAGCCTTCGAAGACTTCAAAGAATTCCTCACATCACCCCCCATGCTGGCGTCACCCCTGCCCCAAGAACCACTAATGCTTTATCTGGCGGCAACAACACAGGTAGTCAGCACGGTGCTGGTAGTGGAGCGATCCAAACAGGGTCACATTCAGAAAATACAACGGCCAATCTATTTCGTCAGCGAGGTCCTTGCCGACTCCAAAACGAGATACCCGCAGGTCCAGAAGCTACTATACGGCCTACTCATCACAGTCCGAAAGCTAGTGCACTACTTTCAAGCACATCAAGTCACGGTGGTCACAGCGTTTCCACTCGGGGATGTCCTTCATAATCGCGAGGCCACCGGCCGGATCGCTAAATGGGCACTCGAGCTGATGGCGTTCGACATCACTTTCCAGCCACGGACAGCTATCAAATCTCAAGCTCTAGCCGACTTTGTGGCCGAGTGGACAGAAGTTCAACTCCCAACACCAACAACAAAGCTAGAATACTGGACAATGTACTTCGACGGTTCCCTACGGATCGGCGGTGCCGGGGCTGGAGTCATACTGACATCCCCCACTGGCGAAAAATTGAAGTACGTACTACAAATCCACTTCCCCGCTTCCCACAATGTCGCCGAGTACGAGGCACTTGTTCACGGGCTCCGCATCGCCATATCACTCGGCATACGTCGACTGGTTGTGCGCGGAGACTCCCAACTCGTCGTCAACCAAGTCATGAAAGACTGGACCTGTCTCGACGACACAATGGCGGCATACTGTCAGGAGGTTCGCAAGTTGGAAAACAAGTTCGACGGGCTGGAAATCACACACGTCCTGCGTCAATACAACGAGGCGGCGGATGAGCTGGCAAACATGGGATCCAAGCGAGAAGCAGTTCCGACTGGAATCTTTGTCGAGCAACTTATGGAGCCATCAGTCAAGAAGAAACCGGCACAAGAGCAGTCGGGCGGCGAGCCTACCCCGACCACCGACGAAGTGCTACACATATGTCAAGACTGGAGGGGTCCTGTTCTCAAATTCCTCCTGGACGATGAACTCCCAGAAGATCGCAGTCAAGCCGAGCAGATCAAGCGTCGAAGCAAAAGCTTCCTGCTAGTCGGAGAAGACCTGTACCGAAGGAGCGCATCCGGTGTCCTCATGCGCTGTGTCACCACCGAGGAAGGCAAGCAGATCCTACATTCAATCCACTCGGGCATATGTGGCAACCACGCTGCATCCAGGACGTTAGTCGGAAAGGCTTACCGGCAGGGATTCTTCTGGCCCACCGCAGTCACAGACGCCAAAGACATCGTTCGCAAGTGCGAGGGTTGCTAGTTCTTCGCAAGACAGACAAATCTCCCCGCCCAGGAACTCCAGACTATCCCTATTTCCTGGCCATTCGCAGTATGGGGGCTCGACATGGTCGGGCCATTCAAGAAAGCGCCAGGAGGGTTCACGCATCTATTCGTCGTAGTGGATAAATTCACCAAGTGGATTGAGGCTAAACCCGTTGCAACAATCACAGCGGCACGAGCAAAGGACTTCATCCTGAGTATACTATACCGGTTTGGGGTCCCTAACCGCATCATAACCGACAACGGCACTTAGTTCGCGGCAGGCGTATTCCAAGACTTCTGCGACGATTTCGGCATCAAGATCTGCTATGCATCTGTGGCACACCCGCGGAGCAACGGGCAGGTTAAGCGAGCCAACGGCATGGTCTTACAAGGCATCAAGGCCAGGATATTCAACTGACTACAACCATATGCGGGTCGGTGGGTACAAGAACTCCCATCCGTTCTCTGGTCTCTCAGAACCACGGTTAGTCGGGCAACAGGGCAATCCCCTTTCTTCCTGGTCTACGGCACCAAGGCCATGCTACCAACAGAGATACAGTTCGGCTCCCCGCGAGTCCGGGCTTACTCCGAAGATGACTCCAACAACACCCGACTGATCGAATTAGATCAGCTGGAAGAAGCAAGAGACGCCGCAACAATTCAGTCGGCAAGGTATCTTCAAGGCCTGCGTCGCTACCACAATCGCAATGTCCGTGGCCACGCCTTTTTGGTTGGGGATCTCGTTCTAAGGAAGATACAAACCACCAAGGACAGGCACAAATTATCCCCCATCTGGGAAGGGCCGTTCATTGTAGCCGAGGTCACGCGGCCAGGCGCCTACCGACTGAAGACCAAGGACGGCGTCCTCATCACCAACTCATGGAACATAGAACAGCTACGTCCTTTCTATACCTGAGTTTTACATTTTCCATGTGTACAGTTTTTCTGACCCACTACGCCGCTTGTTTCAACCGAGTAGTGAGTCGGGGGCTGCATGTATATATGTGTTCTGTCAATAACATACAAGCTTATTTCACCCCGGTTATGAAGCCTTGCCACGACTGATGCGTTCGCCCGAGTATAGCATCTTACTCCGAACGTTTTTTATCAAGTTCCATTGGACTAACTCGGTGCATGCTACATGGTCGGGTAAAGCTAATGACAACCGAATAATAAGCTTGGCGGCACGACACATATATTTACACATGATCGTATATGAAAGCATATGTATATACCGACTACAAAATGTATTGCCTTTACAGACCCAGGTCTGGGGTAATCGCTTCAGCAGTCGGCTTCGCCTGTGCGATCAACTCCAGCGCTTCCTCGGGCGTGGTCTCCTCGGAAAATCCCTCCCCGATGGCCTCAATGTCCGCCGTCGGGTAGATGGACTTGGTCATTGCTAGGGTCTGGGCCACACCGGCGGCAACCCGCTCATCTGAGTACCTTTTCAAGGCACTCGGCGCGTCCTCGAGACGCCCCATTATTTGAGGAATTCTTCTACAGCTGGTCCCCACTGGGCGGGGATCTACGAGGTCAAGGAGCCCTTTCACGGACCCGACGAGGGCCTCCCGTGACTCCCTGATCAACCTCATCTCCTCCGTGTAGAACCGATACTGGGCCCGGACGTTGGCTCTCATGCCTGCCCAGATCGGCCGGCAAGTAAGCTTGTCAGATTTGGCTACACACAGGATGATTAATGGATTGGCTGAGATCATGGTCGGATTGAGGACTTACTTTCATAGTCGGCCTCCCACCCGGCCACGGTCTTCTCCAGTTCGGCCTTCTCCTTACCGAGCTTGACGACGGCCTTCTCCAACTCGGACTTCTCCCGGTCAAGCTCGGTGTTGGCCTTTGTCAGGTCGGCCTTGACCCTTTCAAGCTCGGCCTTGGCTTCTTCGGCCTCCTTCAGCTGCGACTCCCTCTCCGCTCGGGTCTTTAACTCCGCTTCGAGGTCTGCACCACAGATTAGCCAAGAGCTCAACCGTGCAGTCATGACACCACCGAGCAGTCGGGATCGACGTGGCTGGATGAATACATCAACGGTTCAGTCGGGAAGATATACTCGGGGATTTTACCTCTGATCTTCTCGGCTAGGGCCCATGTCTCCGCCCTGAGCTGATTGGCGCCGCTCTTCAGCCAGGCCTCCCTCCTCGTGTGACGCGCCTCCATCTCGGCCTTCAAAGCCCGGAGTTGTTGCAATTCCGTGAGGTGGGGAGCCATCTCGACCAGGATCTCCGTCATCGCCTCATTGCGGTCGACGAGCTTCTGCTCGGGACAAGGAACAAACCGACGACAGAGTCAAACACCAAGACAAGAAGATTGCTGGAGTTTCACTACAAGAATCATACCGTGACCCCTTGGGACCCGTTGATGGCGGCACGAAGCAGGCTCTCGCGCTCTCTCCTTGCAACAACTTCATCAAGCCTGAAGCTTTTCATAGTGCCGTCGCGAGTGGTCCACGTAAAGGTCCGGGGCATCACACGTGGGGGAGCTTCGATCCGAGGCAAATGTGGGATCTCCTGCGGTGGCGGCAGTGGCGGCGATGGCGATGACGATAACCACGATGGCGACGGGGTCCTGGCCTCGGCACCGCCTTCCCCTACAACATCGGGGACCGGCTCGGGGGCTCCGTCCCCCGCTTCCGCGACGTACGGTGCCTCGGGGGCTGGGGCCTCAGTTTCAACAGCCACCTCTCGGTCGGGTGGCGGCAGCGGCCCTGTAGTCGGAGCCACCTCGGTTTCAGCAACCGGGCTGGCCGCCGGCTCAACAGGTGTCTTCGCCGCCGCTGGCTCGGCTGGGGCAGGCTCATCAAGTGGAGCAGACGGGTCAACCTTTTTGAGATCGATATCGGCCCGCTTCCTGCACGACGAAGCAAGACATCAGGACAGTACTCTAACAAACAACGACTACAGAAGACCTGGAGTAGCGCACCTCTTGGAGAACCTCAGCTTCTTGCCAGCCGGCCCGCCCCCCGGCGAAGCGCTAGCGTCGGCAGTCGCCCCGGTAGGCGTCATCGATGGCAGAGGCGTATCAGCCCGAGTCGGCCCCGACTCTGGTATGGTTGGTTCGGGTTCCTCCGCCCCAATCAGCCTCTGCTCTGGTCGGCCCCTTGGTGGCGTTGTTGCCGAACACGACAACGTTGGGCCCGAACCTGCCGGTCTCAGCCTGGGACTCGACCGCGTGGGCGTTGTGGCAGCGGTGTCCTTTATTTTCAAGCTGCCGCTCACGGCGCGCGCTGTCATGGCCCCCTCGCCCCGATATAAAATCGGCTTCTTCCCCGCTCTCTTGGAGTCGGGTTGGGCAGCAGAGGGACTCCTTGGCCTCTTCTTCGACGCGACCGCCGACAATGGACGAGAGTCTTCATCAAATTCCTCATGCCACTACAAGCAAGTCGACAAGATACCATCACGCAAGGTTAAACAACCGCCGTTCCACAGGCGTTCACCACAGAAGAAGGTAGAAGGTTACCTTGGTCCGCGGCCGGATGAAGCTATAGGCAGCAACTCGGCGGTTATCATCTTCGGTGGCAACCACCCCTTCGGAGAAGTAGCCAAACAAGGTATCGGTCACTGCCCCCTTGTCCGCCGTCTCGCTGCTCACTCGGTCGGGATCGTGTTTACCTTTGAAGGCCCAGCCAAAGGCGCTTCGCAACTTCAGCGGCTGGACGCGCCTCGTCAGAAAACGACGAGCCACCCAAGGCCCCGTCAAGCCGGCCTTCTTGAGGTCATCTATCTTCGTCAGCAATATATGTGCCTGGCCCAGTTCTTCAAAGGTTGGCTCCGAGGACCAGCTTGGCAACACCGCCGGCGGCATACCAGTAAACGGGCGCAAGGAAGGAGCTAGATCGGCGCAATAAAACCACTCCTTGTGCCAGCCCTTCAGAGAAGATTTCAAGGGCAAATCAATATACGTTTTCTTCCCATCGCTCCTCAGTTGAAGACCAGCCCCTCCAATCACACTGATATTACTCTTGGAAGGTTGGGGCTTGACATGGAACAGGTGTCGGAAGAGAATGAAATGGGGTTCAACACCCAGAAAGCACTCACAAAGAGTAACAAATATGGAGATCTGAAGGATTGAGTTGGGATTTAAATGCACCAACTCCAGCCCGTAGAAATCAAGGATGCGGCGAAAGAAATCAGAAGACAGAAGACACAAGCCCCGATCAAAGAAAGAGGCGAAGACTACCGTTTCACCAGGCCGGGGGCTGGGGCTCGACTCATCCCTCGCCGACCGCCAACGGATCACTTCTTGGCTGGGCAACTTCAGCTCGCTCTCCAGCCGTCTCAGCTTCACCGAGCCACAATCTGAGATCGGCCAAGAACTCCCTGGCGCACCCACAGGATTCGTCGCCTTCGGCATGACTGGAGGTGGTGAGATTTGGGGGAAAGCAAATCGGGGGCTTGGAATAAACGAAGAGGATTGAAATCGCCCGAGTCCGGGTGGGGAACGGCTGCTGCTAACCCTAGCCGTGCGGGAGGCGAAAAGCTAGGCGCGAAGGTGGAAGACGAAGAGATTCGCTGATTTGGGGAAGACGACGGAATCTTTTTCTCTCTCCCCATCTTTTTATAGCCTGTACCGACTAGATGGGCCCAGGCCTGCACGGTTGGTATTGGGCCGACAAGATATGAGTTCCTACAGTAGCATGCTCCATGTGGGCCGCCCGCAGGCTGAGTTGAAATTATAGTGCTGGTGCTACCCACAGGAACCGATGAGGTAAACAGATATGCTTCATGAAAGCCTTACTGCTAAACATATATGTTTGGGTATCTGTTTTATCCACCAGGTCTCGAGGATATATCCTTACAAGGATCACAAGCTGGTCTTCATTAAAATTGGGGATGCAGGTATCTTTCTCGGGAACACCTGACCACGTAATGGATTTATTTTCATAAAGTGGTACTCGGCCTACATGCGTGGCCATCAGTTGCCATGAGCAACGTTATTCCAGCCGACATGACGCTGAAGAGTCTAACTTTCGAGTAGTGCACTACTCGGGAGAGACTATAAATATTTATTCCCGCTGACATGATGCGGAAGAGTCTAGCTTTTGAGTGGGATGCCACTCGGAAAAGACTATAAACTCATATTCCGACTGACATGAAGTCGAAGAGTCCTATATACGAGTGGTCTCCTACTCGGCAAGACTATAAAGTTTATTCTGGTTGACATGATACCGAAGAGTCGCAAATACCCAGAGTGATCTACTCGAGAAAGACTTCCAGGTTAAAGATCTTTGACTTTATGTTTAATTGTCTTCACAATTAAGCACAAAGTCGGGGGCTACACCTAATAGGTGCGCCTATTCGGCGCACATTATTCATATATCTACATGAAGCCCTTCATAGCTTCGCTGCCAGCTGACATGAAGCAGGACTCGGGAAGACTTACTCGGACAAAGAGTACTCGGGAGCATCGCACTCGGGTAACCTTCACCGTGGAGGATGAGCACTCGGCATCAGCTGTAACTCGACTATGAAGGTCTCAGGGGCTACTGTGGGAGCTATGGGCCCCGGGTACCTCATTACCAGCACATGGGCCACTCGGATAGAGGATGGGCCAGACCATGTAATTAGAGATAAGATAGCACCCGGCAGGCTGTGCCTTGTATAATAAGGAAACATAGCCTTAGTCGGATAGGATTCTATCTCTAAGAAGGAAATCCCTTGGTCGTATCCGACTGGGATCCTTACCATGTACCCCTGTCCCCTAGTATATAAAGGGAGGCAGGGCGCCCCATGAGGGCACGCCAGATCATTGATCGCAAAACCACCTCAGAGGAATAACACCTCAACTGGACGTAGGGTATTACCTCACATCGAGGGCCTGAACCAGTATAATTCTCTTGTGTTCCTCTGCAATCCACCGAATTCCAGGTCGCCGAGTAGCCCCATAATATTATTGCCGGTGTAAAACATCGACATGACACGCCTCCTCCCACCTATAAACCGCCACCCGACGCCCTTGCTCCAAGCCGAGCCCGAGCCTCCCTCTCCGCTGCGCCATGTTTTTCCTCCAAGCCCAGCACGAACTCTGTGAGCTGGCGCTGCCGCGCGACATCGCCCTACCGACGCACGAGCTCCCGCCCTACCGCCGCTCGAGACCGTACTCGATTCGTGCCGACGAACTCCAAATTGAGCTCGAGCCCGAACAAGGCACCATAGCCGCCGCCGCGCCACCCGTTTTGCCCCTTCCCCGGTGAGCTTCTCCTCCTCGCTCTCTTTTTCCTCCCCCACAAACCCAAGGACCGAAGCCTTGCCCGAGCTCTCGCCTATTCCTGTGTCCCGTCGCCACCGGCACCTGCCTTGCCTTCCGCCGCCGCATGTCACCCTACATCTCCGCTGTCCCTGGTCCACGTCAACGACCGCCGTCGCGACCTCTTCCTCCAATCCGAGCCATCTCCTTTTCTTTCCCTTCTCCTCCGCTCCCAGCTGTCCTATTTGCCCTCTCCGGCGAGCTGCCATTCACCAGCATCACCCGACCACCGTGCGCCTACCCGGCCGGCCTCCAAAGTGCCGCCACCGACTGGTGGACCCACTCTAACCCACACAGATTAGCCTCTAATCTCTCTCCGTTCCCTCTGACCCGTGGGCCCTACACGGCTAAAGAATTTTATTAACCCTCTTTAATTTAATCCTAGCCAATGACATGTGGGCCCAACCCTAATAAACCCTACATGTCCCACTGACCAATGGGCCCAATCCCATTAACACAATTAACTAGTCATCAATTAGATAATGGGACTTACATGTGGGGCCATCATGTCATCCAGTTCGTACTGACTTATGGACCCCCTGACATGTAGGACCACCTTGTCAGTCCCTCTGTCTCTCTCTACCATGTGAGCCACTAACTCCCTCTCTTTCCAATAACAAGTGGGCTAGCCCTAAATTTCTCTCTCCCAGTCACTGACAAAGGGCCCCACCTGTCAGCCACTATTCCCCAAAATAATTCTATTTCCAACAATTCAAATAATCCTTTTTCTTTTTAAAATCATTAAAACTTTAAAAATCCATATCTTTTAATCCGTAACTCCGATTGACCCCATTCAAGTCTCTAAATTTTTCTAAAAATAAGATCTACCTGTTGACGCCGAAAACCCGCCAGGGGCCGTCCGGCGTCGCGGCGACACGCGAAGGCCTGGGAGATTTGCTTCACTCCAGTGCAGGTCCTAAAGTTTGAGGTTCGTAGGCGTGCCAGTCAATTTGACCCTGTAATTGACAAGGAGGAAAATGTTAGATCAATGAGCCAATCGGCTGGAAGCCGATCTGGACTCGCATCATCGGCTGATGGCCGATACGTACTGTAGCACTTATACATCGGCTTGAAGCCGATGACGGCAAAAATAATATCATAATAATAAACCAGTGATGCGCTAGCCGATCATCGAAAGGATATTCAAAAATCGGCTATAACCTTGGTAAGACAAGCAATTGTAATGCATAAATAAATAATCTCTAACCGACCATAGTTTAGAATTACTGATGTCATCATGAAAAATGCTACTCGTGTCCGTGCTCGGGCCCTTTGCTCGCATCGGCTCCCAAGATCTTCATCAGCTACCTGTACTCGTGCCCGGGTCCTTACCTGAGATCGTGTCCGGGGTCTTGGCTGAGGTCGTGCCCGGGTACCCGCTCGTGCTTGCACTCGGATTGGCAGAGTAAGCTCATCGGCTAGTTCTTAGCCGATCATGACAATAATGTATGCAAGAATGTGTGATAAGGCATGCAATAATATAAACGATAAATAATTGATGAACCAGCCGACTGCTGAACAGAGCGAGTATAGAATAAGACAATGAATAAATGTAGTCGGCTTTAACAGATAACTTATCGGCTAAGCACTCCGATAACACCATCGCACAACACCATCGGCTCATCAAGAGTAAAGCTATTATCGTCAGTCTAGTAGATCGGACCTAACCGTTGCAGCACAGACCGACAATGATAACAATGTCTCAATAGGTCGATAGATATAATGCGACCGTGATGAAAATAACTTACCGGCTATGCACTCCGATAAAACACCTGCACACAACGCATCGGCCCAACAGGATCGACTTATCACTAGCGGTTCAGTAGGTCGGACCCAACCGATGCAGCACGAACCGATGATAAATCAGCTCCAGCAAACCGATACGATCTCTGCACGCGTGATGTGATATACCCTAATCAATCTATGAGGTCAAACTGAACTGATGCGCATAGATAAAGTAAATTATCGTGGTAAGCCGACTACATAAACCGACTAGAAATATCAGGACCTAACCGAGGAAGTCCTAGCCGATTGGTAGTCGGGGTGACGAGACTTACCCTCTCGCAGGAGTTCGAGACCTAACGCGAGGTGCAGCCCGGCTCGAATGAAGCAGGATCCCAGTCGAAAGCCCCTGGTGGCGATGCCGAGACCGATTTTGTATTTGATCTGTGGTTGATATCAGGGACAAGGTCCCCGGGCATACGTATATATACCCGAGTTACATGATCCTTATAGGACGACGGTATATGATTTCCTATCTATAATAGAAACGCTTTAACTAGAATCAACACTGACCCCGGACACTCACCGAGGTCAGGTTTCCCTAATTAAAAGACTCCATCTTTTTCCAATTAAAAATTAATAGCAATTTTTAACTGTC